>VRYO01001269.1:5881211-5897909 GCA_009812075.1 Sialia sialis | reverse complement strand
TGAAATTACTGTAACTAAGTAAAGCAAGATTATTGTAATTTGTCTTAAAGCCACTGTATAGAGATCTGCAAGGAAGGCCCGAAATATTTTGGACACATACAAACGATAAGGTTGAAACCCTTTGTAATTAGCTCACCAGTCTCCTGAAGAATGTATCCTTGCTTCTTCCTAGTTGTAAAAGTCCAGGGTAAAAAAAGTATCTGCTAATCTGATCGAGAATTGCTTGTGTGGTCATGGAGCCGCAGTAACCATCTGTCCTAGATGCACAGGCATGCTGTGCCTCCAACCTTTTTACAATCTTTTGAGGATTTTAATTCTTAGTTCTCAGCCACTGGCCTTGAATACTGTTCAGGGGAGAGCTGTGAAGCTCCCCTGTGCTTTAGCAGGGCTAAAGACATAGGACACCCCTCCAGAGACTACTTTTTGGTTCTGCTGAATATCAAATAGTATAAAGAACAGCCTTGTCAAAAAAGATAGATTGTTAGCAATTTCAAAGGCAGCATCGGAAATTTTCTAGCTAAGAAATAAAATTTAAAGCATGCACATGCCTACTGTGTTGTGGTTAGTTCTCTTCATTTTTCCAAACATGAAGCAGTGCAACTGTTTATTGCAGGGGGAGCCCAAATCCTGAACTTGTTTCTCCACTGCAATATGCAGCTCAGGTGCTATTTCACATTCAGACTTCTCTGGCTGTTTTTAGTTCAAAGTTAGTAGCTACATGATGGTTTCCAGTTAATTTTATTTCTGCAGAGCAGTAGACTTTAATCAATCAAGTCTAATTTACTATGGGTTAATTACTAATATGCAATTTGACTATCCTGTTTCAAAGGGGAAAAAAGTCTTTGGTCACAGGAGGTTGCTGTTCAGAATTAATTGGTAAACTGAGGCATGCATCTTCAATGAGATACAGAAAGCACTTGCTGCTTCTTGAAATAAAGACCAAAAATGACATTTTGGAGGTTGAGGGCTATGACTGTTGTGATAATTTGAATTTTTCAAGCTTTCTCTTTTAGAAGTTTTGCTAACATTTTTGGACTCTTTAGGGTCTCCACAATGGTGTAGGATTGGTTGCTAAAGCAAAGCTATTTCAGACACTTCTGGGCTTGCATGAGAGATCTGGACAGTTGCTTTCCTTGTGATATCTCATAATTTATTCTGTAGTTACAGAAGACTGAAGAAATAAATCACAAGCACACTGTTGGAAAAGCATTATATACTATAATTGTTTTTTCTATTATTATTTCATAGCTTTGCAGGTGTTCTAAAATCTGGTAATTTTTTTGCAGCATTTGAAGCTTTTCCAAATTGATCATCCTATGTAAGATTGCAAAATGGTGTTGAGAGGAATATAACAATGTGTATTATAGGGCAATAGCATGGAAATGAATTGAAGTAGCTGAAAGGGAATTGGTTACATCTTGCTCAGAAAATTTGGCAGTTGTCATATTTAGACACAAGAACAGATGAGCCGTTGATTTGATTGAGCAGAGAAGTTCTTGTTTCATTGCTCCCCTGAAAAATTTTCATTCGGGTTATGGAATGTGATGGGCCTCTTAAAAAGAGCTGCTTTTTTTTTTTTTTTTTTAGAAAGGGTCTCATGTTTGTATTTTAGTCTTTTGGTAAGCACCATTTCACATAGGGATGTAAAAGTGGCTTCTCTGTATATCTCTTGATCCAACTGAAGTGGTATCTCTTACAGCATCCTTTCAAAAGAAAAACTGAAAAAAGCATAAAAATTAAATGCATGACATCATAGTTTTACTTCATCGCAGGGATTCTAGTCTTTCTGGAGTGTGGAGGTTTTTCTCAGGCTTCTTTAAGTGTCACATTGCCAATCATTACAGCTGGGTGTTGAGCAGCTTGCTGTTTTCATGGCATTATAGGGTATGAGAAGTCCACCACCAGTCAGGAATGGGAAGGAGTAGGAAAAAACTGCAAAACTTTCATCAGTTACTGCTTTTGCATAGAAATATATTTCAGAATGTGTGATGGATCTGGATTAGTTAATATGCTGAGGTTAGACCTAGCTAGAGCTCTGAGTGGAAGATACATCATTTAGCATCAGCATGGAGTTCATCTGGGTGTCAGAAAGCCATGCCCATTCTAATGATACAGTTTCCATAGCAGCTAATGCACTTCAGAAAAGGAGGAGACAGGAATCAAGCTCATGACTAACATGGCTGTCCCAAGCTCGTGATGATATAAACTCTGGCACCCACATTGTCACGTATCTTTCACCGTGTGGTATGTCTAGGAAAGTTACTGAAGTAGAACACTAAGGTAATTAAACTCTCCTTTTTCCTAAGAGACTGCTGTGATTAGTCACAGCTAACAGCCTTATCTTCATTGAATTCCTGAGGAAGAACTGGTTTTACCAAACTAAGTCCCTGCACTCAAAGTCAATATTGGCTTAAAACATACACTGGCTGCAGTCTGGGTGCTGGAGTTCTAATGATCTCTTGTTGGAATTAGTCTTGATTTTCAGTCATGGGATTTAATGTAATAACCAGCCTCTGTGTTTACTTATTGCATTACTTACCTTATGGGTATGCTAAGTTTTGTAGCAAACATCCTGGTAGAGCATAGTATGGAGTCTGTACCCATTTTATTCTGGTAGTATGCATCAATACAGGACAGCATCTGATGGAGTATGTTACCATTGCTGATCTTTGTGGCACACAAGCTTCCCATTTGATACTAGAGAGAACTTCCTGTAACCTTTCATTTTAACTCATACTACTTGAATATATCTATCTCAATCCTCAGTTCTCGTTTATTTGATTGAGAGTCAGTCCAGTAAAGGATCTGTTTGCTGATACGCATTAAAATTTGAATTTCAATTTGAGGTTCAGTGTTGGTATCTGTCTTCTCTTTCGCTAAAATGGACATATAAAAGACACCAGATGAATTCAGCCTTGGAAATACCCCTATTGACTCTGAAGGAAATCTGCCTGACTGTCTTACATGTAAAGGCCTAAGTGGTGATGGGTGAGTCCTGGCCAGCATGATTGTGATGCTGAGGCACCCGCTTAAATTTTGAATCAGACAGTTTGAATTTTGGCCAATGTACAATGGTCACCCAAGGTGATTTGTTTGTTTTCAGCAAGAATTTGTTTTTTCACTAAAAGTCATACTTAGTAAAGGATGGGTAAGAGTGACAGATGCTCATGGGGCTTTATCTTGTATGAGTGCTGACAATTCATGCTTGTTTCTCTTCAGGTATTCATATATTCGTCCATATACAAGGGCTGACACTAATCCCATTAATTGTTTAGAAAAAAAAGAGGTTCCAGTGCATCTTCTCTGATGTTTTTCTCTAGTCCTGTAGGGTTGTCTTTTCTATGTAGTAGTCTACAGATTTTTCTTTTAAGTGCTTTATAAAGCATACTTTCTGGGAGAGGATACTGGGCTGACAACTAGAAAATCTGTTTATAAGTTCAGTTCAATCTGTCTGTTGTTTGATGCTGGCTTCTCATTTCAAATTCTCTTTCACATTCTCTTTGCTTTAATTCCATCCTTTTTGAATGGAAAAACTACTGCTTCCCCTTCCTAGTGAAAGATGCTCTCTTGGCATTATCATCATCACTGTTGGACCAGTCTGAGGAGGCAATAGTCTTGTACTCCTATACCATCTGTTTTGCTGACATATTACAGATGAGATTTTGGAAGAGAGGGGAGTGTCTAAGATTTTAACTTCAAGTCTTTGACTTTGTTTACATTTTTCTCCTTTCAGCTACTCATAGATGCCCATTTCTCAGTTCTAGCTTCATCCATCCTGAAACAACCCAATTACACCAGTCGAACAGATAGTAGAGATAAAACAGACTGCAGAATTTCCCCAGGGCTTAAAAGCAGGTGGGAGGGCCATTTCTCACCTGCCAGTGCCAGAAGCTGGAAGTCAGACGTGAATCAAAGTGCTCCTGAGACACAGCAGAGGTACAAAGGAGTCAATAGTGAACATTGACATGAGCCACTCAAGCCCAGAGACCTGAATTTATACTCCTTTGTCTTCCTAGATTACATGGCCACAGTGACCAGGACAGCTCTTTTCAACAAGATTAAAGATGGAAAAGGTCTAGAAGGTCTCAACTAGTTAATTGCTTCTGGAGCTCTGGTTGTCCTGCTGCAGGATAATCCCAGTAGCTGTATGTCTCTCATTTCACCTCAGGCAGGGAGGTTTCTGACATGTGAGTTCTTTTTGTGTTAGAGCAGTATTCCCTCTCTAAACAAATACTGCAGTTTTTTATTTGATCTTTTTAGTGTGTTCTCTTAGACTGAACTGTGACCAATCACATTATTTTTTCTGGATCCAGGACAGGCTATCCAACTCCTCCTTTTTCTGCTACTTAAAGAAAAGTAGATGTCATTGTACCATCATGAATTCCCAAAAGTGATTAGCACTTTTATGCTAATTTGATTTTTGTTAAAACAAAGCTGTTTTCAACTGATGAAGAGACTCAGGAAGGTTTTTAACTTACTTTGGAGGTGATATTGTCCCACAGAATGAAAAGTAGTACCTTGCTTCTTTCTGTATTTGCTTGAACTGATACTTCTCTGCATAATGTGATTCAGTATTTACATGGTGTATTAGAAATAATCATTGACTGCTACCTGTGCTTAATTCAGAAGAAGAGAAATTTGCATGCTTATAATCTTTCTTCACCTACAGATTGTGCCAGTTCTCTTATTTAGTTGAAAACAGGGACCTTCACTGAAAGTTGTCAGTTTTTGTTATATACTGTAACAGAACAGGCTGCTGCAGGTCTACCACACATACACACAAGATTTCCTGAGGAGGGAGTTTGCTCCAGAAGCAAAGGAGCTAAAGTAAACTCACTGGCAGCTGAACATGCCATCTCTCTGGGGCAATGTGCTTGTGTTACCAAATTTGCTGATATAAACTACAGGCTCTCTCCGTGCCAAATTTCCCTAAAGACTGGAATGAGTCTATGTTGTGAAAGCAAGCTTCAAAGCATCCCTGGTGAGCACAGAAGACATGGTAGTAAAGGAAGAAAGCCAAGGATGATAGAAGAGGGGAGGGAGCTGGGAAGGGAGTGAGGCAAGAGAGAAAATACACGGAGAACTGCATTTTTAAGTAGGTGAGAAATTCCAGTGAGGGTACAGTCTGACTTCATGGTCAAGCACATTTCCCAGGGCTGGACAAATCAGTAACTCAGTGGGCAGCAGCAGGTCTGCACTTGCTTATAATTTGCAGCAATCTGTCTTCTCCTTCCATCCTCTTTTTTCTTCTCTCCCTTTCATTTTCCCTGCTGGTCTTTAGCATGTTCTCTGGCACTAATGCTGCAACAGGGTCTCTAATATGACTGAAGAGCTACTACAACCAAACTCACTGAGAAATTATTTTTAATGAGCAAAAGTGTTGCACTGAAGCAGTGAATTTTTTCTCCAACAGAAAAAAAAAAATCCTTACAGTGGAAATCCTGCAGTAAAAACTCTTCAGATGAATTGCTTGTTAGAAGATAAAGCAGTTAGGTGAATAAAAGCCTGATTATGTACCTGCAGGTAGAATGTAATATGAATCAGAAGAAGTAAATTGATAATTTGGCTGCTACTTCTGACTGAGGGCTGCGCCTGAGCAGTTTTATCCAATACCTGCTTCTGAAAAAGGAGAAGTATTACAAGAGGCAGATTATGCAAAGGAGGATTTTGGTCTGCATTTGACTGCCTGCTCATTTGTCTTAAGCTAGGGCTGTAATGTGGGAAGGAGGTATTTCAAGCTGTTGTCTCATGAGCTGGTCAGTTTGGACAGGACACATGACATCTCCAGTTGCTCTGAAATTCTTTGATATTAGCGTGACAGAATGACATGACATCTCTGCACAGGCTGCCAGTGTGATGGCACTGCAGTAGATAGATGTGGTAAGGGAGTGCTCTCACCCTTATTGTGAACATCATGTTCCCTTTGGTTAGATGGAGCTAATGCTCAGAAATGCTCACCACACTGCTGAGCTACCAAAGCTTTCCCCTGGCTCCAGCTTTGAGAGGTTGCTGCCTCCCCTGAGCTGCCTGCTCTAATCACAATCCCCAGGCAGCATTTATTTAGCTTGGAGTAAGCATTTGGTGTTAACCTCATACAGACTTAAGTGCTGCTTACGTACCACTTCCATTTATTTATTCCTTTTTCTCATTACAGTTTTGCTCCATTTCCCCTGGGCTCTTGTGCTGCCTTTTTTTTTTTTTCCTTTTTTCTTTTTCTTTTTCTTTCAAAGTCTTTCACTCCAAGCCAGCAGCCACATAGAGAAAAGCAGGCACAAACGTGAAAAGCTCACATATCCAGAATCCATATCAAGAATTGCGCTCCTATTTCTGGACATCGCCTTGGTCAGGTTTTGCTCTCTGTGTATCAGGGTGGATCTGAAGCCACTGTTCCAAGCTCTGCCTTTTTCATATTTTTACTGGTATGAAACAGAGCAGGGACCTGCTTTCTTTTTACACTCTCATACCCTTTCAGCTTTTATCATTCTCATTTTATTTGAGATGTCATAGGAAGAGAATTATGGAGACTACACATATAAAGGCCAATTCCTCAGTATAAATTAGAAGGTTTCCCAAAGGCAGTGGGAATACAGACCTGAGGATCTGGTCCCAAGGACTTATTTCTGACGGAGTATGGCTATAAGATACCTAGGGATTTTCAGCCACCAGTCACTTATGCACAGGCTTTCTGAAGCTGCAGAAAGCTAAATTGCCTACTGGTGATTGCTTTTTCAGTCTATTGCAAGCCAGAACTTTATCAGCATATGTGCAAACGATTCTCAGTAAGCTGGTTTGTGCCCTTATGCCTGCTAAAATCCAAAATGGCTGCATCAAATGGCAATACTTAGAATAGACCCAAGTGGAAATACTTCAAATATTTCACAGTAATTCTGCTGTTTCTAAGATGGGAATTATTTTTTTTTTTTTTCGCTGTGTAGTGAGTGTTTGTGCAACTTCAGCATTTTGTTCTGTAAATTTAGATCCTCTTTAAGGGAAACTAGTGACTGCTGTGATAGTGGAGTTTAATTTATAAATAGCCAGCAGACGAACATGAGGAGAGGCAATGAATAACTCACAGATGGAAGAGTTTGAGATCAGTTGTGACATAATGGCAGAGCAGCAGTGCAGAGCTGAGGAGCAGTGCTCAGCTGGGTCAGTGCTCAAAGAGAATCCACAAGTGCAGTTCTTATATATACACATGCAATTTAAAGTCCAAAAGCAACTTTTTTTTTTTTTTAAACCCTTAGAACAAGAAAAACTATCAGCTCTCTGTAGAATTTGCAGTTTTGATGCAATGCTCATAGCACCCAGCTAGAAAATAATATCATTTTTTTGTTTTAAAAAGCTGCAAACAAGTTGAAGAGGAAAGCCTTTCAGAGCTATGAGAAACTAACTGTATTTATAAGCTTAAGATCTTAATTTCCTGAAGCAGCTTTATATCGTGTACTGTGTTTGGACACTGAGATAAGCCTAGTTTATACCAATATTCCAGCTATCTCTTAATTAGGTAAAGAATAACTGAATGTGCTATGTTTTCATACTTATGAGGAAAAACCAATTTTATTTCTGTAAAGCCCATGAAGATACTTACACTGAAGTAAATAAAATAGATGTGCATGTACACACATTTAGTAAATGCTGGTCAGTTTTGTGAGTAGCCAAGTCTAAGAATTCACAGGAGCACTGGAGGAAGGGCTGAGCTGAGGGGAGAATAGGGCAGCTCAGAAAAGAAACTTGGATTGTTTACCTGTGTACTTCCCTTCATACATGTGTACCTCAGCCCACTCACACATGTACTTCAGCATTAAAAATTAATACTTTTAAAAAACCCTCACTGCCTAAAACCAAGAACATTCTTTTTTACTTCATCTTAATGCTAAGATTTAACATTACCTTGGGCTAGACTTGCCTGACCTTTTCACCAAACATACCCTTGATACGAAAACAACCAGGACTCCTACACCTATGAAAAGCGATAAAGCTATGAAAAGCAGAAGGCTCCAACCTTCAACCCCAGCCTGGAAAAAAAAAAGCTTTTTTTACTTATCCTGTGTAGAAAACACACTCCCTAGCAAAAGGAAAGGGAAATGCACACCTGTTAGGTCAGTTGCTACATCTGAACTGTGAGTTTGGTCTTTGAGAGAACCTTTGTTAGGCATATGCTCCCTCTTGGAAATTTCTACTACCTATGCTCTCCCATTCTATCTTAGCACATTTTTTTAATATTGCCATGGGAAACTCAGGTCTTGATTGGTAGGAGAAGAGAAATTTGTGTTGTGCCAGAAACATAACGTGAGAGAAATCTGGACATTAATCCTATATGCTTGATAAATCTTAACAGTCTCTTGGAAAATGTTGCCTTACTATTTGGAGGTGCTGACTCCTCAAGAATGGTGTACCATGGAATAAGAAAAGTCCCTGTCCTCCAGAAAGTGAGCACGGGGTGGCTTCAGATGTTCCCCATTTACTCCCACTGAATGTGTAAAAGTTCCAGCATCCCTCTTAAGGGGTATAGCACTAGAAGCAAATACACATTATAAAGTGCCAGAATACTTTATTGTTAGGTGTAAAACCCGTTTCTGTTGACAAGTGCAAGTAGTCTTTACTGTTCTCAGTTAACAGGGCCCTAGGGACTTCCTGTTCATTGGAAGAATAAAAAAAGCAGAAAACATTTATGTACAAGTTAATACTTTTTGCTAGAGCTTGCACAATTTAGCACAGACCTGCTACAGAATGCTAAAAGACCATTTACTTTTGCATTGAAGTTTAGAAGTCTAAAAGCTCTCCTTTTGTGACAGTGTCTCGAAGACTTAGAACCACTTGGTCAATCTGCGTCCATAGGAGTACATTAAATGGATATGTGCTGTGTGAATAGACTGAGTCCTATATCACAAGCCTGGTGGGGTTTGGGGAACACAAAAATAAGACTTACATTTTGGACTAAATAAATCCAGACCAATATGACTTCCTCTGCCTCCCCTTTTATAGTCAATGCCTCAGAGTTAAGTCCCATATTCATTCCTGGAAATTCCCATGTGGTACCTGACAATCGTCCCATCCTCAGGACTGTAAGAGTCTGAATCTTGCTAATATCGAAGTTATGGACTCGTGCAGAGGTAACTCCCTCAAGGGGGATCCAAGATTGCTTCCAGAAAATGCCACTTCTCCCCTTCTATCTTTTGGGAAAGGGAAAAGTACCAAGGCTGGGGTGGCTTGCCATGGGCTGCTTCCAGTTGAAGGGGGCTGCTGTCTTTAAGTTACTGACCTCCACTACTTTTGTAAGAAATGGAAGGATGAACCCTCAACAGTATTTGTGTATGATCACAGGCTATACAGTTGAGGGTTTTTTAACTAGCAAGATTCTGCTAGAATGGCTATAGCTGAGTGAGGAACTTTTTCCTAAAAGAGTTATTTTCATCCTTGGTACTATTGCTGTTACAGGTATATCTATCTATGCTTCAGGATGTCTCTCTAGGTCCGTGCACTTACAGTGATTTACAGAACTTACAGTGATTGCTGCTGTGATGGCCTCTCCAAAATCATTGTCTCTTGCATGAGTAGATAGGAGTAGCCTCTCCATCTTGCTCCTGTTTCTGATGCTGTTGTCAACATGTCATATCTTGACTGTGTCTCAAAGCTTTGGAAAAAACCCACTGTCTATAGAGCCAAGCAGATGTGAGGACATGGCAGGTGTGTGTTATTCCACATGAACTGGTGGGGTACACAGCACTCTCTTCAAGAGTCACTCTCAGAGGAAATCCCTGAATCTCGCTGTTCAGGTAATATTTCTTTGGTCAGGGAGAAGGTGTGCTGTTGGAACCTGCCTGGTTCAGTATCAATTCTGACATTTATGTAATATACAAATATAGCTCTTACTACCACTTTTTCCAGCACTAAAGAAATGTTAGAATGTATAAAAGCCATCATGTTGTTATAATATTTGATGATAGCATTAAGCAGTGTATCAAACCATTTTCTTTGGTGTACAATTCATACCTCTTAGCCTGAAAGTGCATTTCTTATTAAAATGTATCATATCCACATATTGTGAAATAATATACACTGAAACTCCTCCTCTTTATTTATGTATTTAAAAGAAGTTGGTGAGGAATTTGGGGAAAGAGACAAATTTACTGTCTGGTAATAATGCAATACCATAAAAGGTTCATTACTTACTATGAGTTATTTTCGAAGAGATTTTTAGGTATTTCATTAAATTGGGTTTGAAATGAGCACTGTTCCAGATGGACTTAAAAACTAACTGAATGTCCCCAGGAAAACATTGAGTTGGACAGCAGAGTTGGAGGATACTTTAGAAAAGATTCGGCTATAAGATTTCCTTTTGCTTCCAATTAAAACAGACAAGATTTACAGACAAGTAGTTTTGATTACCTCAGTTTTAATGACTTGGAACAGTTTTAAAACTGATTGCAGATAGTGCCAATCGGTCTTTTCCTGAAACTCAGCTTCCTGTAAGGGTTCTCAGTTCAACAAACGAATATTGAGGTACCTAACACCAAACTACAGTAACAAATCAGTCTGGCTGAACAGCTGCAGTGTTAATGTGGAAAGGGATTAAAAAGTAGTCATCAGTTCTCTTGTGAAACTGGGAGGGACTGCAAGCCCCAGAGGAAAAAAAAAAAGACAATATGACAAATAATCTGTGTTGGTGGATTTGCCAGAAGAGTCACTTGCAAAGCTTATATAAACAAGCTTAGATCTTGTGCCAGTGTGGGGAACGGGTCGATAATTAGCTGTACTGGGGACAAGAGCCTCTTTCTTCTCATAATTTTCTTCAGAAAAACCACCTTGTCTACCTTTGCAGAGGTAGGCAGGATGTGAATAATTCACCCAGCTAGAGCTGTACAGGGTTAACTTCTTGTTTGTGCACTTCCATGCACAGGCTTCAGCAGTGCCCAAAGAGCTGCCTGCTCAGGGCACCATGGGTTTATTCCCTCAGTATTTTTGCCCTGTGTCATCTGGCCCTTCTCAGGCATGTGTGCAGTACAGCAGATGGCTCAATACTTCCCCCCACCCTATTCTATTTCCTTCTCTTAAAAATAGTTTCTTTTTATTTAATTTAAAAGTTTAACAAAATATGATCTTGGCCTCTACAGGTCAAAATTTCTAGAATGTAGTTGACAGTCTCCCCATCCTGTTACCTTCTTTATTCTTCTTTCTTTTCCTTGCTGTTCATCTTCGACACTGAAAATGTAATCAAAGTCACTGGTGCCCCAGTGGACCTCTACTTGTTGATTAAAGTTGGATAAACTAGACAAATTCTGGTGGGAATGGAAGGCATTTATGATGACTACCTGGCATTTTTCTCTGCCCTTTTTTATGTACTTGTCACCGTATTTTCCCACATCAATCTCATAAAACATTCTTTTGCTCGTGCTTGAAATATTGATATTATCCTACAGGAAAGATAAAAGCACATCACAGAGCAATATGGCTTGGTGATAGAATTATCTGCAATACACAGAAATCTCTACTGATGTTTAGGGCTGGCATGGTATTAAACACATTACTTTTGCTGACAGACATTTTCATTTCCTTGCATCATGCAGGTAGGGGAATTTGAAGGAAATCTAGTTTTCAGTTCTAAATTTGTTCAATAAAAAATGTAAAACAGAAATGCCGATGGATATGGCAGCATCTCTTTAAATCAAAAGGAACTCACTGAAAGTTTAAATAAGTTTTAGAGAAAGCTATATGTTTTTATGTGTGTGTGTATATACTTGTATATCTGTATTTACAAACCTATCTATCTCTGTATGCATATTTATATAAGCTGTTTCCTATTTAACAAATCTGAAAGGCTTGGGGACAATCCAAAGTGAAGGAGTTAGAAGTTAGTGTAAATAGACCTTGTGTTCTTTTGGTTACGGTCTTTGTGCTACA
The DNA here is from genome assembly GCA_009812075.1 of Sialia sialis. NCBI lineage: Eukaryota > Metazoa > Chordata > Aves > Passeriformes > Turdidae > Sialia > Sialia sialis. The sequence goes on along the minus strand of VRYO01001269.1, from coordinate 5,886,008 downwards.
AAGTTTGCTAACATCTTTACTCATTATTTTCCCTATATGCTTTTCACTTATGCTGTGCACAGAAGAAAAAGGAGCTTCTGGCACTTGGGATCTGTTCTCAAATTGGTGGCCTTGTACATAGAATGCCATTTTGATTTTTCTGAAACCGGATGTCTAGTGAATGAAGAAAAATATTCTTACAAGAAAGGGATATCTCTTTAGCAAAGCACTGATAAAGGGACAGCTCATTCTTCTATCCCTCTTTCTTCCCCAGTCACAGTATGGTGCTGGGGAAGTTACTGGGATAATTTTTTCTTCAGATTACCTCTGAATTATGAATTTATTGTGTTTTGGTCCCTTACTTGAGACATTAGAGGTTGGATGGAAATAGTATTGAGCCTTAAAAGAAGGAATGAAGTCAGCACTAGCTGTGCTTCAAATGTGTAAGGTTCCATAAAGTGCTAAGCACTCTGTGTATGCAGAATTTGCAATCTGAGACTGCACATTCAATACTAGTGGACATTTTGATTCAATTTCCCTATTCCTGAGCTCAGCATTTGGAAAATGAGCCTATCACCTGAGAAAGGTGTTGTCCAAAGTAATTAGCTTTTGCAAAACAGTCCAGTGCTTTGCTGAGTGGCACTGCAGAAAAGCCCATGTGGAAATAAGTTACTCTTCAGAGCTGTATTAGTAAAGTGCAGAACGGCCACAATGGAGCAATGAAGAAAAACATAGGACCAAGTACTGGCATCTTGAACAGGCGATATTCTTCCTGTGCAAGGAGTGAAGGAAAGGTCATGTCAAAAAAGAGTAGCATGTGTTTGTGTCATTGGAGGCTGTGTAGAAACACACAGAGACACCCCTGCCCCCATCAATGGTGTGTTTTGTCCCTCACTGCCCCAGCTTGGCTCTCCATTAAGTTGGAGTAATTAATGCTTCCTTTCTATGTACTCTCTGGCAGCAAATTCCTTTGGAATAGTTTGATACCATGCATTTTACAAATGCAGAACATTCCTGTGTAGTACGCAACTTCTATGTATAGCTGTGGATTTTGGAACAGGATTTTTGTATGTTTTCAGGGTTATGCATTTGATGTAGAATAAAATCAAGTCCTCTGCTGCTGTGCTGAAAAGGCCCAGAGCTGCTCAGAGTGCAGGAGTGCACTGGCATTTTGTACACCACCTGCAGTGGGGAGATATGGTCTTCTGCAGTCTAGGAGGCAGCAGCTTTGGAGCAGGAGAATATAGTCTCTCCTCTCCTGCTTCACAGTTGGATATTCTGCATGAGTATGACATAAATTATTAACTGGTAGACACTGATTTTCCTGTAAGTGATGAGGGATTTACAGAACTTTTGAAAACTTGGCTGCATGTAAGAAAATATTTGTTTATGCCTGTGTTTGTGACTGTGATGAAATTTTTTTAATAGGCCAAATTAGCGAGCATGCAGAAAATGAAATGTCAGTGGTATTGCATAATCTTGTCTCGCCATTTTCCCAGGACAAGTAGATTTTTACCTGAATGCCTGGCACAACTGACCAAAAAAGTGCCAATCCCATATCTTTGTTGGCAGTTGGCCTTCTCATTGCTAGCAGGCTGCAAATTGTACTTGGTATGTGACTTACTGTAAATGTGTACCCCTTGCTTTGAGGGCTTCGTTGAGGTGAATTATATGTGGGCTGCTGGGATCACACTGGCCAGGGGCTCTTGTAGCTGCTTTTGCAAGGGAACTGCTGAGGTTAAGCTACTTAATGTTTTGTAATTTAGTCTGGCCAAGATATGACCTCAATTTTTCTCTCTGGTCTAAGCATTGACAGAAAAGCATCCCAACATTTCCTGCTCATCAGAAAGTCAGGCATACTTGATCTGGTTAATTCCTTGAAGATGAGGAAAATACAATAATTTCACAATTATAAGCTGCACCTGAATTTAAGATGCACTTTTTTATTTTTTTTTTAAAGCGAAGATCCACGTGTGACAAATTAACAAATTAGTAATAGAATTGTGCCAGTGGGGTTTGGTGTCAGGTGCTCAAGTTGCAACAGTTTTCATAGACCAGTGAAGCCTTTAAAGGCAGCCCTAGGCACACTCCCCTGCCGGCTCTCACTTCCGGGTTGGCATTTCACTGGGATTTGTCCATAGATAAGCCGCACCTGAATATAAGCCGCACTACTGGGGCAGGCTGGATTCTTCAATGAAAAAGGTGCGGCTTATAATCGTAAAATTACTGTACACATTATTTTGCACAGCTCCTTTTAGAGCAGAAGTACCAAAAGAAAGCCTGTTGTTACCATTTCCAGCTAGACTGCAACACCCTGTCTTTTGGGATTCGTGGGAGAACCAGTCATTCTTCTCAAGAAGCCCTGAGCCAGTGTAAAAGCTTTTAATCCTATCCAAAAGGAACAAGCCAGGTTATCTCCTGCTATTCCCTTGAAAGTGCCAGCCAGTAAGCTATATATGAATATATACATGAAAACAAATCCTGCAAGTAAAGGCCAGCCCTGGGCAGTGGAGTTACTTTACCTTTTACGTAACTGCTTGATCTTGGTAGTGCTCAGGTCAATGCTATCGAGTGTGATTCTTTGTGTGGCAATTTATGGCATGTGCAGGGCTTCAGGTGACAGTGTAGGGATCACATATGGCTCTAAATTGTGCAAAGCCTCTGTGCACATACATAAATTTCAAGGCAGCAGGATTGCTCATTCTTTTTGCCAGGCTTTAGCTGTGGGAGCTTGGATGAGCCTTCCCCCTCGGAGCTCCTGTTAGCTTGCTGCACAGAGAATATTCAGCACTCAGTGCAGCCATTCTGCAGCTGCCTGGCAGAGCACCAAGCTTGCAAGAGGGCACAAGAGAAAGCATAACCCTGTTTAAAACTACTCAAACTCATCAGGAGACTCTGCTATTGCAGAAGAGGAGAGGTAGCATTGCTTCATAGTTCATCCTTATGCGAGTAAGATGCCAGCCAGCAATAATGAAAACTAATTTTCCTGAAATTGAGAAATGCTGTAAGCAGCGAGGTAAAGACATGGGGTTATGCATGTGCTATTCTTGCACCTTGTCCCAGTGCAGCCCACGAAAGAGAAAAGGGAAAGAGGCAGGTGGAGAAGGGGGACCAATGAAAGAAGTCACACTTCTGAGGAGATGATTAGTTTTAGGAAAGCTAAGGCAAGGCAAGGAAGAGCAATATTGCCTACCCAGGTTTTGCCTAGATGAGGAGTCTAATAACTAGCACTGGGGCCACAAAATAACTTCACTGTAGCTTTTCGTTTTCTCAATCCAAAGGCAAATAAATGCATACTTAAACGATCACTGCAATTAACCACTGCTCCAGTGTAGTAACATTTTGTTACATCTGCCTAGCAAACACCTGTGTATGCCTCTGCAGAACAGAGATTTTGAGATTCACTGATCAAGAATTCTGTTGTTTTTTAAGTGTGAGATGCTTTTTATTGCTAGTATGTAATTTAATTTGAGGCTGCTGGTGGCTGATGTGTATCTTAAAATCTGAGCTCCTGCAGGCATATAGTGTCATTGTATCTGCTCATTTAATTTTTATGAAAATAATTTTTTTTATTTACTACAGATGAAAGCATGAAAACAGCCCCCTGCTCCCCAGTATTCCTCTACCTTTACCCAAACACAAAAGGAAAAGGCAAATGAAAGAAACAGTACTATATTAAAACAAACAAGTTAAAAATCCCTCTTGTTTCACCTGAGGAGACAGCTCTCACGTTTAGACTTCAAAGGATGGTAGTTATACTAGTCTGAGCTTCTGGATTCTGCCTGGTATGGAAAGGCCCACATTCTTTCATGGAAAAGAGCAGACTCTGGCAGATGGTGAAATAGTGAAATTACTTTTGTGAGACTTCATTTTTCAAGTCTAGAAGGTGTCTCTTGATTTGGGTGTTGGAAGGAGGCTGTGAATGGAGTAGGCTGCAGTAGAATCCCTTGCACAGGTAGCTTGCAGAGGGTCCCTTTGCAGCATATCCAAGGTTACCCTTCTGTGATGTAATGTGTTACATTCCTAAAGCTTAAATTCACTGTCTGACTCTGCTTTTATGGGTTAAGTAATAGCATTCCTGTAGGTTATATGTATTTTCCGTGTTCTTGTGATGTACTTGTAATGCAATGACTTGAAGAATAAGTTTTCTGTTTAAATGCCAGTGTGGCATTTTGGTGCCACACATTTGCGTTGACAGTGGTGCAGGATACTGTAACGCATTAACACAGTTCTGCTCCTACTGCTGCAAAGTAGCACCATTTTGCAGCAAGTTTTGTTGAACAGGCTATAGGATGTGATAATTTCTTTGATCCTTATATTTGGCTGCAGAACCAGATAGGATGCTTCTCCTGACATCATTCTGGTAAGACCAGAAATGGAATCAGAGCTTTTTAACTGAGATCATCAAGAAATGAGCTAGGCTAAGGAGATGGGAGTGACCTTTGGGATGATGAAGTGACCACAGTCGGTTGTACTAAAAGGGAAGTCACTGATTCATTAAGGGCCACTGAGCACAGTTCTCTGCAGTTTTTCCTAATTCTCCATTCTGTAGACTAACCAGTGCTGTCTGCACTCATCTGCTGTCACAGATAAACACTGACCATTGACCACCCATCCTTCTCAGCCTGCTATCTCTACCAGTCATGCGCACCAGTGTGGAAGCTTGAGCTGCTCCCACTCGTCCCTTTTAAATGAAGTTATCCTAGCTGCCCTCTCTGTGCAGGACTAGTATTTTGCCTTTCTTTCTGTGGTGGTGCTGCTGCAGTCACTGGGGCCAGGCTTCTTGGGGGTTGGTCACTGCTCACGTTTATGCTAACA
>VRYO01001269.1:5851058-5864932 GCA_009812075.1 Sialia sialis | reverse complement strand
AAAAAAAAAAATCAAAAATTTACCTGGGGTCCCTGGCTTATTTCTTCTTTTTCGTTTTTAATAGTCCCTCTCAGCAAAGTGAGAGACAGGGATCGCAGGCAGGGAAAAGTCCTCAAGGACCCCGTGATCCTGGAGGAACCTGAACAGGACCCTCGTGCGGACATGTGCGGCTTTCCTGCGCACTCCTGGAGGCTCGGTACGGCCGCGGGGTTCCTGCCACAATAGATCCAGCCCTGGGAAACGGCGCGTCTTATTCGTCTCTGTGTGGTTACTAACCTTCCCCCATCCCTCCCCTTCCCTGCTCTCTCGCTCTCTCGCACACACACTGTCTCTTTTCTTCTTGAGCACACACGCACACCCCCAGAGCCTCGGAAGCGACTCTCCTTTCTGCTAGCATGGGTCCCCTGGCATCATGAACGTTATTCTCTCTCCCTGGCTGGAATTCAGACTGCCCGTCTGTAGGTGTCTTGTGCCTTGACCATGCACCTGAGAATAGACCCCAGCATTTGCCCGGGACGCCGCCCCGCCTGGACCCTGTGGATGTGCTCCCTCTTTTGGGGATGTATCGTCAGCTCTGTGTGGAGTTCCTCTAACGTGGCTTCTTCTGCCTCCTCTTCCTCGTCTGTTTCTCAGGCTCAGTATGAGCATCACTTCCACGGCAGCAAGCACCACTCTGTGCCTATCTCTATCTACCGCTCCCCTGTCTCCCTCCGAGGAGGACACGGTGGGTTCCCACTCTTGTTTCTTTCTAACCTTTTCGCAGAGCGGTTGGAGCAGCAGCGGGGGAGCAGAGACGATGGCCGTGTCTCCTGGGGAGGGGGGTCCTCCCTGCCCCTCATGTTTCTGCCGTTCGCTCCCCTCCCTGTTAACCTTCCGCTCCTGCTCTGCCGCCTCCCTGAGCAGAGCCTGGGGCTGAGGACACACCGCTCCCAGAGCCAACTTCCCGGACGGTGTGCTCCAGCAGGACGGAGGGTGGGGGCCAGGGCGGGCTGGGGTCGCTCCGTGTCAGACGGCAGCGCCGGACAGCTCGGGACGGCGGAAGGGCATCCTCTCCTGTCCCGCTGGGATCCTGCGACGGGGCATCGCTAACTCCCTAGCTTGCAGCGGCTGACACGGTCATTGCAGCTCATCTTCCCCGCTGGCCACCCTCGTTTCCCGGTCGCCCAGCTGCGGGAGGGCCAGCCGGGGGCTCGGGGAATTGCCGCCGCCGCTCCTCCCCTGTCTGCGCGCTCGCAGCGTTCCTGTGTGAGCATAGAAAGGGGCGTACTAAGGAAAAGGCGAGGTCTAATTCCTGCTCCCTGCTTGTACCTGGTAATGTCTTCCTGGGAAAAACCCTGGGGCAGGAAATAATAGGGAGTAGGTTTTCACTCTGGCAGCAAGAGAGAAGGGGAAGAGGGATCTGAGAGATGCTGAGAGGGTCAGCATCGTACCCCTGAAATGCTGAGCAATGCTCAGCAGCTGGACCTGCACAGCCTCTTACCCAGCTGTCTCAAGTCTCCCCACCCTGACAGGAGTTGGCCTAGGCCTGTCTGACTTAGGGGCTCTCCCTCATCACCACCTTCTCCTGTCTTCTGTCCTTGTCTCTTAACTTCTGTTTGCAGTTATATCAGCTAGGAGATGCAAGCAGGCCAAGACCTGGCCTTTTCCCTCCACAGCTGCAGGTCAGGGTCAGGTCTGACCTTCCATCCTAGAGATTCACATCTGTGCAGGGCCAAAAGAAGGAGAACTGGTATCAGAAATGAGGCACAGGAACACTGAAGAAGAGGGAAGGGAAGCAAGAGCCCTGGCACAGTTGGTTGAAATGCCGCATGACGGGGTTGCAGCAGGGACTGTGTGTATGTGCTGCCCGGGCTGTGTCCGGGTTACATGGATATTGAAACCTGGAATCCCCTGGTCATGTGCTCAGATGACCAGCAGAGCAGTCGGAAGGGTTCAGATGGCACAGCAATGAATGGATCTCCAATGAAATCTCTAGGTTCATTGGCAGAGCTGTAGAAGAAGGCTGGTATTGCAGGTCTGAGCCGAGGCGCGCTGGAGAGGAAAAGGGCTCAGGAACACAGCCAGGAGGCAGATGCTGCAGGTCACAGCTGAGCACCAGCGGAGCAGGGCTGTGCTAGCAGGAGGTGCTCTGGCAGAGCTTCTGGAGGGCATTGGAAGAGGGTGACAGGGAGCTCTGCAAGGTAGGTCGTCGATGCTCTGGCAGTGCGGGAGGGGGAGCCCAGGGCACTGCAGAATAACTGTGCTGCAGAGGCGAGGACTCAGGACCGAAGTGGCAGTGGGTGCAGTAGGTTGAGGGGGTGGTGGTGTTCAGCCATTTCTGCAGGCAAAAGTGGCACTATCCTTTCAGCCCATCAAACTCCTACATCTGCTCCAAAGTTCACATCTATCCTAAAATGCAAGAGAAACATTCAGGCCCCACATGGGAAGGGAACCAATGCCACGCCAGACATCAAGACCATCTGTTAAGCACCACCCTTGTGAAACTCAGTTATGGGTTATTAATCACTAGCAGCAGGAGCCCTGTTATTTGCAGGATCATGTGAGAGAGTCCCTGTTGTGCTAAAGCAAGAAATATGAGGGATCAGCCAGTCACTGCCTCAAATGGTTTTCAACAGCCCAGCTTATGTAGCTTAGTTCTCCTGTGATGAAAGGGGATAGCAAAGCCTGGCTTGTAGGTCATTTGTGAGGAAAGGCGAGAGGGATGTCACAAAATGTGATAGTGTTTGGCTTTGCTGTAAAAGTCTGTGTGAGAGTCTACAGTGTGTTTCCTGGTCAAGAAATGATAGCTCTTTTCTCCTTGATGGCTTTTCCATCTGCCCTGAAAGTCAAGCAAAGCCTCATTTAAGAGCTAGGGGCAAAAGCAGTTATCAACTTCAGTGAGAAACAGGCATTTTTTTCGGTGTCCCCATTGCAGAAAGGAATCAAGAGAAATAGCTCAGGGAGCTCAGGCTAGCGTGTAAGTCAGTGTGAGTTGTTTGAAGTTTTTGGGGGGTTTTTTTGGTTGGTTTTTAAAAAATTTTTCTTTCCTCAACATGCTGTGTAGCAAAGCTACATAAAAATCCCCTTTGGCCATGAATAAGGAGGTGAATGGGGTGGACAGAGAGAGGGAGATTGAGAGAGAAAAAAAAGAGACCACAAAGACAGCTGGTCTTGGAAACATGCATGGTTTATTTTTTTGTGTTCTTTCACTGTTGCACAACAGAGGCCCTTGGAACTTGGATCTGTAGCAATGTTGAGGAGTCAGATTCCAAGGAGGCTGTGCACTCCCTGTGTTTCTTGGGATTTTGATTATTTATTTTTCCTAGAGGGAAATAAGAAATTCATTCTGATTGCTGCCCCTGCTTGGTGGCTACATTAATACTGGTTTTGGAAGGAATCAGATCAGGATCATGGCCACCCTGCTGTGTTGTCTTCCAGCCTCATAGGGCTGACCACTGGGACTCAGTCTTGTATTTAAACACATTTTCCTTTTTTCTCCTACATCGCAGTGGATTTCAATCTCTTTGAAGAAGCAAATTAATATCTAGCACAGATGGAAATTAAATGTCTCATGATCAGTGAACTTGTTTGGAGTCAGTGTCTAGTGTTCCTTTTAAGATCAGTGGAATACCTTCTTGTGGCTTACCTTGAGCAGGACCAGACCCAGTTCTAGCAGTTGCTACTGTGCTGGTGTTATGAGAGTTAATTCTGAAATCTGATGCTTTATGGTAGTTGGACTACAACCTGCAAATGCTAAACTTGGCACAGCGCATCTTCTCAAGGAGAAAGTCTTTCCAACAGGTTTGCCTCCTTGTCAGCAGAGGAGTAAGCCTGGCCAGGCAGGGGACTTCAGCAAGCTAGAACAAATCTTTTTTCCATGTGATGGCCTTCCTAGACCAGCAGAATCTTCATCCCTGAATAGTAGGAAGGGAAACTCTTGATTCCTTTTTGTTTCACTAGGGCCTTGTGAAACAGAGGGAGGAGCAAAGTTGGGGTTGTGTTTATTGGAAGTTCACATGTGCTGAATCCTCCTGTCTCCCTGGGCAATTTAGCGCTGTGCTGGGTCAGCTGCTTTACTGGAGCCTGCAGCCCTGACTTCACAGCCCCTCTTTCCACATCCTCCTTGCCTCAGCTGATGAATAATGTGTGTCTCTGGTTGACAGAGAAAATGAAGGGATTTGTGCATGTTTGGTCTTAGTGATGAATTAATTAGTTTTTTTCTCTTTTTCTCCTCCAGCTGTTTGTTCTCTGGTTGTCCTCAATGGCTCTGGAGCAGGGTGCACAGAGGCACTGTGTGATGCCTTGTGCAGATTGCCCCTGCCTGCAGGGACTGCTCTGCAACTGTAGGAGCAATGTTTGGTACAGGATAGTTTTTCTTCATTTTCACTTTGTGGAGCCTAGGCTAGCCTAGGCTGTTGCACTAGTCATAGGTAAAAGTGTAGGTCAGGACTGGTAGTAAGTAATCATCAGATCTTGTGGGTGTAACTCTCAGGCCTGAATCAATTCTTAGAAGTTCTGTTATTTATATGAAGCGTTTCCTTCTCTTATGTATTTTTTAAAACCAGTAAATGAGAGTGAATGCTTGGACAAATCAAGAGAGTGTTACCATAAAAAAGGCAGGTATTCTGAAAATCAGTGTTGAAGATTGCCACACACAGCTCTAGCAGTGTATCCTTTTTAAAATATGCTGCTCCTCCAGTGTGACCTATTCCTCATCTCAAGATTCTGTGTTCTTGCAATCCTGCCTTTTCTTTATGGTAGGAAACAAATCCCCCATCCTTGGCACTGCCCATTCCCCAGTACAAAGCAGGACCTTTCCTGTTCCTCCTTCATGGGATTTCTTTGAGCAAAGATAGGTAAAGGTAGCTTTAACAAAATGGAAAAAGCAGCTCTGTACAGAGCAGTCAGCGATCCAGCAAAATGAACTTCACTCAGAGCTGAATTAAGTTTGCAATTAAGTTCTGCAAAGGTGAAAAGCTACAAGTCTGTCTACTTTTTGTGGCTTGCCTTTATTCTGGTATCAACAGTGAAGGCTAATTTTTTGGCAAATAGTAGTGCTGCTGTATGCCTGAATGTTTACATTCCCTTCCTCAGAGATATTAACAATGATTAATTATTTTTAAAGGAAATCTCCTTAAATTATCTCAAGATGGCTATCCAGAAATCAAAACATCCATACTCACTCACTTGGAGTTTTAAGTGATCAGAGACGGGCTATTTCCCTCCCTGTGCTGACTCTGTAGCTCTTCTGAAAAAGCACAGTTTTCAGTAGTTGAACATAGAAAAAGTCTGGATGTACAAAGGCTGTTTCCTCAAAATGAGATTGCACATTTTGCAAAAGGGGCAATGCTAGTTCTAGTCAGAATTAGATCAGGGCTATCTTCCTCCTTGTATTTCCTTTGCAATTTCCGCTGGAGAGAGGTTTCTTTTCTTTATTGTTTCTGCTTTTGGATAATACACCCCTGACTTTTCAAGCAACTGCCACATTCTGCTGCAGAAGTGACTACATTTTAAAGAAAGATGAATGATCCTGCTATATGCTTTGTATAGGCATTGATGTTGTAAAGAATATATGGTTGTGTGACATCAGCTATATAATCAGAATACTACAGAATGAGAATGTTACCTTCTAGATAATTTCTACATTTAAAAAGATAAGGTCTTTTTTTTTTTTTAAATAATTCTGGCTAGTTTTTCTTGTTTTCTTTTTCTTTCTCTTCTTTTGCCATGGCATGAAAACATATGCTTGAACAGTATATGACTGTTCTGTGTCATTATTATTAGCCACTGGGTTATTATATACTGTGCTGTTGGGAGCTCCAAATTCCTTACACATCTCACTTGAAAGAGGAAAATGCTCCTAGATCCTGTGCACTTGTGGCAGTAGTGACAGGAACAGAATAATCTCCAGCTGGTGGTGGAGAAGTTCCACAGTCTACTATACAGAAGGTAACTGAATTAAGAGCTGGAGGTTATAAGTGCAAGGAGCATAAATTTTGTCTGGGATGTAGAAAGGATGACCATTCTTGTTTTTTCCTTTTCTGTGTGCTGTGCTTTAAGAAGACTAGCTCTCTATGTAGTTGCCCAGGATGACAGTCCTGTGCTGATTGACTGCCTTGGTTTATTTTTGTTTGGTTGGGGTTTTTTTTTTGTTGTTTGTTTGGTTTTTTTAATTGTTGTTGTTGTTTGTTTGGGGGTTTTTATTAGTTTTTTTGCACTTGCTGACCTGGTGATCTTTGATAACTATGAAAGGTCATTTGTACTAGCAGAAAAGAAAAAAAAAAAAGATGGATTTTATGTCTTTGTGTAATCTCTGTACACAAGACAACATGCAGCTGACTGATGGCTCTGATTTATTGTACAACCATGACATGACATGATATAACTATTTTATTTGTTTTCCTCATCTGTGAAATTAAAAGAAAACCATTTTTTTTCACCTAGGTGAGGCAAGCAGTTCTGGTGCATCTGTTTGCTCTGGGATCTCTGGCCAGGAGCCATAGAAATGAATGAAACCCCAGTAGTCTTCTTGGGCTTTAGATGTCAGACAACCTTAAAAGAAGAGCTTACTTGTAGCTCTTCTTGAAGGACGAGCAAGACACCTTCAAATTCTGAACGTAGATCCTAGTAATGTTTTCCCTTATGGCTTTAAAGGCTGGATAGGCTCTCGTGCCCATCCCAGCACTGGTGTTTCTGAAGGAGCAGGAGAGCATTTTGGCAGAGTGCTGGCTGTGCCTAACTCCAGGGAGCCACTGGAGCCAGGGACCTGTGATTCACCGTGGCTCTCTCATCACCCTTGCACATTACTTCTCTTGCATTCTGTGTGTGTGTTGTTTTTGCACATTAAAACAGCTACTTATATCCCTGAGTGACTTTCCCCAAAACTATGAATTTAAAGTACTTCCAAAACTATCTTTTAGAATTTGAATATAATTATATGCTTTGGGTGTAAATTCTGGTTTTTGCTACATAAGAAACTAATGGAAATGATCTGCCTGTTCCTGTAGTTTACAGATTATACGCTTTATATCTGGGGATGTATATTTAGGCTGCTTTTCTATATGGTGTATTAAGATGAAAATGAAGTTAGTGTGAGCTGTAGTGGTTACAAAGCATGAATAGTGGGGCTGATAAAGGACATTGCTAAATCAATTCAGTGCTAAGGTTTACTTTATCATCTTGGTCTTGCATCTCTCATCTTTTTGCATTCTTGATGATGGAGGGCAGAAGAGGGGGAGTATTTTACAATCTACAGAGGGTCTTGTGCCTGTAGAAGATCAAGAGAGAGGGTGAATGAGTCAGAAAGATGTAAAAAAGTTGCTAAAAAAAGACCTTTACTTATTCTCTGAATACCACATGGTAAAGAATGAGGGAAGACTTTGTTTTCCAGAGGGCTCAGGAAGAGAGTACCATCAGTTTAGTCAGAATTCTAGGCTCAATTTAATTACTTTGAGAGAACCAGTTTCTATGCTATCCTCAGAACTTAATTTTGAATTTGGAATAAATTAATCTTATTAATCAGATCAAATTATTGGAAGGTTATTAATCTGAATTAAGATGATCGAAGTATTGGAAGGGGTGAGGAGGTGAAATTCGGATTTTTTCTGAAAGTTTAATCTTTAGCGTCATGCTGCATGACAAGAACTGATTTTCTGGACATGTTTTGGGGACCCTTTGTTTCCTTGCTCACCTGCTACACTGCCCAGTGAGAGTTTTCATGGCTTCCTGTCAGGATCCTGCAGTCACAGCTGCTCCTGCTCCAAACGGTTTGCTTAATAACTCCAGCCAGTCGAGAATTTACAGGGATGAGGTCTGAAAGTATTTCTGTTGAGCTGGTTCTGGTGTTTGCTGTCTCACCTACCAATGTTTTGCTGCACAGAAGTCCTCCTTTTCTGATGAAGACTTCAACCATGAGTATGAGGACAAGGGAGCAGAGTCTGGAAATTCCCCAAGTAGCATTGAAAAGTCAGCTACAGGGTGCTTAGGGAAGAGAACACATAATAGATACAAGAGACCTGAAACTGTTGAAGAAATTCAGGTGTTTCCAAAGAAGAGAATTAAAAAAAAAAAATTAGAAAAAATAAAAAGAGGGAAAAAACCTATTTTTTTTCTTTTAATTGATTAATTTTTGTTGGTTGTTACATTGACTGGACTCCACATAGAAAATAAGTTCTTCAAGGTCTCTACTTGGCTTCTGCTCTGGGAAGATTCTCACTGTCTCATTTAACACTTAAGAATTCCTGTGTTTTTTGCATCAAAGCCTTCATCTTTTGTAACTTTAGTTATGGTTATGGTGGTCATCTGAGAGTTTCACTCCAAAGAGTCTTGGAGCTTGCAGTTATATAGGCATGTTTTCTTACAAGCACTGTGTATCTTTTACTATCTGGTGAAATGGAAGTGGAAGCAGTAGACTGAAACCTGACATTTTTCTTTTTCCTTCATGTACTCTTGATTTACTTGTGTGCTGGTAGTTCATCTCATCTTTTCTCATATTCTGATTACGCTGCTGATAATTATGATGTTCTGTGCTTTCACAGGAGAGTTTGTAATTTGATGTTCAGTCAGTACAGTGTTTGGGAATGCTGGTGGCCTGGATGGGACCTTGAGTGATGCTCAGTTTATGTGGCCTACATCTCATCATGTGCTTGTGTAATGTCTCTGTAGGATGACCTCTGTTCCCCCAATGTCATCTTTTCTTTGTAGTTTTAGTAATGAATGCCAAAGCTATTCTAAGTTTCCCTGATCTTGCTTCCCTGTCTACAGTCCAGCATATTTCTGTCAGTGTAAGTTTGGAAGATACTGATGGCTTTGAATGCATTTTCACTTTTTATTATCTCACCATGGAGATAATGCTCTCCTTTCTGTCCCCTCATGCATTCAGAGGCAGTTCATTAGAGGAAAGGAAAAGACAAAGAAATTAATTTTCCTTGAGAAATGTATTCAGCACCTTATAGGAGGCTTGAAGAAGAGAAACAGAGCGTAGAATTCTTACTATCTTCTTTTCAAAGTTGTTTGTTTTGTTTTTTATTTTATGGACAATCTGGAGACAAAAGGTGTCTGTGCCCTACAAACATCCATTTGTAACTTATTTTTCTGACACTAGGCACTATGAACATGCCAGGATTGCAGTAGGCTGGAACAGAATAAGGGCATGTGGGCGCCTGTCCTTCAGAATTTATGTGCATTTGCTTAGTATAAAAGGAATATATCTTGTAACCAAATATCAAGGTGGCAAATTCTGCTTAAATGGCAGGGTGGCAAATTCTGCCAGTGGTGTGTATCAAAGCTTATTTCAATTCAAGTAATTGTTATTCCAGACAGGTTAATTTCTATTTAACAAGCCATATACTCAGCTACTTTTCCTGGCCCAGTCATTAGGAAATATACACTGGCAAAATGAACAGCCACCCCTACTGGTCTAATTAATACTTGATAACTGTTTGAAAAACGGTCAAAATCTGAGCCTTTTGTACATTCCTTGGTGAGAAATTTTGCCATTGATGTCACTGAAGCCATATTCCAGTTGTTAATGAGCCACGCTGAAGAGATTTTTTCCTCATCAGCAGCATGGTACAGAACTGAAGACAAGAATCCCCAAACATTTTCCCTAGCTCTGCTCCTGGCTTTAACTTTACATCCTGGATGGTGAATCACTCATTGCCAGGTGATTCAGTTTCTCTATGCTGTAGTGCAAAAATATGATGATTTTTAAAAATCTTGGTAGATCCTGACGTAACACATATGAAAGGAAAAGAAATATATTTTTACTTTTCTTTCCCAACATTCTAGAAAGATATCTTCAATCTTAAGCCAGAATATTTGGTCCTTGGAATTTAAGGAGCATCACAGTGGTATGGCTCCTGGTACTCTCTTTGGAAGTCCTGAGAAGGTTGGGTGCCTTTTTTTGGAAGCTAGTTCTGCAAGGAAATATTGATTCTCATCCTAAGAACACACTGTCAGAAACAAGGGAAATGCCAGGGCTCTGTGATTAGATGCAGTATTTTTTCTTTGTGAGAGCAGTTTCCCCTGCTGGTGATGTTTCATTTACTGCTTTAAGGACCATTATGGACATGCATTTCTCTTTGCTAATTTTAGAAATCTGAGGGGATTTTTTAGACCAGGGACCCAAAAGCTGACTGTTTAACCCAACCTGTATTTTCATTGTCCCTGTTGACTGTCTTCTGCTTCTATCACAAGTTAGATTTTGTCTGCAACTGTTCAGTCAACTCATTTTACCAAAAATTGTGAACAAAATTGTTAAGGTGATTTCTGCAATCAAGGGAAAGAAGAGGGGAGAGAGAAAAGAGGAGGAAGACAAAATTAAGCTGAAGTGTAAATTTGTTCCCATTTTTTCTTTCTCTTTGATCAGAAGTAAAGGACGGAAGCATGAGAAGAACCATTAGAGGCCCAAGTAATTCTTAAGAAAGAAGATAGGCAATTTGAAGCTAAATAAAACTAAATAAACAGGACAGGAAGGAGCAGTATCAGAGCTCAGCAAAGTGGCTGCCCTGTTGGCTCCTTTTCATCTGAGCTGAGGAGTTTCAAGTGCTCTGAAGAAAGGCTGTGGGATAAGCATCTTGTCTCCCAGAGCCCCAAGCTGCTCATGTTCAATGTACAGGGCTCTTTTAGCCACACATTTTTTTGACCTTGGATCTAGTCTTCAGAGTATTCTATAGAAGTCCAGTTACTGTGATGATTGAATCATCCATTTAAGTTTCTTTTTTATTAGTTTTTTTTTTATTCACCACATGTTTTTTGAAGTCTTATTATCTAGAGCAAGACATTAATAGGCTTGACCTATCAGTCTAAAGACTGAAGGCACTTTTTTGTAATGGATGGAGAAAGGTTGGATTCTGCTGCTGGTTGGCAAGGGGAGAGCTGTGCAGTGCTTTATTTGTTTTCCTGAGAAGGTCACTGGGACAGGCCCAGGTACAGGCAGTCAGCAGTGGCGCCTCGGGGCGTGTGCTTCTGTGCTCCTGTGTCACTCAACAAGAGGCTGAGGAGCAGTTTGTTCAAATGCAGTGTCTGAACTGTGGGCATTTTTGCCAGGGCACCCCTCCGTGTGCACATAGGGAGGTGTGCAGTACTTCTTGGGGAAACTCGCTTCTCTTCAGAAGCACTGCCTGGTTTTTAGATTTCTGCTGAGGTTTGGGATGATGCTTAATTCATGTGCATAAGGAAGCTGAGTTCAGATACAGGAAAGAGCTAGGAGCTGTGTGTGGAGAGCATTTCCCTCTAAATACTGTGTAGTGACAAAGCAGTCATATCTACAAGAGCTCTTTCTTTTATCCCATTTCACTGCCTGAGCAACCATTCTATGGCAACCCTTTTCTATAATCTTTTTGGATTCCTGGATTCTAGGGCACCGACTAGAGAGCATCATTCAGCCTCTGGCCTTCTTGTAGCTGAACTTGACCATATTTACAGTAGTCCTAGTTAGTCAAGAGGTTTAAAATATGGCTACGAAGTCCCTGATATAATAGTGCAATGGTACCATTTTATACTGTAGTGTTAATGATTTATAATTATTTGTAAAGTAAATTATTTATGAATAATATAAGGATTAAAAAGAATTGATTATTCTTACCTACATGGTCGTCAAACAAAAAATTATGCAATAGATGACTTGTAAAAGACAATATTTCTGTTATCTTTGCTGTTTTGCTTCACCCTTGCTTTGCATGTCTTCAAATGAATCACAGAAAAACAGTGCAGTCATTCCAAAAGAATTTGTGGAAAAGTTTTAGAATCCTGCCATGCAAATCTTGGCTCTATGAGTCCATGGACAAGACTGTACTTTTAGAAAATCATTTGGAGTCTTATAGTCTATAGTTTTGTAGTCTACAGTCTTACAGTAGCAAATATTCAGGAGCTGAAAAAGATTTTTGGTTCAAATTACAGTTGAGTCATGGACTCTGTTAGTAATCTCTGAGGACAAAGCTTGGAAAATGTGTGAGTGAATGTAGAAATGTACTGATAAAGAAATCCTGCTTTAGAGTTGAGGTAAGCAAGGGACTAAACTGTCCCAGAATGCTGAGCTCCAGATAAACTCACAGTACAATCAGTGGTAAGTCAGCACCAGTTATGGTTAGATGTTGATACACAATTTGAAAGAGACATATCCAACCTGAAGGAAGAAATTAATCACAGAAGATTACAAGAATTTCCGTATACACTGGTCCATCTGGTCTGGTATTCTGTCTCTTGAATGTGGCCAGTGCCAGATGCTACAGATGGATGCAAATAACCTCTTTGATACGTTTAATTGTATTAAATCCCAAGGGAGGGTTGTAGTTTTTTTTTTCTTGACCTCATAAATGGTGATCACCTTATGCTGTAAAGAGCTGAGGGGACTCATTGCAGTTTTGTCATGGTTATAATATTTCATATGCTGTTCTGTATTAGTAAGTCTTTTTCTTTTACTCTCTTTTTCCTTAGCTATTTTTAAATTGCCATCTCAAAGCATTTTATGCAGCTTCTTAGACCATCACAGAATTGATAGAGGGCAAGCAACCAGTTTTTTGTATTTCTTATTCTAAGATGAGAAAATGGGACGTGGAGAGGCAAAGCAGTTTGCTGAGTCAGAAACTGTTGCCACATTTAAACAGCCTGAGCTCTGCTGAAATCCCAGGGTTTCCTGTTTTCTGTCACTTCAGTCCAGTTTATCAGGGTGCCTAATTGGAAGCACCTAACAGGCTTTGAAGGTTAATGGAATTTAGGTTATCTGAACGTGGCTGGCAATGGTGGCATTCGATCCAGAGCACTTTTCACATTGCTCTTGCATGGTGGGATGGTTGAGTTTCTGTCTAGCATTTCTGTGCTGAAATACATACACAGGGAAGGGAAGCACATGAATAATTAGTTTGACACTACCAGGAAGCATTGACCATTGACCACAATTAATCCATCCATGTACTTTCAGTCTAATATGTCTGAAATACTTTTTTTTCTTTAAAAATTATGGTTTGTGGATAGATTGTTGGTACAGTGCTCGTCCATATCTTCCTGAAATATTTGGCTTGCTGCACACGAATTACAGCATTTGCCTTCTTTTTCTTCCGAATAGCAAACCACATCATGGATTTCTAGAAGTATGATGTGTGGGTGAAAGAGAGACTACACTTTGCTTTGCAGAAAAGCTGGTTTGTTTTCATTTGTGTCTAGTAATAATAACCTCAGCTATGTTAAATGCTGCCAGAAATGTTTTCTCTTCTGCCTCCAAACTGTGACATTAAGCCTGTTGTGTCCAGTGTCAGACAGCAGCTGCCATGTACTCACAGTGTTTCAGTTACACTCCATGGTGCATGGAAATAAATCCTTTCTATTCAGTGTTTTCATCTAAACTAATGTAAATCTCCCAGAGAGCAGCTTTCACATGAGAGTGTCCCAAAGGGAAAGAGGCAGAGTAGTCTAAGCAAGGAATATGGCAGCAACTTGTGGGTATGTGCCATGGTTTAACTCTGCCTTCTGCTGTCACTCTAGGCAAATCTGAGTTTGACCTCTGTGTATTCTAAACTCCCAGGTGGTAATGGGCAGTTGAAATACTTGCATATTTCCTGGTCTTGGGAGATATAACTAGTCTGATCTTACTTTTGCCATTACAGATCAGAAGACATTTAGCATCAGGAAGAGTCTGTTGTGCTGGCCCTGTGCTCGCAGCTGGCTACAGGTCACATCAGTTCCCTTGCTGTCACAATCTGTACCTGCCTATCTAAAGAAGTAGCTCTGACCTGACTATCCCAGTTTCAGCCTTGGCTGTACATTGTGCCAACTTCAGATGAAAATCTTTATTGATCTCTTGTATTTGTCCAGCAGTTGGCAGACTCAGACACAGAAAAGGGATTCCAGGGAACTTATGACCTGGGCAGAAATTACAGTACTTTCATGATTATAAG
>VRYO01001269.1:5837402-5850058 GCA_009812075.1 Sialia sialis | reverse complement strand
TGTGAAATTACTGTACTTCCATTTGTTGATGTAATGTGTGATGTGAGTAGAGTAGGGCACGGAGAATAAAGAGCTGTCCCATCTATTTTACTCAAGATTTTTAATTTTTTTTTCATATGGACAAAACCCCAAAAAGCTGAAAATGTTGAACTGACTAGTCCAAGGAATCCAGAGATGAGTCCAAGTAACTTCTTTAAACAGTTACTGCTTGAGTGAGATTGGTCAAATCTTTTTGTGAAACATCCAAGAACCAGATGCAAAATAACGGTAATACAACCCTTTTTCTGTGCACAAATGCACATTGTATACATCTGCTTATGGCTTAACACCATATGCAGGAATCTAAACAGAAAAACATTTAACTTCTACAAGAAAATGTTTGTCATTAAAAGATGTTCTCCCAAAACTCATTGCTTCCCTACAATGCCTGTACTTCAGACTACTTCTGCAACAGTCTTGCCAAATTCATTCCCAGGAACAAAATTCATTTAATGAAACCAAGAACAGACTGCCTGGCTTCTGTAGTCACCACAGTAAAACGTCACTCACAGTAAAGAGTCTAGAGCCCTGGATTTAATATATGTATGGTCCAACCTGTTAATCAGTGTTGCAAAGTCATCTAGTGCTTGAAGAGGTCCTCATGGAACCAGAGCTGGGGAAGACAGAAACCTGCCATATACCACAGCAAACTCCCACAGACACTGAGTAAATAGAAATATCCAGTTAACAGGGCGAGAACATTTTTCACAAATAACCACTCTAACCTATTAGCCTTGATCCTCAAGGGAGTCCTTCAAAACAGTTTCAAAGAAAGATCTTAGAAACTAAAATTTGTTGCTGCTAAAAGTCAAAGGCTGAGGATAGCAATAATAATTTATTGTATGTTGTATTTTTTCTTATGTCATGCTGCTTGTGAACGCTTCATATCCTATAGGCAATAATTAGTTCTCCCTCTGTTCAACTGAGGGAGAGAGCCTATTACCATTGCTAGTACCATTCCCCATGGATCTACAGGTAACAGTACTCTTGCCTCAAATTGACTAATTTATTAGATTACAGTGTTAAATTCAGAGCTATTGGTATAAACCTGCATGTAGTTTTGAAAGCTGTTGCTACATTCTTAGATCTGAATAGGGCTTGTGTTCTTTTTGTTTTGAATCTTTTCCTTCTATACTGATTGGTCTACTAAAGGAAAATCTTGCTCATTTATAACTATTAATTATCATGGGTATAAAACCATCCCATTTTTAAAATTTTTGAAGTATTTATTTATTAAGCTTTCCAAACAAAAAGCGTGTTTTTAATGGAACTTGAAGCCTTATTAAATGCCTAAATGTGTTTAAAACTGAATACAGAAAAATCCCTAAAAATAGTTTACTTCTGATGAATTACCCTTCAGTGGAAAATTCTCAACCAATGCTAGTCATAAAATAAACACAAAGAAAAAATTCACATCTATGCCATTAGAACCATTCTGAAAGACTGCGTTACATGAGCATTAATCCATTTAGAAGGCTGCTAAAATATTTGTTGTTATTTCTATTGTACTTGATACATTGTGGCTTGAACAGCAGGGGTAATGAGAAAAATTTCTGGACTTTAGCTGTAGGTGACTAGGGCTCTGGAAGTGAGTATTCTAAACCATGCTTCTTTGCACAGTTTTAGGCTTAAAACTGAATGTTTGTTGTATTATGACTCTGTAGCTGGGATTTTAATAGAAGAGGAATTTTTAAACTGAAATTGCTGCCAGTGAAATTCTGAGAAAAAGCATTCAAAGACATGAAACAATGTCATACATCAGTTATAAGGTCATGGTGTTATTTTAACTGCCACTGTGTAATAACCCAGTGCTGTAGGTTTTTCCAAACCCAGCTGTAGTTGTGGGCTTGTTAAAGCGTCATTGATTCTCTTATGAAAAGATTTCATAGTGAACTTCTGCTCTATTTCTGCACCAAGAAATTCAGTCTGTAACCTGCTGCTGGAGCAAGCCTGAACTGTGCCTCAATCCCACCATCACTGCTAGGTACCCATATTTTTTGTGTGTTTAAAGCTAAATAAATTTAAAGCCAAAACAAGTCAGTATTTTGGCAATACATTGTTTAGGATAAACAATCTGGTGCATTATTGCAATGCATGACAATAAGTTGTTCAGAACCTATAATGCAGTCACATTTGCATAAATGAATACTCGCTTGCGTGTCTCTACTCGTTATCGATTTGCCTGCCTGAACTAGATGTTTTAAAATTTGTTTCTCAGTGGCAGTTATCAAACAGAATATATAATTTTGATGAGATCACAGGTGTGTGGGAAAACATTCAGTCTTCATTTTGCAAGATTTCTATGTCCTTCTTACCAAACTGTTTCTTGCTAACATCATTTATACATAGTGCTTGTGAATCCAGAAGAGAGCAAGGTCCGAGAACCTTTTTCTGTATCTTGCATGTTCTGGTTTTATAATCCTAGCCAATACCGCAGTTTCCTCTTATGTGTGGGAACTGTGATAGTGATGCAGCTTTGCAAGGAATTTTCAGAGGGATAGTAGCTTTTGATCACGTAAAAGTTGGGTACTATTGTAAGGGCACACAAAGAAAACCTTATGTATTTTTGCAAGTACAGTAATTTCACGATTCTAAGCCGCACCTTTTTCATTGAAGAATCCAGCCTACCCCAATAGTGCGGCTTATATTCAGGTGCAGCTTATATATGGACAAATCCTGTGGTCTACCCAGCTACCGGGAGATGCGGCTTATAATCAGGTGCAGCTTATAACTGTGAAATTATTGTACACACTGCATTTAGTGTCCTTGATTCCAGCCTTAATTTGCCTGCCCTAAAGTAGTGTTTACAGAAGCATAGTGCTTTGCACTGTGTAGTTATAGGACTAGGTATTTGGTGATATTTTTTAAGGGCATATTCATTAACACCATGATCTTATCCAGTTCCTCACTTAATCTATATTGAGATGCCTAGGTGTTATTCATATTCCCCCACCACCAGCAAGTCAAGGTCTTGGGGACTTGATGCATTCTGTTTATCCATGATAGTTTATCATCTAAGATAAGCCAGGGTTGTCTGCAAGCTGCAATCTTATCAGGCAGGCTCAGATAACATCTCACTTGACTTTTTTTGCTCATTTCATTAGCACAACTGTCCTGAAGATTTGGGATGCTCAGCTTTACTATGCTGGTGAGAGCAAATGATTAACTGGGGACTGAGATTTAGCCATCATTGGCTCCATTTAACATGACAATCCTTTTAGTTGTTACACTGAACCTCTATAAGGCTGTGCTTCAAGGAGCATTTAAACAGGAGGGAGATCTGTGCACCATTACTCTTAAAAAAGATCATAGTTCATGTCTCAAAAAAGGGTTTTCTTTTGTCCCCTCCCATTTTTGTTGTTGATTTCACATGCAGCTATTCACTAGCACTGGCATTTTAGAGGCAAAAGGCAAATAGGATTTCTAGTTCCTATTCACTGATCATTCTTCTTATGGAGCTTAAGAGCTCTGGAGACCCAAGAAGCTGCCACTGGTGTGTGCATGTATGCATGTGGTCAGGACCACTTAGCATTCTGTGTCTCTTCTTGCAAAGCATGCCACAGTAAAGCAGTTCATTCAGAGTGTCCTGAACCTGTATAGTTCATAATTTTTGCATGAAATTGTGGCAAGTGGGTAGGTAGCCCCCTAGAAAGGTTTGTAGGTAGGGTGGTATACTGTGGAAAATTCAGTCTGTGTTGTGTTGAAAGGAAATGAATGCCACCCTCATTTCAGTGCTGGTATTTCTTACATTGTGTGGAGAAAAGAGGGGAGAGAGAGAGTGCAGCAAGGAGTGGGTTAACTGCCTGACTTACTGAAGAGCTGGACTGGATAATGTTTCTACCTACTTACCCTTTCAATATAAAGGTTTTGATGCTTTTTCTGTTCGTTCACAGGGTTCAAAATGAATTTTGGTTTTATGTTTTAAGGGGGTTTGCTACAGTTATAACCATTTTGATAACAGTTCCAGTAACATTTTTGGTAATAGAATTAGCATTTAAGATGTTGTAAAAATGAAAAATGTTGAAAAGTACAATACTGTAGTTTTTAAAACATCACTTTTCCATTTAAGAAGTATTTAGTTTTAAAACATTAAAGCAACTCTAATTTCTAAGAAAATCACCACCAGAACACTGCCAAAGGAAGCAGAGACTAGAGATGAGGAGGGATAGGATAGTCCTTCATACCTAATGATGATGAACTTCCCTTGCACAGGAAAATTGCTTGTCCTAGAGAAGCATTTCCCTGGATGACAGTCAGTAGCATTTACAGGTGTGACAGGAACAAGAAAGCATTGAATTGATTGAGTTGAATCACCTTGTGTTTATTCCTGACATATAATATGGAAGTATTTTCGTCCTTTGCCCAGCTTGTCTGGTATTAAACTTTCCCAATCCAGCAGAAATCCCCAAAGGCTGTTGACCACAGCCAAATTTGTTTTTAGAAATAACCGTGTCCATGCCAGAGATTTTCAGGAGAGACCAAAACTGGATTATTTTTGTAGCTGCATGACACAGCTGAGAATTCTCAAAGGTTCTGTCTGCCGGTGCTGGAGAGAGATATGAGGGAAGTACTGAGTCTAATGGACCTAATTTGGGAAGCTTCATTTTGCAGCGAGGGGCAATGCATAGATCCTGCCTGTGGTGTATGGTTTTTGCTGGGATCCAAAACAGACACTGCTGCTGCTGTTCTTCATTCTCCTTTCCAGGCTGCAAATCCCAGCCTTTCAGAGCATGTAAATTGTCTTTTTAACTGGCTCCTGCAATTAAGAAAGAGAGAGAAAGCTATACAAAAGTATAAGGTACCTTCACGCATATATCCAGCACTGTCTGTTTCTGGGCTGTTATATGTTTAAATACCATAAGACTTTTCTCATCATCTAACAGCCTCTCAGCTGTGGTTTCCTCTAAATCCAATTTTTGGACACTTCTGTTTGAGCAATCATCTGGATTGAAGTGCATTTATTTATCAGGAAAGTTCTGATATTTCCCTAGGTTAAATAATGTGTTCATGAACTAGTACAATCTGCACAAAAAGAAGCAGAAACACATACCGTAATTTCACGACTATAAGCCACACCTGATTATAAGCTGCACCATTTTTTTTTTTTTTTTTTTAAAGCGACGATCCATGTGTAACAAAGTAACAAATTAGTAACAGAATCACGCCAGCTGGGTTTGGTGTCAGGTGCTCAAGTTGCAACAGTTTTCATAGACCAGCAAAGCCTTTAAAGGCAGCCCCAGGCGCCCTCCCTAGCCAGCTTGCACTTCTGGGTTGGCATTTCACTGGGATTTGTCTATAGCTAAGCCACACCTGAATATAAGCCGCACTACTGGGGTAGGCTGGATTCTTCAATGAAAAAGGTGCAGCTTATAATAGTGAAATTACTGTACTCCATACTGCCAAATTATGCTTTAATTTCAGATACAGAAGGAGAGTACTTGGTTCTCATCCTAGGTCTTTTCTGCTGTCTTTAGCTGCAATCTCCCAGGTTTGACTTGGTACCAGTAATAGCAGAATGTGGACCAATTACCTTGTAAATATTAAAAAAAAAGCAGGTAGATAACTGACTTTTGGAAGTCTGCCTGGGCTATTATTTTTATTTATTCTGCTTCCACAGGGAACTTTGTGCCTGACACAGAAGTGTGGCAGCAGAGCAAGGTGTATTCTGGGGCAGCAGGTGGGTGGATGGGAGGAGGAGGTTGATCAGCAGGGGCAGATGGGTCCCACAGTGCCTCTCTGACTCAGGCAGGCTTATTTTAGCAAGAATGTGTGTGTGTGTGTGTGTCTGTGCTCATTAGGGAACTTTTACATTCATTAGTCTGAAGAGCTGAACAAATGAGGTGAAAGCCCCTTTCCCTTTTCCTTCATGTTGACTCTGGTGTTAATATTTAAGGTACACAGGATAACTTCTCAGTAGGTATCAATATATTGACTCATTCTACTCCGTGACTATAGCAGGGCTATGCCAGCTTATACCCAGTGGGGATCTGACTCCCCCTCTCTGCTTTTTCTCTGCTTCAGGTGTCTTAAAAAAAGAGAAAAAGTAACAGATTGCATATGATGTAATTTCTTCCCTGGTTTATCCGGTGTGTCAGTCCTTCCTTGTCAGAATCCAAAAGGGAAGCTTTGACTTGGAAAAATAATGCACTCAGTGTATTGTGCTACACCAAAACTCCAAGCAGTTTGTCCCTTGCCCCAGATCTTAATATGAAATCTTACTTTATAACTCAAAAGAGGACGGGATCAAAAGACAGTTGCCATGTTCCTCAGACCCCATATTGCATTTATGGATGAACTTGCAAAGGAGCAGGAGATCTGGAGTTGTTAAATATAAATATTAATTATACAAAATCTCTCAACATCTATTTTTAACTGGTTGATGTTTCCTTATCCCTCTGGTAGAGGACCAGGAAGTTGGTTCAGCATGGTTTTGAGGAGATAATGCTGCACAGTGGCCATGGACAAGGCAATGTGACAGGTCTTTCACTCTGAATAAGAAACAGGTTTATGCCCAGAAATGAAGATGAGACCTAGGAGGTAGAGAAGCACATATTCCCAAAATGTACTAGAGCAGATTGTAGTTAATAGTCTTGTTGTGGTTGCAATCGTGTTAGTGCATAAACGAAGCAACCACAAATAAAACTGGTCTGTACCAGACTAGTTTTTTTGATGTGAAAAATATTTTGTGTCTGATAGTTTGCCTGTTTATTCCATCTGCCTCATTTTTTTCTGCTAAACTACATCAATTCCCTCTTACAGCAAGGTTTGCTGCCCTTTCAGCACAGAGTATGACACTGGCTACTGCCATAGACACACACTGCACTACGTGGACCTAGATTTCATCTGAAGTGGCACTTCCAGCATTTCAACACTGATCTCACTCTTCTTGGGGCAGGTTGTTACTTGTGAAGATATTTTTGATGTAAGACACGCAACTGGGAGTCCTCTTCAGTCATTGTCACTGATGTTGTCTAGTGCTAATCCTCATTTCTGGCTATGTCCCAATTATGTTATTTTTACTCCAACTCTTTACATTCTTCCTGCAGGCTTACTTGGATATTGACTTTTTTTCCTCATGCCTTGACCTGCAGCGTTTCATCGTGCATTTGTGAACTGCTCATCAGCTTTCATGGTTCACATCAGAGGCAGTCACACCTCAGGGCAAGGCAGGGAGAGCAGAATTAGACCACCAGTGAATGCTTTTGCTGCTTCTACTCACTAATATGGTTTGGACTCAGGGCTGGTAGCAAAGCAAGGTGGTGTAACTGAACAAGCAAAAGCTTTCTGAAGATAGTGCCCTATTCACCCTGCCATTCAAGGAACAGAGCAAGATTGCTCTGAGGTTGGGAATTAGTGAGTGAATTCTCTTTTAGTCCTCCAGGTAGCTGATAAAACTGGCACACATGACAGAAAGCTTTTAGGGAGGTGTCAAGTGTGGGAATGCTGTCTGCTGGATAATACGTTGTCCTTGGGCTTTGGGATTAGAAGATACCACTGCCAAATTTTTAATGCAGTAGCTAAAACTCTCAGGTTTAAAAGATTAATACCATTTATTTGCTTCATTTGCTCCCGCCCCCAAACCTGCACCCCAACAAAGCAAAATTTTTCTGATCAGCATGTAGCTCCTGCTGTGCTAGCTGGCTTTATTATTTTTTTTTACACATTATTTTTTCTATGTTGAAAAATCCTGAGCAGGGAAAAAATGAGTCAGGATAGCTGAAGCTCACTTAAGAGGGATTGGAACACGTTTTTTATAATAGAGTTAACTCTTTACTTCAAGTACCTCTCAATTATTTTCTGCTAGCACACCAAGGGTAGCAGTGATTTTTTTCTGCAGCAAAGCTAATGCAATGTTTTCTTTAGGGCTGCAGAGCACAACATGAGATGAAAAACCAAGAATTCTTGTAAGGCTGCAGGGCTTGGAGCAGCAGAAGAAGAAAGGAAGGGGCTCCTCCTCTCCTACCCTGAGGCAGCTCAGAGCCATGGAGCAGAGAGCATAGGATGTCAGGGAGCTCCTGACTATATAGTCACCCCTAGAATCTTTCTAAATTCTGCTGGAGACCAGTTTAACCCTGGATGATCAGTATTTTCCACATGTTTTAAGTGTGATAAAAAGGGGTGTTTCACAGAATTTAACATATGTTTAATTGGGGCTGGTATATGTCTAATTTGTTTTCCATATCAGATGAAAAATATTTCTCCTGTATGGTATTTGAACAGGTCATGTATATAACTGCTAAGGGATTTACATTTATTTGCTGCACATTCAGCTGGCAGTCCTTTACTATGGTGTCATGGCTTGAAGATTTGCAAGATTTAAGTCAACAGTGAAGTTTATTTGGTACTTCAAAATCGCATGTTGTTACTAGAATTTTTGCCTAAATATCAGAGGTGACTCGCATTTTATGCTATCATGAGTGGCAGGTTAAAAATTCTAATTCCTATCTCCAGTTACAGAGCAGAAATACAGGAGCATGCAAAGAGTTACAATAGTGTAGCTGTAAGCAAGTGCAAATGAGATAAATTATTACTTGCAATTTCACAGCTGTTTACATGTCTAGAGCCAGCTAAAAGTATCCTACTGAAATAGGAATATCATTAATTCCATTTCATTGAAAATTGAGTTTCATAAGGAAACTAAATATCATGAAATTACTGAGGCCTAGAGAAAAGAAGCATCTCTTCTCACAAGGTGCACAAAACAATTCTGTTGCAGAAAAAGTAGAATCCAGGAGCTTCAGTGTATCCCAAGCTTACTAAACCAAGCCGTTTATAGGTGGTTGCAGTGGCAGCATTCTCCTGTTATAGTTCCAGACATTTTTTAATTTATCCCTTTAATCTCAAATTGAGTAACTTACCAGAGCACTTGGGGACTGGTAACCAACTTTAATATCCTGATGATGCATTTCCTAGACAACTACATTGACCAGTACTCTGGAAGTACCTTAACTAGGCATTTATTGTGTTGTGTCTTATTTCCAGGACACCAAGAGCTTGGCTAACAACAGAAAAGTATGTGCTATATCATGCAATGACCAAGCTCCATGCACAGAGAGGTTGAGAAGCAGTATTCTGTGACCTCTACGTTGCGAATCTAAAGCCAGAAATGTGGAGGACAAGTGGACAGCATGCTGCTCTTTGATTTCCAAGGGCCAAGTGCTTGTAAATTCTTTGAATGGATGGTAAATTTTCCGCATTGTGAGAAGTCCTGTGTCATAGCAATGCATTGATGTGGACATTACACCACTTACTTTGGAGTGATTTTAGATGTGGAGTTTTCCTAGAGTTGCTTTACCAGAGCATTAATGGAATCCTTTTCTCAATAGCTTTCTCTGGGATGTTTGGCATCAACTGCCTTTTTTCATCCAGTCTAGTCTTGCCTTCTCAAATTCTTTCCCAGCTCCACCACTTGTTTTCCTACCTACTGCAGCTTCTGCATTCCTGCAGATGGCTGTACTCCACAGTTAGGGCTTTATCTAGACATTCATATTTAGCTGTGTGTAGGAACTGTGAGTTGCTTTTTATTTATTTACTTTGAAAGATTCCCTTAGCTCCCATCTGTTTAAAATGCTACCTCTACTTGTACTCCCTGATGAAAACTTGAAGGAACGAAGGGGAGAATAAGCTTCTCTCCCTAACAAGCAGCTTATATTTAGCTGAGAAACAGATTTTCACAAATCTTTGGGCTACCTGTGGAGATGGACAGATTAGGCTCCTGAAGTTCAGGGCTCCTGCTTCTCACATCGATCCTGAATCAGGCCCATAGAGCAGCTCCTCCATCCACAAATAAACATTGGAAATGTTTATTTTGGAGACAGGGAGGGTTGGAGGGAGAACAAGAGTGAAAGTCCTGTTCCTTCCTTTCTGCCTTTTCTCGTTGCTTTCACATAAAAACTAAAATGCAGCCCCCAGAGCACCTTGAAGGATTAAATGCTGATCAAAGGCAGGTTTAACCGTATCCCCAGGACAAGCTGCTTAGGCACCAAGCAGCACAAGCTGTGGGTTAGCACAGCAACCAGAAAAGCAGAATAAATTAACAGTTATCATTTCGACATGAACAGAGCAGAGTTTTGGAAAAGGAGGCACTGGGAGGGTTCAGGAGAGCAGAGTGTGGGGGATATGGATGGAAATGAAGTCCACATTTATCTCATACTTACAGCCAGAAGACATGCTCTGCTTCTGATCTTGGCTGATTTCTGGCATCTGCTGCCAGACACTGCCTTTTCCCTCCTCAGGTTTGGGCTTTCCAGCGTAATAGCATTAGTAGCATTAGATAGGAGCTTGTGTTATATTTACAACCTAAGGGAGAAGGAAATCTTTGGGGGATAAATTAACAGACCCCTGGGCGGCTATCCTGGTTGGCGCTCAGCCCTTAAGTTCCTGCCCGCTCTGTTCCAGCCCAGCTTTTTATAGGCTTGCAAAATGCAGAGTATCTTATTCATCTGTTTATTTTGCAGTGATTTCCTCTAGCAAATTCTGCACTTATGATTTCTTGTTTGGACATAATCAGAGCACAAAATTCTGCTTTGGGTTTTCTTAGCCTTGGCAAAATCTAGAGAAAAAAGATGCACTGACTGTTGAAGGTGATAATTTAGGGAGATGCTGAAAAGAATGGTCTACCTTTGAGGACAGATGAGCTAGTGAAGGCTACTTTACTGTTAGTGAAAGGACTGAGAAGAATCAGGAAGCAAAGGATCAGCATTGGGTTCTCTCAGCCTCCAATAATGTGAGGGTAAAGAGCCAGCCAGTAACACAGGACAGGGATGTTAAAAGAAGTATCATTTTGTGCTGTGAACAAGACCTACAGCTTTATACCATCTATTGCCACAGGGCAGCAGAACCCAGCTCACACATTTACTCAAGACAGTAACAAGCTGCTCTTACAAGACACTGGATTGTGTGCAGCCATCTTAGAGCAGGAAGAGGGATGCAATAGCTCCCACCTCTCCCAAAGCTCAATGGCAAACCTTTTGGGGACTTTGAAAATGGTGGCAGACTAGTGCTGTTGTAAGAGGAGAGCAGGCATGGGCAGAGGGATGGCATACATAGGGTCTCAGCATGGTCCCTCCTAGTCTGATGTAGAACTAAAGTTGAAATGCTGTTTGCAGTCCTAGTTCGCTTCCTGCCCTCACAGAGGAATATGCATCAGAGGCATATTCAGGCTGTTACAGAGGCACATAGCTCAAGCTATTATCTAATGCTGTAGAGGTCAGGCAGGAGTCTGTCCCTGTGGTGCCTTGCTTTGCTGGATGAGCCAAATGTACTGCAAGCTCTTTTCACTCCCTTAGAGGAGTTTAAAGGTGGAAAGCAAAATCTGATGCAAATGCCATCCAATTCCATATGAAAACCCAATATTCTTCAGAAAATTAAGCAGTCTCAGAAGAGAACCCATCTTGCACGGTAGTGTGGAGCAGTCAAAGGCCTCTAGCTGTTAAGCTATCAAATATGAAAATGAGCATCATTAGCAGCAGAAGCCTTTCATCAAGGTATATCTTTATTTGTACTAAATAAGGAAAGGAATTCCTTATGAGTGAATAAACCTGGAAAAAGACTTCAGCTTGCTCACTCAAACTTTGCTGTGAGGCTGCAGTGCTGCATAGGTTAGAAGCCATCATTTGCTGCAATGTTAGCAGTCCTTTACAAAGAGAACAAAAATACAATTTCCATGTTGTCTGAATTGAAGAACAAGTGCACACTTCTTTTATTTTTCCACCCTGAGATAGTTTTATTTGAATGAAGAGTTTGGCTTAGGAACCTGCAAGTTTCAATGTGATTGAAGAGTGAGTTACTGGTCCATCAAATGATTGGAAAACAAAAGGACTGAGCTCAGGGACCAAAAGGTCAGTCAGTTTTAGTACCTGATGCTTATTCTTCTTGTGAATTATTTGATGTATACACAGAGCTTTCACTCTGTACAGCCATAGTCAGTCATCTGAACCTTTGATTTTGGGAGGAAAGAAAGAAGCTGAGCCGTGCATGCCTTGAGGAAACATTGTGAAATTACAGCCCTTTTGAACTGGCATTAGTAAAGTATACAAGTATATCTAAAGTATACAGCTGTTAAGATGTATTAGGATGACTAGCAGATGAAAAAAAAGAGGTCAGAAGAACTTGTGAGAGGAAGGTTAGTGTTTTGCTGGTAGTGTTGAGTGTACTCTGGAGATTTTATGGGTTTAAGATGGTTTTGTTCCATTTGGGAAGCAGTCAGCCTCCCTTGAACACATCCTCTCTAAGCTAAGTGAAGCTTTCCTGTGCTCTGTGTAGATGCTTTTTGCTTCTGTGAGTTTTGTTCTTATGCTAAGATGTGCCTCAAAAATTTTGTTGTTTATTCTCAACACTCATGCACTAATTAGGAAAGCACAATTATCTTTGTTTACAAGCAGGAAAGCAAGAATGTCAAGCTGTAGCTAAATTTACTCTGCATGTATGCTGTATTGCACCATGAAGTATTGGTCTCTCAGTCATCTGAATCTTTTACCAGGACAAGATCATGTGGCACCTCTGCACCCTCTCATTTTTCCAGGTTTTCCATTCATGAAAACTGGGATGTTAAGTGGGAGGGTTGATATACAGTAATTTCATGATTATAAGCCACACCTTTTTCATTGAAGAATCCA
>VRYO01001269.1:5819508-5836402 GCA_009812075.1 Sialia sialis | reverse complement strand
TCCCCAGGGCCTTGTGCATGCTCCTTCCTCTTGGGTTGGGGCAGGGGGACAGTGAGCCTGGCAAAAATTGACTTTCCTGACTGCTGGGTGTGAATGGTGCAGGAGAAGCAGCAGTTGTGGGTGACTGACAGCACAAGGAGTATTAGGTGTTTCAGAAAGACAGGAGAGCTGCTGCTGTCAGGACACACTAACACCAAGGACACAGGAATGGGCAGGGAGGAGGGGAGACAAGCAAGAGTAAAAATTCCTCATGAGTTGAGAGAAACAGGATGGGTTTTGAGGCCGTGATGAGGGCTTTGTGGAGGTACAGAGACACTTAGGAGACAATCCTCATAAAAAATGCAAAGTGGCTGTCATTTCAGTACTTCTCTCCTTGCTTAGCTGGGGGGTTGTTCTTCCTTTGCTGGTGTGGCCGTAGGGCATGGGGGATCAGGATTCTCAGCACGGAAAATTACATACCCCTATGCACATGCTCATGTCAAATATCACCAAGTGATGTCAGACTTCACCTCGTTGATCCTTTTTCTAAAGCCTGACAGGAGACTGTTGAGCTGGATTGCTGCAGCAAGAAATGAAAGGCTTGCACTGGAGTCTGATCTGTGGCAGAGGCATCCAGCCACTAGGAGCATGTGCCCCAGGAAGCCTCGGGATGTTTACAGACAGAAATGGTTTAGCTGGCTTCTTGCCTGCGTGCTGGATTTCCAGCAGGAGGTGGACCTTGAGGAGCTTGCTGTGTCTGTATTGTTGCACCCAGAGCAGCTAAGTGATCTGAAAGGACACTGAATGTCCTTACAGCATTTCAAAAGCATGCCAATATTTGATCCATTTTTCACTACTTTTTACCATGTGTAGCTACTACCTGGCACCTCAGGAGGGCTGTGATCAGTTGCACTGTGTGTATATCCTGATGGAAGTACTTTGCATTGAAAGTTCTTGACTACAGAGACTGTATTGCATCCTTCAGAGCTTTCTAATGTGTTTTAAGACATGATACTTTGCAACAACAAGTTAATTTCTTGGCCATTTTTGCTGGGTTTGAGGGAAATCTCATAAAATGCCCTTGAGGATTTTGTGCAGCAGGTGTGCTCCTGGCTGGGCTTTGCAATATGTCAGTGGAAAAGAAATTACATTAGAATAAGTTGGTTTATTTCAGCATTTGTTTCTTAAATTAATTTGGGCATTTATTTGGGTATATATGGAGTTGGGATTTCCCATCTTTAGCTCTGATGGGAAAGACTCTGGCATATATTGATGCAGCATCTCCAAATCAGTGGGACTGTGATTGAATGAGGCACTGTACTGGCTGGTTTCAATCTTTTGTAAGCCTGAGGGTGAACTTGAGAGTAATTAATGTTTGTTTTCTTCCACTGATGCTCTACTTCCTCTGTAGACTGTGGTATACAGGCTGATTCAGATAATCCATAATCAGGCCAAACTTCCAGAGCAGTCAAAGGAATTTGTTTGGTGTCAACACTGGAGGACTTGGTACCACAAAGAACAATTACAATTACTTTGGTTATTTATGTGATGTTGGTCATTTGCAATGTTGCTTTCAAGCCAGTGCCAGAGTTCTGTGTCCTCAGCCCAAATGAACGACTAAGGTGGTGTGGTAAGACCAAGTACAACCTTCATTGGACCAGAGGAAGCAGGTGCATGCTCAGGCTGTTTATTGCATTTATGACATCCAGGTGTTGGACAAGGTTGATCCTGTGGTCTTGGCACAGAGAGGTCTAGAGATTTGTGCCTGTCCTGTGCAATGAGCTTCCAGGTACCCCAGACTCTACCTTGGAAAAGAAAAGGGCTGCAGCTCTTAACAGTGTTTTGACTCCTGGTTCTTGTGTTGCTTTTTACCCCGTTATTCTTCTTGCATATTTATCATTTCTCTTGGTAGTTATGCTTCTGTTCCATATACAACTAGTGGATGTAAATGAGGCAACATGTACCCCAAAACATAGGAACATATTTGTAACCAAGGCAAATATGCACATATTTGCATAAGTATTATGCGCATCATATTCAAATTTGTAAAATATCTCTAGCATTCATTTGCCTGTTTAAAGCAGGTGAGAGCCCTACACAGCATGTAGGCCAGTCTTCTGGAAGGCATGGAGCAAATTCAAACCTAGCATAAAGAGATGCCACTCTTCAGGCTTCAGCACATTTAGAGTTGATGCACAGTGCCTGCCAGGCAGGTGGTTCTGTGTTCTTGCAGCAGGGAAGGCAAGAGAGTCTGTGAATGGGAAAGGGTGTGCCAGGATGGGAACATCTCTCCCTGACTGGCTCATCTACAGTGGGAACTGCACAGGGCAGATCGGAGGTGTCCTCTCTCATCTTGCTCATTTTCTTCACAAATGCTATCCATCTGCACCAATATTTGCACGTTCTGCCAAAGTGACAGCATCATTACCGCTTGCTCAATATCTGAGCTGCTGGAATATTTTTGCGTTATTTAATGCTCAGATAAGATAATGTGTTTGGGTGGACAGGGAGGTGCTCTGGGATGCTGGCTCCTCATGCAGGTGGGGAATGCTGCTCCTCAGCTTTCCAGAGGGGTACCTACATTGCTGAGAAAGCTGCTTGACACCTAATCATGTTACCTTCAGGTGACAAATCTGTCCCTCAAGCCTGAATGGCAGGAAAATCCTAGGAGCCTTGATAATTTTAACATTAAAAATGTTCGCTCCAGAAATCAGAGAGTAACTGGAGAGGCATATAGGAGCTGAAGGGAAAGGATAGAAATGACCCTGCGAGAAAACTGGAATGCTGTGTTTTTGAAGCCAAGACAGCACTAGAGAGCTGAGATTATCCTCACAGAACATAATCTTCTTAGGCTTTGTTCACAGCAGCACTGGGCTGTTTAAACAGAGGAGGGAGGGGTTCCAAACCCACATGTCTCTTATTTAAATGCAGGCTAATTTTGCACCCTGTGCTCCTCACCCTCCCACTTAGGATTCTGTCAGTTGGCTCAGAACAAATGGCTATAAATGCAGAAGCACACTTTTTCCTTCTCTGGTCTTGCTGTTGTGCTTACCACAATACATCCTGCAGCCCTCTGATTCTTGGAGGATGAAAACAAGCTGAACAAGCTCTGCTGGAGCTGTGAATTCCTCAGCAGCCCCTGCCTTGTTTTATGGGTGCAGCATATCTCTGTGACAGCTCAAAGAGAACAGGGGAAGGACCAAGTGCCCTTTTTCTTTATCCACCATCAAGGGTTCAGAGGAAATGTTATTACCTTTGCCAGTTTCCCCAGGCATGCTGTTATGTGGCATGCACCACTGTGTGGCAGGTGGGATGAAGCTACAGAATCTTCTACTTCCCATTAGAAAAAGATATTTTCTTCAGCAGGAAAAAAAAAAAGCTTCTGCTTTCCCTTATCAGAATCTGCTGACTTTGTAACCAAAAAATCAAAAGTTGAAGAGACAGTCAATTTAGAATTTTCTCTGTGAAGAAACAAATTCATACCAGGGAAATACAGGTTATTCAGTCCTATGGTTAATCCCTGCATGGTAGTCATGTGTCTTTCTCTGCACTAACTCCCCCTCGCCACATACCCTTAATTCAGAACGTGCAACAGCCATGTCAGTCTCAGAGCTTTTTGTTTCAGATATAGAGAGGCACCCAGCCCCACAGATGGGTGATTTAAAATGTGGAAGAGGGTCATTCCTGTTACACTCGTATATGCCAGCTTTCTTCTGCTGATCTAGTCTCCCAGCATGACCCTTTCTTTATGCCTTATTTGACTAAGTTGGCTTATTTTCTCTTCTTCACAATGCCACTGCCACCTGTGTTGCAACATCCTCTGAAAGAATAAGGATGTACAGTTGTGCCCTAAACAGCTGTTTGGAGAGGAAAAACATATGTGTAGGGAAATGGTATCATGTGAATCCTCTTCACAGACCACCTGGCACTGGATGGTTCAAACAGAGGGTAGTCCAAACATTCAGAGATGAAATGTCACTGATAGACTGAGCTGTATTGCAAATTAGGGGCAGCTGAACAAGATGCATTTTAAAATGTCTGAAATGTGTCACTTTTAAAACAAAGTATGTTAGGCATCCTTATAGAGTATCTTAGGAAGCACAGATTTTTGCTAAAGACTTCAGGATCAAGGCTTTTACTCAGATGAAAATGACTTCTCAGGGTAATAAGGTGGCCAAAGGACTAAATAATTTTCTGGGTAAGTTAAAGGACAGTATTGAGTAGGAACAAATTTATTTAGTCTTGGTGTGATTGCAAACAAGATGCATTTCCTATGCATACAGCTGCTACTAGCTTAGAGGAGAGATAGTTCTTAAATATAATAATTGGTAAAACAATTGAAAAATTTGTGAGAGATGAGTGGTATTTACCTGAAAAGGAAGAGATGGGAGGCCTTGTTTTTCCATACCAGTTCTTGAAAGAAGGTTGTAGTGAGGTGGGTGTTAGTCTCCTAGGTAAAACAAGCAATAGGACAAGAAGAAATGGCCTTGAGTTGTGATAGGGGAGGTTTAGATTGGATATTGGGAAAGGTGTCTTCATAGAAAGATGAAGCATTGCTTAGGGAAGTGGTAGAATCATCATCCCTGAAGACATTGAAAAAATGTGCAGATGTGGTATTCAGGGACATGATTTAGTGGTGGACTTGGCAATGTTAAGTTAAATTTGGACTTGATGGCCTTAAAGGTCTTTTCCAACCTAAATAATTCTGTGATTCTGTAGAATGGAGGGGTGGCAATAAAAATCTACAGCTAACTACAGTGGTAAAGAGCAATTTAATAAGAGAGCTTTTAATTTTTGGAAAGTGAAAGTGTGACATAATTGTGTGGCTGGAACTTTAAACTAGACAAATGTAGACATGGAATAGTCTGCACATTTCAGTTTTCTGCAGTGTGGGAAGGCCATCACTGCTGGCAATTTTCCATCAAAAAAACCCTTTCCTACTCCCACTGAAAGAATTAAGAGGAAAAAAAAAAGGAAATCTGTATTTTGGGCCCTGCTATTCAATATGGTATTGAATTAAAACAAGAAAGTTAGCTTGAATTGTGCTAGAGTTCAGGGTAGATTTCTTAATGGCTGTGAAAAAAATAAGTCATGCATATCTATCTTCTGCATCTTCTGCAGAATCTTCATTATTGAAGGCTGACACTGGAGGGCAAGAAGCAAGGGCTTCTCCTCCCTCCTTAGTATTTTTCTTTTTATTGTGTGTACTCCCCCAGTCCCCTCCTACTGTGTGTAGAGCTGCAGTGTAGGTGACTTAGATCAGCCTTTTCATTCTAAGAGGAAGTAAGGCAACATCTTTCTCAAGTCATTTAAGCATACAGAATTTATCTTGCAAAAGCCTGACTGCTAGTCTTTCCTTTCTCCTGCAAAATCACATAATCTGGATGTCGGGGAGAAAGTCTTTAAAACATTCTTGTAAAAGACTGTCACCTTGCCATTGGCTCAAATCCCCTTTCCTTATCCATAGGGTATGGGGAACTTCTCCCTTTTCAGTAAAGAAGGACACATGTTTTTTTAGGAGGTGATTCCCTAAAGCTGTAAATTACATCTCCTCCTCCTCTTTACCAACCCACCCGTCACGCTCAATCTCCTGTTCCATTTTACTAATGCCACCAAGTGCTGGTCATAAACCATTGCCCTAATTACTCAGAACATGGGGCTGAATGGTTAGTTAGCAATGCTATTGCAATTATGGCAACTTTTCAGGTCTGATAGCACTTTATGTTTCACTGCTTTTTATATGTCACTGGTTAAGATGATGAATTAGAGGTGGTAGTGCACCACCTGCTCCTCACAATAGTCGTGTACCCGCTGTGGTGCTGTCTAGATGTGTGATGGTTGCTAACTGGGATCACTGCAGGTGGCTGGGGGTGATTGCCCTGTGCTCCTCTGGGCAGGTAGGACTCTTGCTCCGAATTTTTTCCATATTCTTTCAAAAGTGTGGTTGGTCTGTTTCACTACCTTGAAACAGCATATGCTGTTGTTTCTTCGCTGTGTTCAAGGCGTCTCCACAATAGTCTTGGAGTAAGAGCAAGTACAAACCCTTGGTGAAGAGGAATATTAAACTGCATGCAACTTTTCCTTCTTAAAATGAGGTATAAAAGGAAAGAGAGAAGCTGCAGCTTTGAACTTTTAATGTATCATACTATCTTTGAACTAACTGGTGCATGAAATGTTCTTAAAATTCTTAAAAAATATTATAGAAAATTATGATGTGTAGACTTTTTTAAAGGGATGAATATTAGGGGCATGAATATTGGTATAAAGGCAGAGTTTAGTCTGGGTATGATCTCTGAGTTCTTGGGTATTGCCTTGTAATTAAGAGCTTTAATTGTCTGGTCTCCTGCTCTCTGAAGAACTCCCCCCTTATATTGCCCTTTTATCAGTTTTAGAAGATAATATTTAAGCAGTGCTGCATGAATACCCTCATAATTGGTAATAAAAAAAACCTTTACATTTTCTCATCATATCTTTGATTCCAGTTCAAGGGAAACTAGCCCTTTAGCTAGAGTCTTTAGAGGAATTTTAATATGGCTATATTAGTTTGGATATATAGTGTGTTGGTACACTTGGGGAAAGTGCTGAATTGTTGCATTCAGTTGATGGAACATGGCTACAATGATTAAGTGATAGCCTGTCTGCCAGCTTCTCTTGTTATTTACACCATATGTGCACGGTGATGGTAGCTTAAGGAGCTCACATACACTTGTGCTGACCAGGAGAGCTGCTCTATATGGCCAGAAAGGGAATCTCTGCTATGCAATCATTCCTTCTATTTGCCACTGAGGTATTCCCCAAAGACTCCTTGCTTTCAAGGTGCTTGTAGGATAGCAGTACGTGATGGCTTTTCTGTGATGCTGTCTCCAAAAATTCAGATCTGAAGCCACGAATCTCGTGTCAGAAGGGTCCTGAGCCACCAGCAGACATGATTCACTTTTGTTTGCCCCTGCCCTGGACCAACAAAAGGCCAGCAGCCTAACAGTGAAACACTATTTGGCCTCTTCTTGTACCCTTTTCCCCAGTTTGGGGTCTAGACTTAGATGAAGTAACTTCCTGTGTTCCCATCTCAGTTCCAGAAGCTTTCTGAAATATGGACAACAGCTGAAGAGAGAGGGACCTGACACACGGTATGAAATGAAGACATGTCAGACAAAGAAATACACTAAGGATATGGATTCATTTTTCTGGTGGAGCTACTAGGAGGCCAAAGAGATTTTCAGTGTTAATGACGAGGTGTTTTGTGGGGAAAACAGTAGAGTGAAAAGTGCCAGGCCACATTTGTTTTTTAACAGCTCAAGGAAATTAATTAATTACGCTTAAGGGTAGTGAAATGACACCTTTGCAAATAGGTTGCCTTTATACAATTTTAAATAAATATGTATATAAATAATTTTCATATTTACATTCTCGTCGTAAGATAACAAGCAGAAAGCAGCTGTACAACAGATGACACAAAGGATGCCAAAAGGTTCTTTTCTGCCTTTGCTGCTGATACTGGTGACCAGATCTGAGGGTACTTGTTCCTCTCACGCATTGTTGCATAACAACCTATGTGAGTTTTGTGAGCTGATTTATTTTCAGCCTCCTAGCACATGACTGCTTTAGACCACCTTCTCTTGTCCCAAATTTCTCTTGCTCCCTCCCACAATCCTTCTCAGCCTGCTGCTTTGTGGCTAGCGCCAGTCTGCATATCCTTTAAGAAAACACCCTTGAGGAATATCGTGCCATTATGAATGTGTCCCAGACTTTTTCCAAGACATGCTCAAAATAATTTTTCCCCTTTTACTTTTGCAGCATTGCCCCATTTTCTTGATTTAAGATGACTCGACTTA
The DNA here is from genome assembly GCA_009812075.1 of Sialia sialis. NCBI lineage: Eukaryota > Metazoa > Chordata > Aves > Passeriformes > Turdidae > Sialia > Sialia sialis. Next base: position 5,828,591 of record VRYO01001269.1, on the reverse strand, counting down.
CGTTTCCTTAAGTTTTAATCATCTTCTTTGGAGAGTATGGCATATACCTTGCTTGAACTTGGCCAGTTATATCTGTATTTGGTCTGTCACATACTGTAAGCAGGCCAACCTCACATTTGGCTGGCTTAGCAAAAAGAGGCAATATATAGAGGGAATTAAACATCCTTAGGGCATGATTTGGTTTTTGGGGCTCCCAAAGATAGGCAGAGGCAGTTCAAGTAGGGAAGCTGGGAATACAACACACTACTAATTTCCTGAAAGCACTGAGAAACATTTAGCTCTTTAGCCTGTGCTTATTTACTATCTGCATTAGTGTTTGGTAATGACTGGAGGGACGAACGGCGTGGGAGTGACAATGTGGTGGTGTGCTGTGCAGGATCTGCAAAGCAGGCTGCTCTTAGAGGGGAATGCCTGTCCTATTTCGTGTTTAGTAAGGAACCATATGTGTGCTCTGCATATTAGATATCTTTCTTACAGAGCTTAAGTCAAAATAGTATCAAGACAATGAAAGCAGTATTAAGACTCATATGTTTTGAGTGAACTGGACATAATACTCTACTCCTGCACCAGTATCACGTGTCTGCCTAATCTCTCTAAAATTCAAAATCCCTGGGCCTTAAGAATAAGGCTGCTTGCTGATCCCCCTCTGCAGCAGCCCTTTCTTGCTGACAGTGTAGTATGTTTTTGTAGGATTTTCTCTACTATCATGCTTTTCTGGCAATTTTGAAGCAGATAAGTGTTTGCTGCCTATATTGTCCTCTCTTCCTCCCTATCTTTCATTTCTGTTTTGTTCTTTTCTCTCTAGGTCTGGAGAAAATAGCTCATTGCTTCTGATACCATTATTGTTATTCATCCCCCCTAAAAGCAGGTTCTCAGTTCTAAGAGCCATCTCTCCAGACTCTAATGTGAGTTTGAAATCCAGAGCTGGATTTGACTTGAGCATGACCCTCTCTTTGACTGTAATATGTTTACATTTTCTCTGCTGTGCCCAGCTCAACCTTCTGACTACAGCCTTACAGAGAGGGCCCCCAGAGCTATTCAACAATTCCAAAACTTGTGTAAGCAGGATGTATAAGTGATCCTTACCTGCATCCCCTCTGTTTTAATGAAAGATCAGCATTTAGAGCTAGGCATGTTTGTGCTTCAGTGCACATGGAAGCTGTAGGTAGAGAGGATAAAGGAAATGCAGTGCAATCTTTTGGCTGCAGCTCTGTGGCTACCTGATCCTCTTGACATGCACTGAGAAAGGAGGAAAAATTGTTATCCCTTTTACCAGCAGCACAGGAACAACATGTGTTGTACAAGTCAGTGCATTCTTTTGGAATAGGCAACAGAAACAAGAAATCCTGACTGAGCCATGCCTCTGGATTCATTATTCTCATTACTCTTCTTTGAGCTTCATCCTTGTAACCTGTGAGAGGCAACATTATGCCATACAGTGTATTACTGTGAAAATTGCATGGGACCATTAAGGGAGAATTTTATTTCCTTTTTAATTTTTTGTCTTTCCCTTTTTTAACTCCCACCCCAATAGATTGATACTACATCTAAAAATAATATGACCTTATGTAACTATTGGATGATATATCAACACTGGCTTAATATGCAATTGAAAAGGGAGAAAAGCAGCCCCAGACAATGCAGGGAAGGCCCAGGTGAGAGGGAATTGTGTCCTACTCCTGCAGGAAGCCAAAGTCAATGAGACTGCTGCTGGATCACTCCAGAGTGCAGCTCTCTGGGACAGCAGTCAGCAGTTTGCTGTGGACTGGAGTTGGAATGGGCTAAGGTTACCTTCACAGCTATAATTCCATTATTGCTGCTTTTTCACGGAAAGTGGTTTTTTTCATTTGTTCAGCAAATGAGGCAGAGGAAGAATGGAGGGATATGTGGCACGGAAGTGATTTCATAAACCTCGGGCTGAATTCGTGTTGCTTATGAGCTGGGAATAAGTAGATTGGGTTTGGTACTTTTCTTACTATGGTTGTGATCTGAAAGCAGTGCTACAGAAGCTGGTGAATTTGCATCACATTTAAACTGGCAGAAATGCAAGAGTGTTTGAGCCAATTTTTCAAATAATTTCTTAGTTTCAAGGGGTTTTTCTAAAGAATCATTCATGGTTAATTCTGCTTCTGTACAGGCTACTGACGTGATTATGTGAAATTCATTAAATGAACCAGAGAACTTTACCTCCTGCTTTGCCTACCCACAAACCAAAATCTTTACTTACCATGTAAAATTTAAGGTGAATGAAAAGATCTCTTTCTTTCAAAGGATTTTCAGTGCCTTTTTAGGAAAGGTAATTCTCTAAAAGCCAAACACTGTGATACCTCATATCTCCAAATTATTTTGCTTGAGAAAGGTGGAGATCAAATTCACTCCTTTCTTTCAAGAAATTTAGTCAGTACCAAGATGTAGTGACAGAACCATATATAGACATCTTGGTAGACTCTTAAAAATTAATTAGGAGGCTTTCATATGTGTTTTTCAACTGTCTTAGAGATTATTAAAGCTGTGGCAGGATAGAAAGAGTATGAAGTTTGAAAATGAGGAGCAGAACATGCCTCTTCATTCATTTCACACATGCAGGAGTGTTAGCATCTATTTGGATATTTATGTGCAAACAGAGGAAACTGAAAAACTAAGAAACCCAATTAGACTTATTATTATTACACCTGATCTAAACCTGAATGCTTTTGACCATAACTGTCTTCAGTGCAAGCTACAGTTCTTGTGTGATGAAAATCAGATTGTTAAGTAATTATTTGCTTTAGTTGTAAGCGCTTGAAATTAAGTACTGTAACTTTACATTTGGAAAATTAGTATAATGGTACCTGTGTTTAGAGGTAGAAAGCATTGGGATTAATCTACCAGTGTTCTTCTTAGTTCAATAGAAGTTTTCTCTCTTTAATCATTTAGGGGTTCCAGACTTCAGGCATGCATACACATAACACCAGTATGTGTCTGTTCAGCTTCATTGCATCATAAAACTCTGGTGTGGCTTTAATGTGGTGGGATTGCAACATGCTGTAACCTAATCTGATAAGAAATAGAGACTCATGCATGTATATATATACACACTAACACCTTCCATATTGGACATGTGCCTTGCCAAACTTGTGATGCAAACTATCTTGCTTCCTAGAGTGTTAACTGGCTGCAACACTCTCTTGTATTTCAAATCTTATTTAGGTTAGATTCAAACAAAATTTGTTGCCATTTGACAGTTTGTCTGTGGCTTTCAGATATGTTAGATGTTGCTGATAAAAGCCTTATACTTGCTGCATTTATGTGACAAATGGATGCCAGATACAGTCTGAAACTAATTTTTAAGCACTTAAGGGCAATTTACAATACTTGCTACATTAGATGCAAACGCTCGTTTCTGCAAAGTCAAAAATTGCTTCAAGGATAGCAAGTGGATTGAATTAATATAGCTAAAATTATACTGGATTGCTTCAAAGGCCATTTATGAATGTACAGAACACCTGGAGAATCTCTCATTCCAAAAAAAAAAAAAAAACCCAACAAAACAACAACTTATCTAAGCAAAGACAAATCAATATGGAAAACACCTCTGCAAAATAAAGCAGAACTTAAAGGGGACTTGGGGAGGATCAAAATTAGAAGGAAGTAAGTGAAAACATGATCTCCAACACTTCAGTGCAATTTCGTTACAGCTGTTACATAAAATACCTGGCAGGGTCTGTTTAGTAATGACTGAACTGAGTCACGATCCAGAGAGGAGCTGGTTAAACCTGGTAATGAAGAGATTATTAGGTGTCGTTTCCTCTGAGTTCTTCTGAAATTATTATATAGAGTGTGGTGTGAATGGCATCACTATACGCTCCCTCTTTCCAGCAGCACTTGAGTCATCTTCTTGTTGAATTTCAAGAGCCACTAGAGAGAAGAGAGGCCAAGGCCAGTGTCAGATCTGGTTGACAAACCACACTGGTTTTGCAGGATCTTTTGCATTGTAGCAGTATTGCAAAAAGCATGAAGGGGATTCAGAGAAGAAAGTGCTCTTGTATTTGCTTTACTCAGAACATCACAGGGATGAATGGATAGAGTGGGTAAACCAGTCCAGGGAGATGGAGAACATTCTGCTTCTTTTAACTGTTTCTGAAAAAGGACTAGGTTTAGAAACTGGTTTGGAAAACATCTGGTGTGGTTGTGCTATTCAATTGCTTTATATTTTTACATCAGTATGAATTAGTCCCAAACTGAAAATGTCAGAACTCCTTTTTTTATAGCTTACTCCAAAGAAAGATAGATCCAATTAAAAACAACTTTTGAACATAGACAGATTCTAAGGTATTTGTGTCTACACATAAATCTGAACTTTTTCTGATGAAGATTGCTTGGAATTAAAAGGGTTCAGAAATTCTGTGCATGAGCATACTCCTCTGAGACTTAATGTGCAGTTTTGTGAAACAAAGGGTTTTGAAAAAACATGAAAAGGTGATGGAAATGTCAAATTACATCCCAGGATATATAAGCAGACCTGTCATACATCCAGCAGAAATAAGGAAGCATTAGTGCTGTTCTGTACCAAACTGGTGAGGATTCTTTTAGAAAGTGTGTCTGGTTTTAGTCACTCCTGTTCAAGAAAGATGAATTTCTTCTGGAACAGATAAATAGTTTCTAGATTGTCGAGGAATAAAAAGTTTTTCACAGGAAATGATTATAAACCAGCTTGATTTATTCAGCCTTACAGAGCAAGTGCTAGGAGTGGAAGTGATTATTCCCTGTAACTGCATCAGTCAGTTAAGCACAAAGGAGAGCAATGTTTTTAAGCTAAGAAATCCAAATTTTACCCAAAAAATAATGGTATAAATTTGCAATGGATAAATAGAATTTGAAGATGACATGAAAATTTTTAACCATTACAATGGTGAAGTTTTTAGACAGTTTCCAAAAAGAGATAGACAGATGAAGAGAGTTGGAAAACTGGTTTTAAGGTGGTGCTTGAGAACAGTTTTTCAAACAGAGCTGGTGTGGACAGAACAGACAGATGAAAATGGATATGAGAACACTCTACCTGACTATGAATTTATTCAGATATGAGCCAGATCAAGTTCAAAATTTACAGAGTTGTGATAGCCTGGCATTGTGACCCAGATAATGGGACCTGTTGAGTGGCAGGACATGTTAGCCTGGGCATAGCACAGCAATGTAGCTGCAGATTTGCAGCTGGCTCATTTTATGATGGCTTTGAGCACAGAGAGAGGAAAGACACAGCTATGTCCTTTGTACAGACATGCTCTGAGTTTGATAGAACAAATACAACTCAGGCAAAAAGGCTTGTGTTCCCTTTCCATAGAGAAAGCTATGGTGTGGTGCTAAAGGTTACTTGCAATGAACATATGGCCTTTGCCAGTATTCCCAGGATGTGCCCAACCCATGAGCAGAAGACTTCTCCTAATCTTCAGTTGATGACACAACTTCCTTTTATGACCAGGTGACCCGACTAGTGGATGAAGGAGAAGCCATGGATGTAGCCTACCTAGACTTCAGTAAAACCTTTGATAGATCCTGTCTCCCACAGCATTCTCCTGTGGAAGCTGTCAGCCCATGGCTTGGACAGGTGCACTTTTCCCTGGGTTAAAAGTTGTCTGCATAGCCAGGACCAGAGAGTGGGAAATGGTGCTACATCCAGTTTAAAGCCACTCCCTAGAGGGGTTCCCCAGGGCTCAGTACTGAGGGCAGTCTTGTTTTAACTTGATTAAGGTCTTTCCCAATCTTAGTGATTCTATGATTCTATGATTTTATCATTGTATGAATGAATGCAAGAGCAGTGTTGTATAGCATGTTGTAAATTCATGTTTTGGATTCCAAAGAGATGTAGCTGCACAGCCTCATTCTAAAGCCCCCTTCTGAGCATACATCTGGCAGTTTCACACACTTTCTGCCTTTCCAGTGTTTAGAACACTAGTGGAGGACTCCACAGCATACAGTCAGAGACACCCTGGGGTGCAGAAGGCAAGCAGGTGAGTAGTGGTGCACGATTTGGGTTTCATACCCAGGACCAAAATAGCCTGAGTATCTTCCTGACCATCAACACGTACTGTTTATTTAGGGAGTGATGAAGAGGGTGCAGACATCCTCCCTGAAGATTTAGTGAGTTGTTGGTTAACTGAAGGAGTTTTTATTATTGTTTAACTACAGCATTTCAGTGTGCATTAAAAGGCTCATAGATAATGGCAAAAGCTCTATAATCTCCAGAGTATCGGTAGGGCCTTGGTGATCTGTTCTTCATCTTCGCTATTTCCATATCACACCAGGAATTTTTTCTGGAAATGCCTTTGTTGACATGCTGACAGCTTCTCTGTCCTCTAACCTGCAGGAGACTGAAAACTACTGCTGTGGGGGCAGTCTTCCACTTAGGCAGGCTAAGATCCATATGCAAGTGTGAAATTGCAGTCAAGGAAAATGCTATTTGAGCTGCATAATTAGAGGATAAACTGTTATTTGTCAACCAATAGAGAATACAGAAACCTATCTTTATCTAACATTTTATCATTAGCTGAAGCAGAGGGAGGATTTTTAAGTTCAATTTCAATAAAGAGAAGATAATATAGAGCTAAGATTCTTAAATTAGCTGCTTTATTGTAGTTAGTACTTTGGTTAATCTTTTTAATTTATCGCTAACTACATGGCAATTACCCAGCATATGGAAATAAACCAAGGTTATTGTATTAGTGAGATATGTTTGCAGTGTGCAGGCTGGAATGAAACCATACGGACTGTTATCAGTTGGTGCAATAGTGGTAAGAAGTCTATTGAAATCTCTGGGTAGATTTCAGATGGTGACCTCTTGACCCCTCTTATCAGTTCAGTGATAGCAAGAGAAGATCTCCTAGGAAACCTTGGCATGCAGTGATTAATGCTCTTCTTTCTTTAATTCAGAAGGGCCGATTGATAGAATAAAACTTTATGGAGTTATTGCAATCATTTGATGTGGCAAATCATCACTTATTATTATCTAAATTAACAGAGGTAGAAGAAGTAAATTCCTTTATGGATTACCTCTAGTACAGTACACAAGTAATTTATTTAGCTTAATAGATAATTAATTTTCAATTTGGCAACCTGAAGTATATGTGAGCCTTAGGTTTCTACATGGAGATAATTATTATCCTTTCAATTCATTATTTGCCCACAGAATGTGTGTTCAGCAGGTTCTCCTGATAGTTACAGCACAAGAAAGGACTGCTGGAATTTGCAGACGGAAACAGGTGGCTGCCTGACCACTTCCATAGCAATGGAGAGTTATCATGCATTTTGTGAATTTTTTCTGTTGGAGGAATTTTATTTGGCTGTAGACCAGCTACCCCTCTTTAAAAAGCACACTGATCATTTTCTGGCATCTTTGACATCTTCAGCTGAAAACCTGAAGGAAACTCAGTCCCCTTTCTGAAAAATGCCTCTGCCAGTGTAACACATTTTCAGGAATCTATAGGAATCTCTCCTTTATACCTCAAGTTGTGCCTAGTCTGTGGACTTTATATTCTAGGGGTGACGGTCTAGCACTCTGTACCAGTACTGATGTCACTGCAATTTGCTCAAGTTGTAGTGCAAATCACATTACTCATGACATCTCTACACCACCCACACATTCTAAAAACAAATAGTTGTTCCCAAAGTACAGAATTTTTTTTCAGTTCTTGTTAAATTACTGGCTCTTAATGCTGCAAACGTTTTAAACAAATTTATTCTTTTATCTATGGAGTAAAAACACCTGTTGAATTACCTTTGTGTTTCTCCACTCCTTTTTCTTCTGTGAGAAGAATCAAAATGGAAGATGTATTTTTATCTGGAACACTTTGGGAAGAGGAAGAAGGAAGGTCATGGAATTACTTCATCCAAACATCCTGCATCAGAATAAGTTTGGAGTGGTTTGAAGAAGAAAGATTTATTCTGAAAATGACAATGGTATTAAGAAATCTTTTTTCTTTACTAAACACAATGCGCAAGCACGTACCTAACTTTAAGCCCGTCCTTAGAGATCTTGCAATGAATTATTGTATTTCTTTAGGACTCACTGAGATTGTTAAATTGATGCCCTAGGACTACTTTTTTTGTTCCATATGTTTACAAGTCATAGGTTCATAGCTGTAATGCTCCTGAATTCACCTGAGCAGAGAAGGTAGAGTGGAAGATACTGTGTGAAAAATATGAATCTGATTTGTTGCTCTCTGTGCTTTTCTTTTTTAATCTTTTTCAAGGAGTTATTGACTCTTTGGAGAAGTCATTATTATCAGCAGCATTTTAAAGGATAAATATAGCCCTAATTCAAACTGACAGCTTTAAGTATTCCCTCTGATAGCCAGATTCATCATTGTTGGCATGGTTAAATGCAAACATGTGTAGATTCAGATTGCTACAGTGACTCTGTAAAATGTATAAACTGTAATCTCAAGGTCAAAAATAAATAGAACTTCAGTGCTTTTTCTAGCAGACATTTACTCAGTATTAAATGTTAATACATTCGATACTACTTTGCTTTTCCTGAATAAAGCTCCAGTAATCTCTAATGAGTCTCCGTGTTCCAGATGTACCTTTCAAGCCATAGTCACATGCAGTCACCTCTAGGGTGAACTTCTGCAGCTATTGAAAATATCCATCAGGAATGAAGATACAGTGAAAAACGCAGTATTCAGTTGGAACTAGGAAAAAAATATATAATGTGGCATCTGAGAAAGAGAGAAGGAAAAACTCTTATCTATTTTAAAAGTACAGTGCAGCTCTGTATTCCATACTTTCATGAAATTCCTAACTAGTTCACATGTGAAGTCTTTTGGAATATCTGAAATAACAGAGAAAAAAATTAGGTACAGAATAAAATAACTATCTGAAAGTATCCCCAGATACATTATCTGCAACACCACTCCATTGTTTTTAAAAGACAGCTTAGGAAAGGAAAATTTCCTTTCCAGGTAACCTGGTGTCAGTATAAAAGTATGTTTACAAGAAGAAAATACTAGGTGCTAATGGGATCTTCAATCTGCAGAGGAATATATAGAGAAAATCAGTAACTTGGAGCTGAATCCAAATATGATCATGATTTACCAAAATATAAGTGT
>VRYO01001269.1:5780963-5818508 GCA_009812075.1 Sialia sialis | reverse complement strand
TTTCTTCTAACTTTTAACTAAAATCCTAATTTCTTTAAGATTAGTGTTTCAATCAAATGGAAGAACAGGTACAATTTTATAGAGAGGGTGACTGATCATTTACACAAAACTATCAAAAGAAGCAGAGAGTTCCCTGCTTTGTCTTCTTGCCAGGATATTTTTAAGGAGATGTCTTTAGTGTCCTGAAGCACCTTACCCCATTTATTTCTGGGAATGTATTGGTTTAATGCAGAGATGGTTGTATACTTACTGTTTAGTTTTTGTGCTAATTAGAGGCCACCTAAAAATGATTGTTTTCCTACAGTCAGTCCATGCCATTTACTCATTATTTGTTTACAGGAGAAAATACTGTAGCAGATAAGATACTCCCTCTGCTAGGTTTGTCTCACTAAAAACTGTTCATGGATCAAAAATTAAACTTTGGTTTCAAGTATGTAGTATCAAAGCCAGGAAGACATCTAATGATATTCCTTAATAGATGATGCTTTGTAATAAATTAGCAATGAGGATGGAGATCAGAGGAGTAATTTCTTAGCTGACAAAATGTTGTTGATGATGGCTATCCCAATTGTATCTTCTGCTCTGTTGCACACCTAGTTCTTTGACGCAGTGTGGTCTCAGCTGCTGGGATTAGTTTAATTTACTGTAAGAGGAGATGAGCTGTACCCATCACAGTGACAAAAGATGTACCTGAACCTTTTGATGAGGCTGCAGATCTTTAACACATCCCGGACTTAGGTATTTTTCCCTCTCACAGTTCAATGAACATCTGCTTCAAAAGGCAGGGAGAGAGTGAATAGCTGTTTACAAAGATTGAGCAAAGCTGTTTCCCTCAGGCCAACATACATTTAAAAATCCATTTTTATGCATGCACTTATACTATCTGTTTCTGAGAGAAACAGTCTGCCCTAGTCAGTCTTATAGCTTGCTAGTTCTTCTGTCAAAATAGGAGATGAAGAAGATTGCATATGGTTGTCTCACATTTATTGCTTCCCATCAAAACTAGGGCTCTGCATAATTGTGTATCTTTCTTCAGTCACAGAACTTGCAGAATCAGATGCCCCCCAGGAGTGACTCCTCCTGGTTTCATGGGTGGGAACCAGCCAATATCCATTTGAAAATCTGCCATACCAACTCTGCTAGGGTAGACCATAGACCACACTTTCAACTAACAATCTTTAAGCAGAGATGTGTAGTGTGGGTTGTATTTGGTGAGGAGATATTGCCTTGTGACCACATCCAGTTAAAGGAACAAGATCAGCACCTCTATTGCATCAGTGGCAACATTTTTTTTTCTGGTGAGCAGCTGGTTTTGATTGGTAAGATTTAACTCAGCTATCGAGCCTCTTAAACAACCAATTTGTGTGCGTTGGATATATCAGAGAATGGACATGAGCCATACTGCAGAATGACAACAGTGCATGTGCTTGAAGAAAAGTAGTGAGCAGATGGGCACCAGTCATTTCCTAACAGCACCTCGGGTTGCCATCCTGACTTCCTTTCCTGTTAACAGACTGAAGGTGAATAACTTCGGGCATGATGAGAATCAAGAGTAAACTCTCTCTTTGGACATCCTTATTCTCTGCCCCTTCCTTGGATGTTCACACTGTCTTTTTGGCTGATGTGGGGCCTGATGGAACCTAAGTTGTGCATATTTCTGATGAATAAAATCTCCTATCTTTCAATCTTCTAGTGTGTAGATGATGTTGAGGTATCAGTGCTGATGAACTGTTTTTCAAAGTGATATATTGTACAAATTATTTCCTTTCTTATGAAAACAATCAAGACTTAGACTACTAGGGAGATTTTCTGTGGCTGCTGAGTTCTTTTAAGGAGTAAACTTCTCACAGAAGTTGGGGGGAATTGGTAGATTTTCTTGAAACCCACTGGGTAAAAGAATCACCTTCTGACCAAGGCAGTAAATTTCTTCGATAAGAGCAGTTTCATGCCTGTGTTTCCATAGAGGAATCTGGGTAATGGTGTGGAAGATTAGTTTAGTCACAAGAGTGTTTTATACAGGTGTTTCAAAGGCTCTTCTCTACCATTTTCTAGAAGAAACTAATTCAAACTAGGTAGATAATTACTTCTTCTCTTGATGCCTTAGCTGGAGAGATAAAGGGCCTTGAGACTCTGAAGAAACTGTAAAATTGATGGATTTGCTCTTGTCTTTTTTGAGTGGAAAGGTTGAGCATTGATGGCTGGAGCCAGGCGCCGTGCAGGGGTACTGTTCAGCTCTGCCAGGGCTGCTCGCTCGTCCGTGCTGTCCCAACCTGGGTTTACTTGGCAGTATTTCCAGTGTGCTTCATTTCTCACACACAGTGCTCACTGCTCTCCTTGGCTCTCTTGCAGTCCAAGCCTGGCATCGCTATGCTGAACTGAAGTTTGTAGATTAGCTGGTTCAGTATGGATAACTACAGCTTTCACTGTTCCACTTCACAACCCCAGCTCTTGCAAGCACGTCTGTTGTGGCCTTCAGCATCTTTGCAGTCCTGCTTCAAAGCCTTTTTGCTGCTGAAAATCAAATGTGACTTAGGTTCTGCTTTCATCATTCCTCACAATGTGTTTTTGCCCTGGTGAGCATAGTTGCAAAAATTTGCTTCAAGCTAATCATCTGAGCACTGAATGATCAGGAAAAGCCCCCAAGCTGCACTGTGGCGCTTCAGAAATAATTTTCTCAAGATCATTTAGTGGGTAAAGCTATTTACAATTTCACTTCACTCAGAAATAATTGCAGGAGGGAAAGAACCATAGATGGAGAAATCCATTATATTTATGCGAATGCATCATTATTTATTTGCTTATACATGGAACCACTCTTTTAATGCGCTGTAGGAGATTGTGAGTTCTTTGTTCTCCTTGCATTTAATAAAACCCTTTCCAATCTCTGCAGTTCCTGCAGCTGAGTATTTTGAAGGATATTATAAACATAGTTAATCTCCACCTGGAAAAATCAGCTGGCCATGCCAGTAAAGCACTCTTCGAGGCGGCAGTTGCACTAACTGTGGAACGCAGAAAAAGGGCGCTGATGTGTCTGAGTTATGTGCCTCAGCTGCCAACCTGAGACATTATCAATATGGTCATTATGCAGAGCTAGGTCCTGATTGCACAAGCCCCTGCCATACTCCACTGCACTCAGCAGCCTCTGAGAGCTGCATGCTGGATGAGTGAACGACACTAATGAAAAGCCACATCATTTAATTTGGGTTTTTTAATCTACTGCTTGTTAACTATCAGTATATCTTTGAAAGTGACTCCATTATGCCTATTTTCTACTAACAACTATGGTGTTTTGGCCCAAAGTTATACTCTTAACTTGGGCTTTTGGGCAAGGTAATGAAACTGAAAGGCTTTGTTTTGCCTTACATACCTGAATTCTCCACATTAAGTGGGTGAGATGAAGCTTAGCTTTATGAAATGTACAGCAATTTTTTGTGTAATAGCTGTTTATAGCTTTATTAACATATAACTTGCTTGTTTATGCTGGAGCACAAATAAATAAATTATTTTTGTGGGTGCACTGGCATTTGACCAACATCAACCTATTACAGCTACTCACTGCTTATCTTGGTGTCCTCAAGCAATACTGCATGTAAGAGTTGCATAGCAGCAGAGTTCAAAAAGTGTAATTATTGTGAGGGCACTTACAAGGTCACATAAGCCATATTCTTTAGGGGATTTGTCTTGGGATGGACATACCCGGTGCTAGATAGTCTTTTTCCCACAGAAGCAGAATTGCTCATGTTAAAAATTAATCAGCTTGTTTGAATTGTACATATGAAGTTAAGTTCAGATCTGGAGCTCAGTTTAAGTTATTCAGGTCTCAAAGTTTAACTTTTAATCCAGCTGGGTTGATAACTCCTGAACTGTGCCATTTAGGTTTTAGTCATTATATTTCTCATGCTGTTATATGCATTATTTATTACAGGGATTCCAAAACATTTTAAAGATACATTATCTTTTTGGGACATCACTGGTTCTCAACCCACAACATCCTGACGACAGCAATATCAATGGGTTACACGGAAAAGTGAGATTAGGAATGTGTGCATTTGTATCTTTCTTTTTAATGCAATTCTGTCATTGGAAAAAAAGGAGAGAGAGGGAGAGCTTTGTGATGAAACTGTTCTTCCCAGACAACCAAGAAATGTCTTATCTACCCTTTGTGCTCTACAGACCACAACTAGGGTATTTCTGCTTTGTGCCACTAATCTATTTTCTTTTTAGCTTTTTTATGAAGATGACTTTGCTTTTATATTCATAATATGCTGTCAGCATTATATCAAGGGCCTTGCATGAAAAATGCATTCTCTTATACAATGACACACTGTAGTCTTTTGCTCTTAACTCTTAGATACTCTTAAAGCTACAATGAGTGGGACTGTCTGTCCAAAATAACAGAACAAAGTCAGAATTCTGATATGGTTTAGCACTGACGTAATGAGATTGTATTTTATTTTAAAATATACTTTGCAAAACTGTGTTTCTCTAAGTGTTTCAGGTTTTGCATTACACCAAGGAATGTATCATATGATGCTTGCTTGAAAGTCCACAATAGTGTAATGATACAATGGAAGGATATGTTTATTTGTTATATGAGTTAAAGGAAAATCTTTGTTAATTAGCTCTAATACACATATCCAGTCATGCTCGAATGTTAAAATAAAAATTAAAATATTAATATAAGAAGAAAAAATGTAAAACCAGTGCAATAATGAAGTTATCCTTTTTCTGAAATACATTCCCATGTTCCAAAAGATCTTCCCAGGTCAGAGGTTTTATTTTCATCTTTGTGTTTAAATCATCAATGGAATTTTCTTCTGTGAATTGTTCTAATGATGTTTTTAGTCTATTTATACTTGAGATCACAACTTTAATTATGAATTATGTGGAAAAAAAAAAGTATTTCCTTTTATTTTTCAAAAAGCCTTGGCTTGCTAATCAGATTTCTCTTCTTTATTGTGAAAAAGTGACTGATTATTCCCTATTTATCTTCTCTTTTCTTTCACGGTCTTGTAAATCTTCCTAATCCTGTCTTCCAAATTGAATAATCTTAGTTTAATTTCTACTTGCACATAAACCTTCCCCATTTTGCCATTTTGTTACCTTCTTCAGCTCCTTTGCATCCTTCCGAGGTGCAGATGATTTCTGCTAGGATAATTTTTTTTGCAGTGTGTGTTGTCGTGTGTTTTCCTAATCAGATGACAGTACTTGGGCTCTCGTGTTAAAATATGCTCTCAACCATAAGTTATCCTAGAAAAATAGAAAGGTACAGGGAAATGAAGTGGCATCTCTCCAAGTCCCCAAAGAAAATAATAAGTCACTGCTAAATATTTGAGACTAGAGGAGATGGAAGAGACTGAAAAGAAAAAGAAAACAAACCAAAGGATGCCTTAAAATTCTAGTATGCATTTAATAAAGTGCCTTGGCTTGATAACTAAATAGGTGCATAGGTTTTAGGAATAACCCTTTTATAGTAATGTTAGTCTCCACAGTAGAATGGGGTGAAGCAACTTCTGTAATATTTTGATCTATTTCCCTAAGTCAAAATGCTAAGGGCCTAAATTAATTTACAGAATATTTTGGCCATATGTGACACTGGAACAGCTATTCTGTTACATGCACTTTTTAATTCTAAGCTGTATGGGAGCATATAGAAATTAAGCATCTTGGCAGTCTTCCTGTGGATAGAAGTCACCTTGAGGAAAACCAGAAGGGTGGTTGTTCTTGCAGAGCATAAAATGGGCTGACTAGCAAGAGAGCAATATACACAATTATTTCATCAGATAATGAAAGTTTTTTCACCTGCATAGGAGTCACATAGAATATCTAATCTCCTAATTACAATCAGTAAGATTTTGCACATATCTCTGTTCCAGGTCAAAGGAGAGATGAGCATGTATATGTTTCTGTGCAAGAACATCCAGCTGACTGACTGCAGAGCAGAAAATGCTCGTATCTCTTCAGAGCTTTCACATGTTTGTCTATTGAATTTTATCTACTCTCATTTATATCAAATAGCAAATGGTTACAGAGAGTTCATATGTGACAAATAAGCATCATGAGAAAATACTGCTGTTATTCACAACACATAAGGGGAGAATATTTTATTGTGATTATCAGCCAGAGCTATTAAAACCTATCATCCAGTGAACTTCAGTATTGTCTGTGGTATTTGCTTGGCTGTTTATGACAACATTGATTAAACACTAATTATTTATAATTGAAATGACAGTATAAAGTGTGATTCTACAACTAATGAAAGCAGGAAAGTATATCTCAAGGGGTAGGTCAAAAAGGGTACTTGTGTCTCATATGCTGACCATCCATCATTCTTAAATTTTAAATCATAACTCATGAAAGATTCCAGCAGCTAGTGTCTAGTGTGCGCTACACACTATACTGTGATGACTATCTTATGATTTTCATAACCAGAAGAGCATGAAATATTTAAAAGATGGGACAAAAGACTGGACTAGGATGACAGAGTCTGCTATTTCTCCCAGGAAGTATCAAAGATGATAATAGGGCTATGGGATTTTGAGTTGTGAACAGATTGGATTATAAAACAGAAAGTCTTCATGCAAAATGAATGCTCATTTAGCTGATAACAATTTATACATTTTCCCACCACTAACATTATAACAAAAATTTGAAGGCACAAGAATGAGTAGGAAGAATGAGTAGCAAGAAGCACTACAGTCTTTGAGACACCCTTTCTTTGCATAGTCCCTTGATGTCTGGATTCTTCATTTCATGGGGAGTAATACTTGAAGAAATTCTCCCCATTACATCAGTCAGACTGTATCTGTATGTTGCTCTGCTTTTGTTAACATGTCCAGTGATGTGATATTTAGGATGAAGTATATTCCCGTTTAGAATGGGAACAAATTTAATTTAGTAAAATTAAACTGGTAAGGAATTAGGACCCACTCAATTCAGCTTCTGAATTTTGTTCTACATCTGCTCCTTTTGACAGCCTTGTAGTAAATAAACCTATCAGATTTCTTTGAAATTTGTCAGCCAGCATTGTGCAGTAGGTGAAAGCACAATGCATTGAAATAATGGGACTTTCCCCAGGGAACAAACAGTTCCCTGATAGCTGATAACAAAGACATCCTGCTTCTTAGGACTATTCAGATTAACAATCAAAGAAAAAGGATCAAGGTACTAAGGAAGAACTATAAAAATGTCATTAAAATATAATACAAGAAATAAAGATAATTCTTATGACTGTTAACTACAAAGCATGGAATTCACTAGCAAATCAAAGTTGTCATTAACAGAAAAATAGACTGATATAGAATGATCCCAGTTTCATAACTAGTGACTGGTAGAACTCAAGAAATGGTATTTCAGACCATGAACCTGAAATATATAAAAGGAAAGCTGCATGAATATTTGTGTGTAAATTAGAAGCAAGAAAGACTTAATAAGCCAGATCAAGTGTGGTGCGAGTACATGTAGTGTGCATGGTGAATTAATATTTTATTCCAATAGGGATTAGTCCTGTGAATTGTTTTTTGTGAATTGCAGTCTTTCCCTAGTGGTTTAAGACCATTGGTAGAACCCTGCATCTAAGGCTGTAGCTGTAGCTCTTCAGAAGACTTAATGAGGAATTTCTGAAGCTCTGAGTGAATTGTATTGAATTTCATTACTTTCGATAGGATTTTTATCCATTCCAGTTAAAAATGACCAGTGGACTCTTCCTGTGAGAGACAATTTCACAGCCAGATGGAGCTCACTATCAGGAAGGTTTTCCAGTAATGATCCTTAATTTTCCTTTTATTGCTCCCCTAGAATTTTTCATAAACCAATAAAACGCTGTAATTAACCATTTCCTTCAGTGTGGATATGTTGGCCAGAGATTAGATCTCTTGCTGTCAACAGCAGGTTTTTATTCTTTTAGGAGCAAACAACAAAGCACTTCTCATTAGATATAATTTTCAGGTCTCAGAAGTCTTGATAACCAAAATTTGCACAAATCTATCCATTCTCTGAGTTTAAGAAGGGAAAAGATTGGGCCAGAGTGATTGTACTTAAATCTGTAGCTCAGCATCCTAGCAGGCATAGGTTAGTAAGGAGAAATCATTCTCTTAGTGCTGATTCCCAGTATATAATGAATATCTCACAAGCAAGAGGCGAAGGTGTTTTTGATTTCAACATTTTGTGCTGCTCCTCTGATTGCTCTAAGGGACCTGCAACAAGAATGATCTTTTCAATCTAACATGATTTTAAACTGTTTGTTGCCCATACTCTGATAAGAAGGTATCCTGGCACAGGTTTATCTGTGCTGATAGTGAGGTTTGTGGCTGTAGGGAAATGTTGATACCATGCTTCAGAATCTATCTTCTTTACACCTATTCTTTAGCAGATTTGAAAAGTATAATAGATACTTGAGGTGCTGTACTGTAATGAATTATCAACAGTCAAAATGGGGATTATAATGAGAATCATATTATTTTTTCTTATATATCATCTTGTAGTAAACATATATCATATTTTCTCCTACCTTCTTGACTTTTTTTGTTGTAGACTTGCTTTGACATGTTTTCTTTTTTCCTCTGTATTTTTCACCCTTCTCACACCATCTTACACATTTTCTCTTTTCTTCTCATATATGCTTTTTTGGTTTTCTCCTTTTCCTTTCTCTTTTATTTTAATAACTTTTTCTCCATAATATAATAATACTTGTGGACCACCCAGGCAAAAATATTCTCCATACATTAGACAGTTTAAAAAGTAAAATTTGGAAATATTCATTGCAGGGTGAAATTGTGTGCATTTTCTAGAAATGGGAAAAATTTGGGTGAGAAAGTGTGGAATTGCATCTTGCTTAACAGATTTATGTCTGTATGTGATATCACTGTGTCCTGAAAATTATATTAAGTCTGCTAAAGCCTGCACTGTATTATTATCATCAGTGCAGCCACAGAGTAAATTTTGGAACTGTAGATTTCAGATCCAGAACTGGTATAATTGCAGTATATTGAAAGATGTGTTTCCTATACATATGAGATAGAAGAGTAATTTATAGTGTTTTTTAATGAAATGTAGTGATTTGAGAAGGTGATTAGTACTTTCCTGAGAACACACTAAAGTAAATGCAAATAGCTGTGCAGTTTGTATTCTAACTGGTAGATTTTATGTGCAGAGCCTGGAAATTTATTCATCTAATTCTAGTTAATTGGTTTATTGCTGTCCTGTGTATAGTGCATACATCTGGATTTGTCTATTATACCCATCATTACTGTGTATGGGCACCTTATACGGACACATCTCATGGTTATGTTCTGTAAACTTGTGGAGGGAAAGTTGCTCTGGATAGACTTTTGATTTTCCCTTATGTTGTCAGTGGAGCAGCCTTCTGATGAGTCCAGGATGAAAATAAAATTCATGTAATGTTCTCACTGCAGTCACTGGCAATAGGCATCACGAGAAAACAGGGCAGTAATGAAATGAAATAACATGTACAGTAAAAATACAAAGTACAACAATTGATTATAACCTACAGATGTGATTCCCATTTATTCCAAGGCTTTTCACAAAGTGATGGTGGTGTAGGAGATGGATAGAGGCAACAAAGAATAAGGATCCTTTACACTGAATGAGTAATGCAGCCTTAGTATAAATAAGAATGAGGTACTCCATATACCCAGAGTGATTTCTGGTGAGAAATGCATAGGTCTGCAGCTTGATAAATGAACCAGTAAAGACACAACCAGTATTGGATCCCCAGTAGTGTGCCTGTCCACACCTAGGCACTAAAATGTTTTTGTTGCTAGAAATAAAGTATCTCCACGATGCTAGTTTTTCCCTGCTTAGGAAAAAACACTTGAAAGAATCTTAATAGTATGTCATCTTCTGTAAATAAAAATCCATATAAAATGTCTGCCTTTCTTTTCTCTAATATCTCCGCTTGGCTCCTTACACTTTATATCTGCTCCCGTCCCTGTGGGGTTATGTTGGATGCTTCCTCTCATCTGACTTTGGTCTTTCATTCTCTTCTGTTATAAATTCCTTCTTTCATGTGCCATTTATGTAAATGTGAGTGTGGAAACACCATATATGTGTTATTTCTGATAATGTGATCTTTCATCTCCTTCTTGATACTGACTACTCTTGGAGTTAATGGGTTCTGCCAGTGACCCTATCCTGAAGTAGTAGATTGCAGAATTTTTAATATTGTCTGAGGTTTCTGGAAAGCCCAGTGAGACACCTGCTGAAGTCCTCTGGTGTGGGACTGCATCTGATTTCCTTCTCATACAGATTTTTCTTCTGTATAACCCCCATGGAAGCATGGAAAAAATCTTTCATGACACTAATCTAAGCACAAGAAAACTCCAACCCAATGACTGTTTTTATTTTGGTTTCCATATTATGAAAATGGGCTTGAGGTGCCCAATGCTTTTTTATATAGCAGCGGGACAGCTGAATAGAACAGCTTCAGTCCTGGAGTGACAATTGTGGCATTAGAGCCAAAGGACTCAGTAATGTCCAGATTGGGTTTCCTTAAGGCGGCTAAGGACTGTAGGAAAGTCTATTTCCTCTCTTGGCAGATGTCTTTTAGCTGGAACTCAGGTGAAGGTGAATGACATATAATCTCTAGAAAACCTAATTTTGCATAATTGGATATTAATAGAGTAGTGTTCTGGCAATAAATGAAGAAAGAACTACACTGGACTCTTAAAATTTTTTTTCCAACTGATTTCCAGTGATTTTTTGCTGTAGAATCCTTGTCTATGTTTCCTTTGATCTGCTTGTGATGGAGTATTTTTCTTCTGTGTTGTTTAGAATGATCTGCCTTCCAAACCTGAAGAGGAAAATTCTATTGCTTGTTTTTTTCATTATCTGGCAGGATTGCTTAGAGAAATGAGAAGAGTGTTCCTAGGAAAGTAGGAAAGATCACAGTGAGGTGAGAATCTCCTTCTTTTCCTGATTCAGGAGATGTTCAAGATGTAATTGGAGTGTTCTTAAAGCAGTAGAAATGGATAGCTTCCAAACAAGCAAACCAGTTTTCTGTTCATAAAAACTTTGTGTTATTCTGTCGTATTCAACTTTCATTAGGATATTTTGAAGTACTGCATGCAAAATGTAGCTGCTTTGGTTGTATATTATATGACTTTAAAACTCAAATCTCGCAACTGGTGCAAAACTGGACAAGCAGATGGAGCCCTGTCTCTCTCTCTCTCCATCCCATTTCTGCATAGTGGATGTGTGTCTGCCTTATTTTCACTTGTGTGGTGGTGAGATACTTGCTTTTGCTGGAGCTGGGAGTGTACCCTCAGCATGTAATACTGATCAACTCTATTTCCTAGCCGCTTCAAAGCACCATTTAGATTAATGGATAAAAGGTCCAATATACCTCCCAAAACACCCACTGTAATTAATTGGGATCTAAGGAATTACAAAGATGATAAATTGCAGACAGCCTAAACATTTCGACTTCAGTTTAGAGTTGGAACTGAGAAAGCAACTTTAGTAGACTAAAGTAATTAGAATTCCCTTTTACTAAGTTGTTGACACTTTTGGTAGAACATTGCCCAGTTGAGATATTGGCTAATTATTGATCAGAGGGATGAGCACTCTCAGAAATCATTCCACAGCTAATTTGTCAGGTGACCTGTCTCACAAGTGCCTAGCAGACCCAATCCAGACCTTTTTTTACCTTATGAGGTCACAGGACCTCAGGATAAGAAGAAGCCTTAAGAAATCATCTCATCTGTCTGTATCATGGCAAGATAAATTATATGTGTCTTTCTGGATGGTGATCTAGGCTATTTGTAGACACTTTCAGTGACAGAGACTCAACAGACTCCCCAGGCAGTCTGGGCCAGGGCTCCAATATTTTAAGTGTGGAAAACCTGTTCATATATCTGACTTGAATCTCCTTTGCTGCAGCTGAAGTTTGTGCTTTTTGCCTTATCCACCCTGGATGAGGAAAATGGGTTATTTCCTTCTTTGCAGCAGCCTCAGGTACTTGAAGACTATTATCATGTCTCCCCACTGTTTCTTCCTGATAAGGTGACAGCACAAAAAAGGATATATGGAAAAAAGGAGGGTTCAAAAAGCAGAAAGAGAGATGAACAGCTCTCAGACTTCATAAACTTAGAAATTGTGTTTAGATTATTTGATGTTCCAGGACTATTTAGTTTATCCACTTTAATAGCTTTTTTTTCTCCTAATACCAAAGAGGAATCTGGCCTCAGGTTTACTCTATAGACATCAAATTTAATGCATCTGGTACTCACATCACATGAATTAATTTTGATAGTTTAGTTTTCTCCCTGCCACATAAGGACAGATTTAAAAAAACATATATATGGAGTGAGAAAGGGAAAAAGTACTAAGCATGTCTTTTTTATATTTCTGTTTTTGTGCAGAAAATTACCCAACAGTAATGCTTGGTATAGTTAGGGAACAGCATGTCTATGCTGCATGGATTAGACTGATTCCATGGGGCTTTTATCAGTAACTTCAATTTTGTCATTGACACCATTGTAATCTAAACCAGTGAGGAATATACGAGAGAGAGTGAGAGAGAGCTAGAAGCAATCCAGCTAATGGAAAGTGTACTGAGTAAAATGTTCTGCTTTTGAAGTATGCTGACATCTCAGCTTTTTTTTCTGTTTAGTCTGTAGTTGTTTATCTGCTGAGGTAAACGGGAGCTCAGAGACAGGTTTTGCCTTTATCTTAACCTCCTCTCACACAGCCAGCTAAGCAGTGATTTTAGCAGAGATTTCTAAAATGCTTGCTGTGCTATTCCCCCCATCCTTATCTAATCTTTTTCTCTTCTCTCTCCATGTGCAGGTGTGATTTCTTCCCCTTTCCTTCCTTGCATGTTTTGCATATGTGCTTTGCAACTTGTCTCTAGCTTAGTCCAACGAAAGAAGATGTTAATTAGCTTGGAAGCACCTGGCTATGCAGTCATTTGTATGTCTGTTGTTTCCCTATTGGTCAGGACAAATAAATTATTCAATCGTACTTGCTACTGGAATTATTAACAAAGTGCAATTTATACAAGGGGTTTTCTTCTATTGTCATCAAAATAAAAGCATAAAGGATATTAGGAAGCACAGACAGTTTTTTGATACCGTCTTAGATTTTCGAACAGTTCAAGATTCTCTTTGGACTTCCATAAAAACTAGAGAAATCCACTAGAAATACTTTAGCTTATTAATGTGCATCATGGCTGATCTATCTTCATCTTCTTAATCAAACTTTACTATATTGGCTTAGATATATCCTTTAGGGGTCATTTGATCTGAAGTTCTCATTTCTCAGTTTAAGCTCCGAAATTGTTTGTATCCTACTTCATTGCTGAAGAAATTGCATGGCTGTAGGTGAATCTCTGCTGGATGGGACTTTTGATGCTACCTCCATATAAAATAATGTGAGGAAGAGGGATGCTTCTCAACCCTGTCTGAAGAGGTCTGAGACATTATTTTTTGCTTTTGACTGCATTTTCTTCCTGGGGAAATAAAATTTGTATGCTCAAGCAGGTGGGAGAAAGATTAGGAAAGGCCATACAGAGAGAGCCTCCTCCCTGTGCTGTCCAATTAATACATTTACTTTCAGTCTCTAAATAGCAAAAGCATGTTGGATTTTGGGGAAAATCAGTTTCCCTCCTGTGTATGGGGGGAGACAATACCAGTAATGGTGTCAACTATAGGTAAAGTATGTATGAATGTATATAAAAGAGGTAACCAATACTTCATCGGCTCTAGGATGGAAGGCAGAAGCAGTCTGAATTTGTTTGCTATTTGTAGATAGCATTTTAGAAGCAGACTGTTACAATGAAGTTATATTTCTAATCTTTTAGTTGTACACAGAGAATTTGCATTTATCCTTTAGTTTCATGTGATTGGGGGGAAAAAAAAGCCTAAAGGAGCAAGGAGTCTGCTATCTGTCTGCACTCAAGAGAATAACACTGTGTACTTCAGACTACCTGGGAAGAGGGGTTGCAGTTGGGCTCCCTTTGTTCTTTCCCATTTAATTACTCAGGTATGAGTTTCTCTTCTGCCTGCATTAATTGTATTTCTAATCAAATGGAGGTGTTCAAACTTTTTAATGGGAGGTGCAAGGAGTTGTCAACTCTTGTGGGGTCAAGATTACTCAGCAAGTGGTGGTCTTTCATCTCTAAGCAGGACATTTTTAGGTGGAAGCACAGGAGGATGCTGAGTAATCATTAAACTATGATAAGTAGTTAGCCAGTGGGAAATGCAGAAGGAGAGCAAATAAAAGTTATTCTATTTTTCATTGGAATTTTGTTTTCATAAATATTTCCTGGACATATATGTAGCTGATGGGTGTGTATTTTTAGTGCCAACAAAAGTTTTGAAATCTGACAAACAAAGACGTACTTGTAGTTATTGAAAAGCACTTAAAAATGTAGAATGAAATATTTTCTTAAATCATGTAAGACCTGAAACAAATGACAAGTCCCCAGAGCTGTTCTTTGCTCACTTGGAAAAAGTCTCAGTTGTACACTGTGATGATCTCTTGCTATGAGTGGAACTGTGTGACTGCCTGCAAGAAAATGAGTGATAGATCCCAGTAAAATCCACCAACCACCAATGATCTAAAATGCACCACATGTAACTTTCAATACACTTTATTTATATCAACTTTCTGGCCCTACTCAAAAAAAATGCCTTGCAGTTGTTCAGTATTTGTGAGATGCAGATCTCAGCTGCAGCCCATCAAGGATTGAGGAGGCTTCATTATTTCCTTCTGCTGGGACTCAGTGGACAATTGTATCTGCGTGCTGTAGGAGAGGGCAACCTCAGAGGATGGGGAAACCATGAACCTGTTTATCAGGGTCAAGGTAAAGATTATGAAAATGGAAAGATACTTGAGATATTGGTGAGTGGTAAGAATGCTTAGTTATTTAGGGCAGGAAATTTAATAAGAGAAGGGACTGGGGATTTGTCTTTTATAAGAGGAGAAATTATGGTGGTGACAAGTAGCATAGCAGCTTGTGAGCTCTGGAAGCTCAGAGGCTGGGTTGCACAGTGGTCTCATTTTTGGGATAATAGTGAACCTAGAGCTTTACTAAGGATGGACCTATCAAAAAGGCCTATGAATGATAAAAAGACATTAAGCTAAGGCTGGCTGGCTGTAGCATTAGGAAGGCAAGAATAATAAAATGGCTGCTGTAGGGTAGCTTGATATTTTAAAGCTATTGAGAAGCAGCACGGTGGGCACTGCAAGCTGTGAGGCCTGACCTGCAAAGTAGGTCCTAGAATTACTGCTGGATTGCTGGTGCTGGCTAGTGTCCAGGCTAGTGTGAAATTTTTCCTATTCTTCCAAATATCCAATAGGGATGATATTACATTCTTGCTTCCAGGAATAGAAAGATGATAATGTATTTCTAACCTTTCATATCACACTCCAAGACAGCATTTGCCATTTCTGGTCTGTGGTAAGTTGATTCAATGTCTCTTTTTGAATGCCAGGACAGGGTCCAAGGCTCTTGGTATACTGTGAGATATTAGTAATAGTCTGTTGTTTTCCTTCCTTTATGTGTTTGTGGAGAAGGGAGAGTCATCTGGGGTTGAAGAGGTCCCTTAATTCTGTGCTCTCAAAATTAAAAGTCAAATAATAGGTTAAATGGAGTAGAGGCTGTTCAGAAGAGGCTAAGATGCATTAGGGTTGTTAAAATCCAGGTTGCATGTTTCTTCTTCTGTAGACTAAAATAGCTTCAGACTGCTTGAAATACAGATACCTGTATGTTACAAAATAGCTCTTCTGGGGAAAATAGAACAGCTTGTCCTTTCCTCCTGATCTTTACCCATCATAAAGAAAATGAGTTAATCTTCCTAAAATAGTTGACTGTGCTGTGTGTTAACAGGAACTTCAGTTTGTCTCTGGACAAAAGTCTGGTTTTGGTGTCTGTAGTTTGGCTCTTAAAGCCAGCCTACCCCAGGGGTAGGACAACTCCTAAGCTGATGGGAATGCAGCAGCTTGGCTGCTGGAATTCAGGAGAGTACAATAATTTCACGAATATAAGCTGCACCTTTTTCATTGAAGAATCGAGCCTACCCCAGTAGTGCGGCTTATATTCAGGTGCGGCTTATCTATGGACAAATCCCAGTGAAATGCCAACCCAGAAGTGAGAGCTGGCTGGGGAGGGTGCCTGGGGCTGCCTTTAAAGGCTTCACTGGTCTATGAAAACTGTTTGCAACTTGAGCACCTGACACCAAACCCTGTGCTGGCGCAATTCCGTTACTAATTTGTTACTTTGTTACACATGGATCCTCGCTTTAAAAAAAAAAAAAAAAAAAAAGGTGCGGCTTATAATCGTGAAATTACTGTACTACTCCTGGAGGGGTCAGCCTAAAGTCCCTGGGTCCTTGTAAGAACTGGTTCTAATCCTGGTCACCTGTAATAATTAAGCCTTTCTTATCTGCGTAAACTTTAGATCCCGCTGTATTTCTATAATTCTGGTTATATTCAACTGTTGACAGAAACTATCAGAGTATTTTCTGCCCAGTCACTTATGAGAATAGCCTCTCGACAATATATGGTAGTGGAAAGAGTGATAACCTGAAAGAAAAATAATTAAAGTGTTTGCTAAACATTGTAGCAAGAGATGCTGAGAAGCTATTTAGTGCTGCACATTACTTCTTTATCACTTGATTATTTTACTGTTTCACTTCTATTTACATACCCCATTGATTCTTTTGCATCTGGGTTTTGCACAATTCTTTCAATAACATACGGTTCAGTGGCTGTAATTACAGGATTGTTAAAGTTCGCATTCCACTATTCATCTTGTTATCTCCAGTAATGGAAGGTTGAAATAAATGCACATAATTATGTGTTTGGTTCTAAATTATTTTTGTAATGCTGTCACTAGGACACACACTTGAAAAACTTACTTTCAGTGTTGGTGTCTCTCTGGCAAAATAAAACTTGTAGCTGCAGTTGAACCCATCTGTTTTCATGTTCTGGTGTCTTTGTCTCCTTACCATAAAAATCTGCGAGTTTCGTACTATTTCAAAATAGGAATAGATATTGTAGAGTGTTGAAATACCCATTTGGTGAATTCTAAGCACAGGTTTTTGGACTTGGAATATTCAGGTGTAGTTTATCTGCAAATGACAGCTTTATGGAAATGTTTTAGAGATGAAACTACTGTAGGGCTTTTTACCTTTAAATAAAACAAAAAGTGCTGTGTCCTGAAGTCACAAATTGATAAGGAAAAAAACATGAGCAAAGAGGACTCTTAGGCAGAGTATGACAATTTTTTACAGAATTTAGATTAAGATCCCATACTTTACTGGGTATTTTACACAGTGCTGTATTAGTGCTTGCTGCCCAGGGTCAGGTCAAGAGCTGCTGAAGTGGAGTCAATAGTTGTTTTTTTCTAAGGGAGGGAGTAGAATAAAGTTGATATTTTACTGGTTCCCTTTAAAGTAGCTTAAGTAGCTTCATAAAATTACTTGAGATTTTTTTTTTTTTGTTTGGTATGGGTTTTTTTTGTTGTTGAAATGGTATTGGAAACCTGCTCTGGCACACAGTATCAATCTCTTGACCCCTTGTAAAGATGGAAAAAAGCTTTCTTTAGCTTAGATTCAAACTTTTGGTGAAATATCCCAGATTATGGAATCTGTGGTCAGTGTAAAAAGAACAATCTGTCTAAAGTTCAGATTTCTATGTCTAGTTAGTGTGTGTATCGATATATTTTAATTGGAGACTGTGCATGAGTTTTGTGTCACTTATCTTCTGACATCATCTACTGCATACAGCTTGACTAAAATATATAATCATTTCGTGGTCTGCCTATAGTTTTTCTAGTAAAGGTAGAAACTTCCAGCTGATAGGTTAACTAAAATAGATT
Organism: Sialia sialis; assembly: GCA_009812075.1. NCBI lineage: Eukaryota > Metazoa > Chordata > Aves > Passeriformes > Turdidae > Sialia > Sialia sialis. The sequence continues at coordinate 5,800,666 of VRYO01001269.1, read as the reverse complement.
CTTCCTACAGTAATAATGTTATAATCCTACAGAAACTATGAGTTTCTACTTGCTTTTTGGCATTTCCAAAAGGACCATATTTGAAATGAGCACTGAACAAGAAAAGGTACTCTAGCCTTGCTTTAAGGTTATTCGTTATGTGGTTGAGTGTCACATTTGTGAAAGGAGTAACTTAAAGTATCTTTCAAGAAGCAGTGTGCTCTGACTACAAGAACAAAACACTTCTACCTTTTTTAAAACTGCTTGGTATTCAGTTTTGTATCCACTTGTGAACACTTGGGCATTACTAAATGGGCAGAGATTAATAGTATTTAGAGAAGAGCTAAGGACGTTCATAGATAATTTTTAAGCAGAAAAAGTCCTACAAAAAACAATAAGAAAATAAGGAGTATCCCTTGATGACTCATAGCAGTAATGCATTCTGAATGCTGCAGGAATCTATCTGAAGGCAGACCACAGACCAACGCCAGCCGAGGATCTCCTGAACACACATAAGTTTTGTCTAGATTGGTAGACTGGCAACTCTGGGAAGAACTTGAGTTTCGTTATGAAACTTTCTACTGAAAAATAATTCAGTAAATTGTGGACCTTTTCTCTGTGTGCTCATAATGGACAATGGGTAGCTTAGTGATAATCTAATCCTGAAAAAAAGGACTGCATAGAAGTTACTCCTTGTCTTGATTGTGGAATGATGATGGAAGTTTATTAGTAGTGTGAGATATTTCCTAGCCCCAGAGAAATGTGGAGTAGCTGGATGTTAGGGTGACAGGCGCTTGATTCAGCACTGAATCTGTAATTGCTCTCTGCTGCAAATTCACTCTCTTTGAAAACATTCCCATCAATTGCTCAAATCTCTAGCTCTGCTCTGAATCTTTAGTGCTGCTGTCTTTACAAGCAGCCTTACAAGCTGCTGCAGAAGGATATGAAAGAAAAGAGGGGCTCTCCTTGACTGGATACCACCAGCCATGGGTCTCCTCCCTCACAAATATGATTTTATTATTATAAGTTGATTTATAATGTGATAGGGATGGGCTCACATTTGAGACAATTTTTTTTGGCCTGAATCTAGAGGTGATCTGAATTTATAAAGCTATTTCTTGGAACTCACAGGGAGCCATTAAGTGAAAGTGTAAACTGTAAAGGCTTGCTTGTAGCTGGGCCTGGGATTGAGTTTGACCATCTTGCTTTGGAGTTAGTTTCTGCTGTGTAATGATCGGACTTCCCCTGTTATAATATTCTTGTTTGAAGGTAGGAAAAAAGCACATAAAAGAAACCTGCCTCAACAAAATACACCTGGTGACATGCAATATCCAATTGTTTTTCTTCTGGATAAGACTGCAGTCCTTATTTAGGGATTGAAGAAGCTGCCAGGGCAGTTTCCCAGCTCTTGTGGCAGGGGCTCTCTGGTTGTTACCTGTCTGAGTCCTGTGGGCTGCTGTGCTGAGCAGTAAAGGATGGCCCAGAAATTCTTTAATTCTGGTTTTTATGACTTTTTCTCTCTGGTTGTAGTGGATTCTGGTAAAACAGCCAGCAGCCTGGTTCTGGTATTTCTCTTCTTGAACAGCAATGAACGTAATGTACAGAGCTGCGTACCATTTTTCTTCCCTGCCATTGATACCTTCTTCCTCCTCAGAGGCAATAACAGTTTCATGCAAAGGCTCTAAGCTACCCAGAACTTTAGGATGATGAACTATGGAGACAGACTTTCATATGTTGTCTCAATGGCAGACTTCTCTCTGCCTTGTGGCACGCTCCCCTGAATTCCTTTTATTTTGAAGAGGAATGACTCACAAGAGTAAGAAGAAAATGAGTAAGGCAAACATATTTCATGTTTGTCCCTAAGTCTTTTTTATTTATTTTCCTTCCTTGCAAAAGAAGTCAAAGAAGTACTCATTATTTCTGAACACTTTAGGAAGAGTGCTTTACTTTTAGATTTTGGTTACCAGGCTTATGTGCCACATTTTGCAGGCCTATTCTCCCTTTTGCTCATCTCAACAAACCCCGTAAGTTAACAGCTAGTTTGGTTATTTTGTATTCTTTTATGTTTCAGTAGTGTTTTCATAGTCCTAAAAATACTCTGTAGATGTGCCACAAAATGAGAATTGGATGTAAATGGATCCACCTTGCCTAATTAGCTTTCCAATTGGCATCACCACCATTCTGATTCTCTGGAGCTCCCTGGGTTTCATTATAGCCTTTGAAGAGTATCCATTCGGGTTATAAAACTAGGGGATAAATTTGACATAGCTTAGATGACTTAGATTTTTTTAAAAAGGGAGAAATAGGCAGTAGATGCCTGAAAGAGGGCAATGCACAACTGCATGCCCACTGATAAAGCAGCATTGGACTTGTTCAGAGCCTTTGCTTGGATGCTCCACAGCTCAAGGGCTGTCAGTGCCTAAAAGAACAGGTTACTGATTTATGTAGATTCCATCAGTTTCAGATGTAATGGCACAGCTAAGATGCCTCACTGTAACTGAATAAAGAGAGTTGGTAAAGCTAAGAGGAAGTTGTGTGCTATTGAGGAGACAAACTCTTACACAGGCTCAGTGAACAAATGCAATTATTTGTCAGTCTCATTTGCATTTGGTGTGCAGATTCTAGTTCTCATCCACTGAATGTATCACTTATTAGTAGCAGGTATCCTCCTGAGACTTTGGAGTTTGTATGTGTTTGCTCATGTAATTGTGACAATTCGTGTAACAGGAGCACAGGCGCATGTAATAGCACCAATCTGTGTGCTGGATGACTTCTGCTCAAATCTTAAAGATTTCTCCAATGCTCCAGTAAAACTTAGAGTATTTCAATATGCTTAGCTATTAAGTTACACTCCTGTGGTTTGCAGTATCATATTAAAAGATGTCACAGATGTTGGCTTTGGCATTAATTGTTTTCTTTTCCAAATCAATGGAGTTTAGTAATGATGTGCTGATGAAATTCATTTGGAAGCTTTATCATGGGGTAGATAATGTTTAGATTTGCATTTAGTCTGTGAGCTCTGTGTGACATTTTCATTCCCCTGAAACCCTCCCACTGTTACAAGTTGCTGGATGTACCTCACCTTGAAGTGACTCTCTCCATGTACACGGCTCCATGAACTTGGCTCTGCTGAAAACCTCAGTTGTTAACACACAGCATCCCTCACAGTCCTGGTATGCTTTTGCTCAGTGGATCTAGAATTGTAAGTCTTTTTTGATGGTTCAAGCTTGGGATCATTAGAGAAACTATAGGAGTTTGCTTCAGTCCTGGCCTCAAGCACCCTGACTGCTGATCTGTTCAGCTTTTTCAAATAGCCCACTCCTACAGAGGTCCACAGGGCTCCCTTCTCATAAGTTCCTCTGCTTACATCTTCCTGAGAATGAAATGCACTAATGGAAATCAGTGCATTGCTGCCCTCTGAGAGCTATCCCACTTTTATTAAACTGCATCCAGTTCTGTGGCATACACTAATGTGTTCATGGGCTCATTTGAATTTGAATCTTTGTGTTTCATTTTATTCCATGAACCAAATTAAACACAGGGATTCAAAGCCAAAGGTCTCTCTAGTGTTGCTCCTTCCCATTTCTTATCAAGTTGGAGACCTTGCACCATGTTGTAAAATGAATTACATATCAAGTTTTAATTTAAGACCATCTGTTTTCCTGCTTAGATTTCATGAGTGCATGATTCTCACTGCTGTGACTGTATAAGGGTTATAGACATTGCCAAAGATGTATTGGACTAATTAGGGCATTGGAGCTCATTTCCGAAGGTACCAGTGTGAGGCTTTTGCTTAATATCAAATGCTATTCTGGCATCTGTCTGATGCTGAAGATGAAGAAAGAAAAAAAGTGTGCCAAGCTTTTTAAAAACAAGAGAGATGGGAGGCAAGGTAAAACAAACTCAAAATGGCCAGTTCAGCATTGCCTCTAATCAGTGTATTGCCAGCATGTAGTCTTCAATGTCTTTCATAACATATTGCTCACAAAACGAAATCCTTCAAAAGAAATATTTTTTGGCATTCAAACTGCATTTTCCTTTGCTTAATTTAATCCTTTTCTTCTGTTTAAGAGCTATTTAAGATACTCTTTGTTTTTGCACACTTCAAATTTTTACAAGCAGTTATGTTCCCCAGTGTGTTGAGCCAAGCTTTCTGCTTTTCCAAACTTTGTTGCTGCTTAGTTTTCTTGTTCCATGCCCCAGTCTTGTGCAAGCTTTCCTTCTTTTTTGTCCCCCTTGCCTCCGTGCTCATATGACTAATAGAGCATAATAGACATCCTTGTCCTCTTTTCACACAGTGCTCTTCTTTCAGAGACTAACTACTCTAAGAACCAAATATTTCTGTGGGTGAAAGAACTACCTTTTCTTATGCTAAGTAGAAGGTACAAACCCGTGTCCCATTGTCTGGAAGTGCTGCCACGCTTACTGTAAATGTGACTGAACAATTTATACAAGGATGGTCTGTTCTCTAACTGCTTGTTGAAAGATAGCCTGTCCTGTTTGTATTGAAGAAATGGCATACTTTATTCACTTCTCTGAAAAATGCTTCAAAAACATACCCAGCGTATAATTCCATGTAGCCCTGTCTGGAAGTGTTACAATTACCTTAGGCCAGTGTTTGAGAGGAAGTAGGAGAGCAAATGTAGTTTGCTGCAGCCAGCATGGTCCAGCACCACAAGCAAGCTGTTCATTAGGAAGTGCTGGGCTAAGTTTGACTTTTGCTGTGCCTGACCTCATGCTCCTTGGTCTAGGAAAAATGATGCAGAATGTGAAAGGTGTTTTCACCTCCAGAGTAGTAAAGATTTCTTTAATTGATAGTGCTTCCATGTACAAATGAGTTGCTGAGTCAGCAGCTGCATAACTTGCCAAGTCTTTTTTCATCTGTGTATCTAGGGTGTGGAGGGGGACCATTCCTCCTCTGCCTTGACTTGGTGCCTCATGTCACACATATGGGTGCAAGATTCTCACAGACTGTGCATCTGAAGTATTCTCCAAGTGCAAGGCACAAATAAGTCAATCACTGGCAGTACAGTGTCCATCTAAGTTTCAGGGCATCCTTGTCTCAGTATGGCTGCAAGCTCAGCAGGGAGCTTAAATGGAGATTTCAAGTGGCTGGAGCCTGTCCTTCCTGGATACTGAGCCACTAAATGTAACTATGCCCAATTTGATGCAATCAGTGCTCTCAAGCTCAAGAGGGGCAGAGTGTGCAAGTGGAATGTACAGGGGAAAGTATGGATGGCTGGTGCTGATGGATGGAATAGGAAAGAAAAGAGGTTTAAAAAAAAACCTAAAAATGCTGGGGAAGCTGGGTTTTGAGGTACCCCAAGAATGTGTGCAGGGCTGGAAAACTGGATCCAGTATGCCAAGATGAGCTGTGTGAATCTTGGGATTCAAGTGGCATCTGTGGAAGGAGAGGGTTAAAGAGACATGTAAGAAGATGCCTGATAATATTGCAAAAAGAGTAAGACGTGGCATTTTAACTCTAGGGAATGGAAGGGACATTCAGTTCTTCTTCTCTTTTGTACTATTTCTTGTCAGGGATGGAAGGAATTGTTTCTAACTAGAAGGGATGTCCTGTCAGGTGTGGGCAAATGTGGAAGACATCAAGAGTGCTCTCTTGATGTCTCTGAGACATAAGGCATTTTAGGATTGAAAAATGGACTGGAACAGAAAAGGTATGTTTTACTTTAAGCAGTGGGTACGTGGCCCACACCAGAAAGGTCTGGCCTGACTCAGATTTTGTTTAGTAGATCCCACTTCTTATTTCTTAATTAGTTAATGTTCATCTTAACTATTATTATGGATACTAAAATTGAGACAACCTAATACATATACACATTTAGCTACATAAGCAAAGTAGTTCCTGACATTCACTGACCTTTGTCACCAAACAAAACCTGCAGTAGTCATATTGACATGGATGTGTTCTAATGTAGTTTTAAAGTTGGGGGATATTTATCTCAGGGACAGCTGTAGCTCATCAGCTGAACAATGGTTTATTGACTCAGGATGTGTGCAGGGACATTGAAATCAATTGTTATTTACCTGGTAATGAATAACTGTGATGAACCAGTGGAATCTGTCATAGTTTTCTATAAAACTTTTTTTTTTTAATTTTTTTTTAATCCTGGTCTGCCAGAGACTCTAACATTTTGTTTTGAAGTACTGTGATTCTTGGGTGCCTTGGAATTTCTGTGCTTTGAAGTGTTGATTTTGAATTTCAGCGTCTGGTCCCAGTAGCACATCCCCATCATGTGGCCCAATGACACCAAGTGCAGTTGCACATGGAGAAACTGCTTCTCCCTGCTCTTGTGTGTACCAGGAGACCAAGATCCTCCCATGAAAATGCAGTGGAACAAAACTTGCCAGCTCATTACCCAATTTTTATACAGTCTGGAGAGCATGAGCTTTGTTATCAAACAAAATAGACTTCCAGCTAACTGGTATCTTACCTGTATCCCTAGATAATGCTATATACAGCATGTGAGAAATAACACTATCAGGAGGAAATGTAGTTTCTATACCCCAGACTGGGTAATGCTGTGGCAGGAAAACAGAGATACTTATCTTACTTTTCGTCCAGCCAGTATCATTGAGTTGCTGCTATTACTAGAAATGTGTGCTTACTCAGGGGTATTACTCAACCCCTGGAACAAGTTTAGCTGCAGTAATTTCCCAGGTTGATGTCATAGTTTAGATAAGCACAATATTTCCTTCTGTTTTTTTCCCATGAATTTCCTGCTTTTTTTGATGAGGATAATCTTGTTTCCAAAACACATGGTGTTTCAGTATCTGATGCATTTCTATGTAGGATAGTTTGTAGGATAACAAACTTCAGTAGCTGTCAGAAACATCCAACTCCTTGTTTAAAAACTGATGTATTTGAGTTGTTGATAGCAGATATTGAACATACCAGAAAAGAGTCAGGAACCTGTTGCTTATCTGTATCATATGGATAATTCTTGCTCAAGAGGCCATCAACTTCCCTCATTCTTATTACACACATGCACAGCTGCCCTCAAAAGTTCATGGAGAGACGTCCAGTCTCTGGGCATTGTCTGCTGTCTTATTGAAAGGTTCAGCAAAAGTGCAAAGATCAGAGAAGGTTTTTGTGTAGCAAGAAAATCTGGACTGAAATTTACATGGTTGAATCCACAAGGCAAGTTTTAAAGGTTCTTCATTTGGCCCTCTAACTTTTAAAAAGTATGGTGTTTCACAATACAGGTCATGATTGTTTGTTTGGTTTTTTTTTTTTTTTTTTGACCTCAGGTAGTCATTAGTGTGTCATCCCTTTGCAGGTTATACTGGAGAGCTTGTACTGAGAGCACTCTTCAAGACAAGAAGTAAATGTAAATACAGAACAGCTGTTCGCTGCCCAGGGAGACTTCTCAGCTGGAGTGCTGTCTGAGGAGTATTAGAGCAATTTTCAAATAATCACAGTCTTGACTGTTTGCAGTTTGTGTGTAGGGAGCTGGAATTGTGTGGTACTGTTTGCACAGTCAGTTTACCCCTGATGGGCTGTCCTGTACAAAGATTTGATCATACTGTGAGTTTTTAGAAGGCTGAAGCCTATGAAAGATTCTGAACAAATTGTGAGTTGTGACTTTTAGGTTTTGTTTTTTTCTTAATTTTGGTGTGAATTTGGTTTTGTTTTGTTTGGTTAGTTTTTATTTGCCTTGAACAGTGGGAGAAATGCATGTCTATGGTGTACTGTATGCTTTATTTCCAATATACTTGAAAGTTCTAAAATTGCTGTCCAACCTCTGTTACACAATTAAAGATGGTTTTTCTTATCCAATCACTGATACAGCTACAGCGGAGCAGTTTTTGTTTGGTTTGGTTGTTTTTTTGAGGTGTACAGAAATAATCTATTCAACTAAAATATTTTAATAAGAATATGATATTTCTGTACCCTCGTTGAGTTTAAAAATGAGCCAGACTGTGCACTTGTGCTGGTGAAGGCATCAGGATGTTGTTGTGTGACAGCCTAAGCCAGCCATAAATGAAGGATGCCATTCCAATGTTCTAACCTTAACAGGTGCAGCCATTGGAATATCTGTGTGATCTTAACCAACCAAAAGTGAGTAGAACCCCTCCAATAAAGCAACTTTTGTGGTGTTAGATGGATCAGAACTCAGCTGCTCCATCTGCCTTGTGGTGCAAACAACAGTGTGGGGTCTGGAGATTTGCACAGTGGAAGGGAGAGTGAGAACACAACAGACGAAGTTCAAGTTAACTGATGCTTCTGAAAAACATCAACTGCATGTTTTATTGTTGTTTTTCTTATAAAAGGAGACAATTCATTAGTGACAAAGCACAGCAGCTTACTTTATAAAAGAGAAAGGCCTTGAAGCAATCTACTGCAAGTCTTAAGGGACACTGTTCCAGTTTCTGAGAGCTGGTTCCAGTTTATCGACTATCTTGACTGGGATAACTATCTTTGGCTCATCAAGCTTGGGGGCTGACTTATGATTTAGTCATTTGCTCTCATGGAAAAAGTTGTCAGTGCAGTATAATGTCACTATGGAAACATGTCACTGATTTATGAGGTGTTTGGAGGTATCATAAGGGGCATCAATTTCAAATTTCTTCTCAAAGTGGAATTTGGAAAATATAGATGTGTATTTATATATGGAAAACCCCATTTCTTGGTGCAGGAATAAGTAAATCTTTTGAGGGAAATGAACTAAAAGCTTTGCTTTCATGGTCCTTGTGAGATTAACTTTCTGGAATTTCTGTAGCCCTGCTAGGAGCAGGATAGCCCTTCTACCATGGGGATAGGACAGATGTTAATGAGCTCCCTGAGAACATATCTGTAGATGTGTGCTCAGATGAACTCATGGATGTAGTCTGGAGAAATTACTGAATGTTTAATATTCAAGTGAGTCAGTGGCTTAAGATGTGGAATCTGAGACTCATTAAAGGGAACAGAAATGGTTCACATAAGATGAAGGGCATTTTATATTAAGCTCTAGTTCAGAAGGGTGAATGAGGTTATTAGTAGGAGTAAACCAGAAGGTTGAAGGAGATACTGTGAAGTACCAGGTACTGGCAACCACCGGGGTGGAACATCAGAGTAGATGGAGTGGAGATCTGGAACGCCTCTGCTGTGCATGTACCATTTAAAAACAATCATTAATAGTTGTTTAGGTGTTACAGCAGTGTCAAATCAAATTAAACCTCTCAACAGCTTGATCGGTTGTATGATTGGAAACAATGTGGTGCTTGGGTCAAGGGAGTCCAAAGTCTAGTTCTCAAACAAGAAACAGATTGAGGAGAAAAGAACAATGAAACTAGGCTTTAGCTCAGCACTTTATCCAGTTCAGAGAAACCTTCACGAAGGTGGTGAAATTTCTGTGATAACTGTGACAAACACATTACACTTGCCAATCTGTATGAAGTATGTGATCTGAGGCAGTTAATATGATCTTGGCAGGAAATATGGAATATGTGCAAGCAAGTATTGCTTCATTTAGCTACTGAAGTTTTTGTGTGCAGGATGGAAGGTGATCCTGACTCACAAAAGCAAGAAATTGTCCTTAATGTCAGCAAAAAAATTCCAGAAATTGTAGTTCTGAAAAATATCCTTACTTCTGTCTGAGTTTTCTTAATGGAAATTAATTCTGTAATTTGCTCACCTCTTTCGTGTATAATCTTTTACTCGTCTTAAAATCAGACTTCTCAGTTTGTATAAAAAACAAATTCTAAAAGGTGAATTACAATCCAAATTACTCAAGGTGAAAAAAATCCCTCTTATGAAATTAAATATATTAGGATGGTATTATTTACAATAATCATGAGATAAATTGAATATAAACTGATGACAGCATGAATATTTAGTGGCGGAAAAAAACCAAAGAAGCTCTTAAATGAGGCTACCCTAGGGAAAGTTTTTTTGTTGTTGTTGATCCAAATTCTTTCGCTGCACTTCCTGCTTCTCTGTGTAGGTTTCTGTTAAGGGTTAGGTCTAGACCTGAAAGGGCAGCAGGTGTTTCAAAGCCCAGATTGCCTTTTGGAAATTTAGACTAGAGTGGCAATGATTGTAGAGATGCTACTGAATTGTGGAGGATTTCCAGCATTTTCTGTAGCTGCTAATACTCTGGCTACACCTAAGATGTGAGATATTTCACTTCATCAGCAATCTCATACCATAATGTGTGCTCTCAAATTAGTAGGACTCATACCTGTGGATCCTGTTTGCTGTCTAGTAGAGCTTCCTTTGTCATTATTCTGAAGAGTGAAGGATGGAAATGATCCCATCTTTCCATGCAGAAGTCATTTTGCTTTTTAACTGTGCCATGGGTATAATGAAGTGCTGTTGTGCCCAAGTCTGTCATACCTCACTGAAGTCCAGCTGGAGACTTGCCATGTTGCAGATGTCAGTTAGGTCTGTGGAAATACTACAGGAATTTCACAACTATAAGCCGCACCTGATTATAAGCCGCATCTCCCGGTAGCCGGGTAGACCACAGGATTTGTCCATATATAAGCCGCACCTGAATATAAGCCGCACTTTTTTTTTTAAAAAAATGAGGATCCGTGTGTGACAAAGTAACAAATTAGTAACAGAATCGCACCAGCACAGGGTTTGGTGTCAGGTGCTCAAGTTGCAAACAGTTTTCATAGAACAGGGAAGCCTTTAAAGGCAGCCCCAGGCGCCCTCCCCGGCTGGCTCTCACTTCCGGGATTTGTCCATAGATAAGCCGCACCTGAATATAAGCTGCACTACTGGGGTAGGCTGGATCCTTCAATGAAAAAGGTGCGGCTTATAATAGTGAAATTACTGTAAATTTTGGGAAGAGTCTTCTATAAAGAGGTTCCTTCTTCACCCAACCTACCTGAAGCACCTAAGCTGGCTTTCAGTTTGATAGCTAGGCCAAAGTTTAGAGGAATTTGATGTATAAGATCCTGTCTGTACATAAACTGTACACCTGCGAGCTTTGAGTTTTATTAGATGCCTAAGGTTAGGTGGTGTATATATCCCTAAAGTGTTTCTTCCTGTTAACAGCTGTGCACCCTTTGTTTTTAGAGAACTGCATCCATAAAACCAGAAATAAGGTCATGCAGATAGGGAAAACCAGATAGGTCATGCAGAGGGAAATCTGAGAAATACTATTTCCCCACTCCCTGCGTGTTTGGAGGCTCCTTATTGCTGTCTTTATACAATGACTTCAGAAAAGTTGCTATCTAGGGTGCAGACCTTCTGCCTCTTCTTTAGCTCTGGAGCACAGCCAGTCCTAGGGGTTTTTTTCTTCCTTGAAATTGCATGGAGAGATTGATATTTGCTCCTAACTTATAAATGTTTCACAACTCAAAATGAGACTGAAGAAAAAGTAAACAAGGAGACCCATAGGAGGTGGGGGGTGGGGGGGGGGGAAAGCTACCTGCTTTTCTTTTCAGAGACTGAAATTTAATTAAGTATTAGTGGAATGTGGCGTATGACCTGGGGGAGCAGGAGCAGTTGATGGATGACCTTGTAATGCTTTCTAGATCATCACAGCTGTATTTAGAAAGCATTTGTAGTATGTGAGGAAATATTATAGAGAGGAAAAAAAAGGAACAGAAGGCAAGATAAAATAAGGGAAAAGAAGAACATGAGAGAGGTAACATGACAAGCTGAAATTTAAGAACAGCTAAGTGTATGTGCTTGTAGTCTGAAATGTATGTGTGAAAACTGAATGTGAGAGCAGAGGACCCAGAGAAAAATGAAAAGAAGGAAAAATAAAAAAGCCCTGGAGTGAGAGGACAGGTTATTTAATTTGTTCGTGACTTGTTTAGGGATTAAGCCAGCCAAGTCAGTACTATTCTTCTAGGCACCCCTGTTTCAGAGGGATAAAGAGAGGACTGGTTGCCCAGCTCCCTGGGTGCAGCCCTAGGCACAGACAGCATGGCAAGGCTGGGCAAACTAAATCTGATGGAGGCAGAGAGGGGGCCGAATGGAGCTCCAGATTCAGGAGCCCATGAGCATCAAACATCCAGACTGAAAACAGTCTCCCCAGGGGGCTGTAGGATAATCCTGCAAATGGGAGGATGGCAGAAAGTTGTCATGGAAACAGAGGGCCTGAAAGATTGACTCTGAACAGCAACAGGCCAGTGAGGCAGCCTAAGTAGGATTTATAGCACATTATACTGTGAAAAACAGGAGAAAATTACTGTAAAGGCAGAAATTATAGCACAACAGAACATATCAACTCTGAGATCCATCTTGCTAATTAAAACAGCATATTCAGTGGTGGAGTGCATGATAAGCCTGTTAGCCTAAATGGGAAGATGTTATCAATACTTCATTATAAAGTTTATTGTCTTTAAAGTAACTCTGGAGGAGGGGCAGGGAAGTGCGAAACCTGACTAACCAATGCCACTCTGTGTCTGCTCCATGTACTTAATAAATGTCCATTCTCTGCTAAATCTTAAATCTCTGCAATGTCTTTGCCTCTTGAAATGTTCTAGGTATGGGCTGCTTTGTGTGTGTTTGAGGGGGTTAAATAATGAGCCTAAGGAGAGGGAGGTGTAAGTGGAAGGGCTAAGCAAATTTTAGTATCTTACTGAAGTCACTGACTGTGTCACTTGCATTTTAAAAAAAAAGGAAGGGGGGCAGGTGTTTCTGAAATAGGCTCTAATTTTGCATGGGCCTCTTAGCTGAGGATCTCAGATCCTATGTTATGCCTGGTGGGAATTGTGAGAACTGATTCAAGGTCATATAAAACCCATACTGGGGTGTGAACTATTAACAACCTTTTTTCTGACCATGAAGTAATGTCTGTCTAGCCATTAGAAGAATTTTCTTCTTTCTTAACATTATTGCATCTCCCATATCCTTTATTCGGCTTTATCCCTACAGTAATGAAATAACCACTTTTTGAGCTTTGGCTGCACTAGTCCTAATTGACCTGACAATTCCCGCATAATAGCACACATACAGAAGGTTTGAGTGAACACTGTTTAAAAAAATTAGCAGCTGGTGCAGTCTAATCCATGTAGTACATCCTAATACACTGAGCAGGAGAGAAAAAGCCCTAGGACACTTCTATTCAATGAAGTAATTAATATTCTTGTTTGAATATCAGCATACTATTTAAGGAAAAAAAATGAAAAATAAGAAAAAAACCCTGAAGCTTAATTATTGACACATGGGCTGGTGTGCTGCAAGTGCTTTATTACAGAATCCAAGGCAGCGTGTCTTATGATGCTGGCTTTTAAGGTTTTAGCACATTACAGTACTGCATCAATGTTTAAAAATAACCTAAAACCCTCTACTTCATCAGCTTTGAATCCTTAACTGCAGTGAGTCTCTCATTTCTCACTTCTTACTGTTTTCTTTACATCTTTGTGCACAATGTTTCCCTTAGCAGAAGGCTAAGAAAGGATTGGCGTAGGCAAAATGAACACCTTTAATGATGGAAGTGACAAAATAGTGATGGTGGCTTATGTCAAAGAAATTTAACAGGCTGTTCACTCCTGGTGTGTTGCAGCCAAGGCATTCCTTCCTACTCCCCTTCTGGAAGGAGAGGCTTTGCAGGTAGAGGATCATTTCTGGGCAGATGCAAGCAATCAAGGAAGATGGGGGCTGGTTATTCTTTGCATCCTTGGCCTACCACTCTACTCTCACTCCTCTTCCACAGCTAGATGAGGCAAAAAAGCTGCAACAAAGGGGTTTTAGGTTAGATAAGGGCAGGGAGGGGTCACTCACCAACAGTTTTGATGGCTAAACCAGACTTATCTTTTAGGAAGATATCTTCTCACAGAATCTACCCCTGCAGCCAAAACCTTACTAAGGCAAACACAATATAATTTCATACATGAGATGTGTTTCTCTTGCCAGCTGCAGAAACAGAACTGTATTCCCTAATGAAGTTTGAAGTGCTGATGATCATTGTTTGAACAATTTCAGTTTGTGACTACCGGGAATTATGACGTGTAGATGTTTGTAACCATGTGGATTTTTCTACCTGTGGTTTCTGCCAGTAATGCAAAAGTAAGATTTCCGTCCCTGTCTGCTTCTCTAATGGTGTATTTTTCTAAAATGAAAGCTGAGCTGTAGTTTAAAAATACTGTGTGCACCCAGCCTGAAATACCAGGGGGTGTGATCACGAGAGCCAATCTTGTGCACTAGGAGGCTACTTGGTTACATTACTTTTCGGTGAGATTAAACAATTTGTGTAGAGAATGGGACAGATGCTACTCTGGCATCTGTGTCAGGAATACCGTCCTCTCAGACACCCCACTTGAGGGATGGAAAAGAAAAGAAACGCTGTGTTAGCAAGGTTCAAGTGGATTGAGCAGCTGAAGAGGAATGTGGGAAAGCATTCCAAGTGTCACCAGTTGAACTCATGTACTTTAATGCTGAGGGTGTCTGATGGGTCAGTGCTTCTCTAACATATTTTTTAAATGACATAATCATTAAAGAGAAAAGCAATCCAAATGAAGCCATCTTCTATTTTACTCTTCAGTACATGAGAGGTGCATAGAACAGTAAGTGGGAAGTGTAGAAGCAAGTCTGTACAGAATAGTAATCTCAATACTTTTATATTCTAAAAATTATTAATTCTAAAAATGCAGGGGTATGAGATGAGATGTTGGGGTTTTTTTATCCTTTTCTGATTGCTTGTGATCTGAGAGCAGTTGGTCACTGAGGTTAGCACATGGTAGCTTACATTTCATGGTGGGTTTTGTGTGTTGTTTGAAAATAGTAGAGTAATGAATGTTTAATAATGAATTAGTATTTGATACTGTCTACATTACTGTTGGTCAGTGTTGAGATCTTGGAAGTGATGTCAAGTTGAACATTTCCACTGCTGTTGCAATTGCATGGATGATGTTGACTCTACTGTACAAGTTCATGTGAGGAACCAGTTCAATGATCCAGAAAAATAATTCAAGAAAACAGTTTTTGGTTTGGTTCACTCCATTGTGTCAGCACAATGGAAAAAAGAACAGGGGGCAGAAATGTAAACCCTCACCTCATCTCCTCACAAAGAGTGTGGAAAGCAGATATGTAGCTGATGTGTTGTACTCAGCATTAGTGCAAAATGTACTGTTGTGACTTCAATATTAATTTCGGCTCCCAATATTCACAGCCTCTGTAGCAAACAGTCTTATTGTTGTGCCTGGTTGAATTTGTCATTGGAATGTTTTGCAAGGTCACTGAGTGCATGAAATCATTTTCTATCTAGGTATTGATTAATCTACAAGCAGGTTGATAAGGGATGGATGAACCAAGCAGCTGGAATGACTGAATTCTAATTTTCTTAATCTTTTTCTTCAAGTCTGACTTTCTGAGCAGTTTGTTTTGTTATTGGCTGCAGTCGGTGTTGGTGCTCAAAAGTCTGATCCATTGCTTTTAGTGAGAGCTTTAGGGAGAGTGTCCTTGGGGTTTGTCCTAAAGAAGATCCAGTTGGCGAGACAAATGAATGACCTCCAGCCCATGCTGTCGGCTTCACAGTCAGGCAGCAGCTCAAGAAAGCATATTCAGCATGAGCAGAGAGTGTAAAAGATAACGCAGCCTCAAGCCTACTGCAGTGACTCTGCCCACCTTGATAGTTGGTGGGTTTTGTGGAGTGTTTGGGTTTTTTGTTTGTTTTAATTTTTCTTTTCCAAGGGGCATTAAAGCATGCCAGAGTACTGTGGCTGAGTGCTTTGGCCGTGACTTTTCTTTGTATTTTAGGTAGAACTTTTACAACTGTATTTCTAGAGTTCTTTCTGGTTCTTTTGGGATTGTGGTGAAGTCAGATCAATGCATGTTTCTTCTTTGGGAAGGACAGGTAGGTGCTGCTGAAAATAACATTTTCTTGTTCTATTATAGTGTAATATATGTGTCTTCACATGTTCTAAAACTTTTAATTTACCCCTCTCTTATATGTAGAAATAATTAACTATAGATATTGTTGCTTCCTCTCAACACTACTCTTCACCCTTCACTTCCACTGGCCTCAATTCTTTGTGTTTTTCTTTGTGTATTTTTGTTACAGTCTATAACTCTTTCTACACCATGTTCCCTTCTGAGTACATGTCTTTTCCAAATTTGGTGTATTTGACTGGTCCTGATAACTACATGCTGCAGCGAGCACAAATCTGCTCTGAGTGGTACCATTTGGACAAGTACACTTGCTTGCCTTTGATTCTTGTCTTGTGAGAAAGCATGTCATTGTCATGTCCTGGGGCTGCACCATAGTACTAGGAAGAACTGTACTTTGTCATCTGTTTGCTGCACTCTTACTTCCCACTAATGAAAATTGTAATAGAGAGTTGGAAGGGGAGAAAGTGATTCATCATGAAGTGTAGTGCCATTTTTATTTTGCCATTAGTGTCTTGCATGTGTGCTTTTTGAAAGGAAAGATAGAAAAAGGGAAATGGATTTTTAGATTTTGATTTCTATGCTGAAAACTTGAACACTTTCTGATTATCATCCTTGCTTTTTGAGCAGAAGCTCAAAGGGGAACAGCCATTAAAGAACATGGTTAAATTATAGCATTTTTTATGTCTTTTATACCATGTGATAAACAATGAAAGTCTATTCTTTTCTTTAGCAAAGTGCATGGGATGGTAAGAAGAAAGCCTTGTGGAAGCCATGGGTGATATTTTCTGACCAAATGTGGGAAATTCTGTGTAGTAAAGTAGCCTTCTCTGTTAGATCCTAATTTAGCATAAACTGTTTATCAGGATGTTAACTCTGTGTCCTTGGTTTGTATGGAGCACAGGCAAAGTGACAGCAGGTATTTAAAAGACCCCTTGTATGTTCCTTTTGCAATCCCCAAAGTACATAACTCAGTTTCTGTTTAGTGAACTGATTTTACTTCCCCTGAACCATGCTAGTGTTTCCAGTACAGCCAGATCAGAGCTGTAGGGTTTAATACAGCAGTGTTCAGTGAGGGGGGAATAGAAACATTTTCCTCTGAGAAATGATGATGTAATTGTTATTTATGTGTGTTGTGGTTTAACTTCAGTCAGCAACCAAGTATGATGCAGCTACTTTCTCAGTCCCTGCCATCCTGAGTGGATGGGGAGGAGGACTGTGGGGAAAAAGTAAAACCCATGGGTTGACGTAAGAACAGTTTAAGTGTTGAAATTAAGTTAAACATTATAATAATAATGAAAAGGAAGGCAACAAAAGTTTAAAAAGGAATAAAACTCAAGAAAGACAAGTAATGCACGATGCCATTGCTCACCATCACTGACTGATGCTCATCCAAATCTCTCAAGTTTATAAACTGAGTGTGACATTCTCTGAGTTTATCAAGGAACCCACTGGAGTAGACTGTACCCCATGGAAGGGTCCCATGTTGCATCAGCTCGTGAACAGCTGTAGCCCATAGGAAGGGGCTGTGCGAGAAGTTTGTGGAATTTTGTCTTCCATGGGAGGGACCCCACACAGAAACAGGGGAAGAGTGTGAGGAAACAATGGCAGAGACAGCATGTAATGAACTAATCCACTCCTTTTCACTGCTTGTGGGGAGAAGGTAGAGAAAAATGGGAGGTGCAGTTGAGCCTGGAAAGAAGTTTGTGTGAGGGGGAATGTATTTTTAAGATTTAATTTTATTTATCATTATCTTACTGTGATTTAATTAGTAATAAATTAATTTTGCAACTTCAGTCTGCTCTCTTTGGCCATGATAGTAATGGCAAGTAGTCTCTCCCTGTCCTTATCTTGACTCACAAGTCTTTCCTTATATTTTCTCTTCCTGTCCAGCTGAAATAAGGACTGACACAGTGGCTTTGGTGGGTTCCTGCTTTCCAAGCAGGGCCAACTCATCACACCCGCATAAGTGTCTGCAGTTGTGAGGCTTTTTTTGCTGGTATTTTGGTCAAATTGCTGATAAGCTTGAAGGATGACTCAAGTAGCTGAATGCCTCAAGGAAGTGGATTGTGTGATTCATGAGGATTAGTCTCATCTTTGACATAATTTTGTGCAATGAGAGGGAAGATGAGTTTTACTTGGTTTGTTTCTGAAGTACAGGTTGCATTCAGCTGTTCATGTTGGTATGGGTATATAAGAGCATAATCTACATTATCCACATAAGTTCAAGGATCAAATCATGGTGTTTTTACAATGCAGGATGAGAGAGAAAAAGTAAAATAAGTTACATGAGCTCTCAAGTGAACGATCAGTCAGTATCTTTATTGCTGAGGGGTATAAAGGATGCCCTTTCCTACCAACAGGTTTCTTCATTTAGGCCAGGTGTGATAAACATGAGGCGCTTGTCACTGAGGTACCTGACTTCATCTGAGCAAAGCTGTAACCTCTGCAGTTGGAGGTGTGATGGACTGCTGGCTTTGGAAGGCGTAAGATTATTAGTTTCTTTCCACATGATTAGACAATACATTTCTGCAGGTAAACTGAATTCAGCAGTGACAGCCTCTGCCTTAGGGCTCGCGTGCTTTGTGTAGCCCTGACCTGTTTCCTTTTCATTCTCTTAAGTCCCACCAGTGCCTCCTCCCAGTTTTTCTTTTGCTGAATTTCTGTGTATTCACTTTGCCTCCAAAGAGGCACTCATAGGGAAAGGTAGATTTCATTCATAAATTGAGGGGTAAGAGCAGGAGTGGGCAGAACCAAGCAGACTTGTAAATCCACCACAGTAAATTACAACATCTTATGCAGTGATACAAATGGTGTTTATTAGCAAAAGCACAATTGCTTAGAGAATTAATGTAGCTAATGTTACTGAATGCTCTTGAAGGCAGAAATAATTCTGCCAACTGGGCAGACCAGAATCCACTTCCCAACAGTGCTGATGTCCAGAGTATTTTGTATTCCTTATAGACTTCATTGGAAATGGCATTTTGTAAATCTGGCACTAGTTTTCAGTAGTGAAAGGAAGCAAAAATTGTTGTTATAGACCGTACAGATTTCTACCTGGAAGACCTAAATTAATTGCCTTGCTGTAACCCATGCACTAGTTGCTCTTACTGTCTATGAAGGTGATTTGGGAATCAACCTAAATGGGAATATACCTCACCAGGCTTATTGCTTAGATTTTGTTTTATTGCTTCAATAAATGCTGGATTGAGGGTTCCTCTGGATGTGCTGTCCATGAATAGAAAATTAATTTGTCGGTACTCTAGTGAAGAAATACAGTAAATACAAACTAGGGGCATCCAGCAAGCATCAGAACCACCTCATCAGCAAATTTTATGTATTCAGCAGAATGTCATCTGTGCATCAAGGATTAGTATGCTGTACATATGGATTAGAACACTACTTATTGGCCAGTACGATGTCATGTACCTACTTCCTAAAATACCCACAAAAGGTCCAGTCCTGGGCTAATTTTCAGCAAATGAAATGTGTGACTATGAGAACAGAATGACTTTGAATCTTAGTGGGGGTAGCCTAAAATTGCAACAAAAGCATGACTTTGATAGCTGGCAATCTGTGGGAACTGTTTTCTTCCATCATTAAGATGGACTACTCATCCTATAAATTCCTTTTATATCTCTGATGTTTGTGATTAAATTATATTTTATGTCATCACATTAGACAATGTATGAGGTCCTAAGCTCTGAAAGAATGAAATATATGTAATGTGCCTTAGTGGTGTATAATGTCTGACAGAAATATGTTTGATGGCTTCCTTTTCATATATTTTGAAACTGTAGTGTTGTAGGGAAGGGAATTTCACACTCATAAGTCGCACCTGAGTATAAGCCACACTTCCGGGTAGCCAGGAAGACCACGGAGTTTGTCCATAAATAAGCTGCACTGGGTGATAAGCTGTACTTTTTTTTTT
>VRYO01001269.1:5730321-5779963 GCA_009812075.1 Sialia sialis | reverse complement strand
CTTATCAGTGCGAAATTACTGTATTCTAAAGGGAAGATGTGCAGGGTTTTTCTTTTTAAATTCAATAGAGCTGAAGCAACCATTGTGGAGTTACATAAGCCCTCTGAAACTCTCATATTGACCACACAAAATTAAGCCTTAATCTCCTATTCAGAGATAAGACATTTCAGTAGTTCTCAGGCAGCCTAATCCTGACCTGAGTGAGACCTGATCTCTGAGCTATCACGGAGTACATTTTGAGTTTTCACCTCAATCCTTCACTGACTTATCAGAGAAGATAGGAGGAAGTCTCCAAATTTCTATACTCATTCTGTATTTATCCCTTCTCCTTACATCACAGGGAGTTTGCTGAGAAAGAAGGAAAAACATTCTAAGGATCTAAGCATATACCACGGAAAAATCATCATTCTAATCCTGGCCATATGTAATTATATAACTGCCCTGATATTGCATCTCATTGTTAAATGTTAGTTTTAGAAATTTTGTGTCTGCAAGATTCTTAATGTACCTAGAAGGACAAAGATATGACTTGCCATCCACCTCTTTGCATTTTGTGTTTCCTGATCAGTCAGTTATTTAAGTGTCCTCTGACTATTATGATAATAACTGCACTTGCTAAAGCACAGCACTACTACTGTATTTGCTGGCTATCGGTTAACAGTGGGCTTGAAGTATGGTATTACTGAAGAAGATACCATCTCTGCTCCAAAGATCTGTTTAAAAATACCCAATCATACAACAAACCTGCTAAAAAACCACCAAAAACGGAAACAAAAAAACCCTGAGAAACACAACCAACCAACCAACACCTAAACCCAAACCCAAAGAAATCACTAAACGCAGGCATACCCCATTAAACAGGCAGTCAAGAAGATTCTGGGGATGTAAGCGGGAAGAAGGAAAATGTTTACTGGCATAGCTAAGGACATAAGGTATTGGCAGCTTGAGCAGGACTAAGGAACGCAGAATCCTCTGTTCTGAATTGTTCTGTTACATTGCATCACGAGATTGTGGGAAAGAAAGCAAGACACTATGAACAGAGCTGGCCCCAGAATTATGCTTGTTCTGTGGATGAGTGAAAATTTTCCATTAGCGTTAAGCTAGTAGCACTGATCTGAAGGACGAAGAGGCATGCTTAAGATTTCATCTATCTCTCACCTACTTTATGGAAATAGTGTCTTGTAGCATAATATATGCCTCTTCAGCATTTAGGTAGTTGTGCAACACATGGGTTCACTGTCATCCTGAAGTTTTCTCCCAATGGGAAAACTTTACTGCTAAAGAAAGGAGTAGCTCCTTTTAGTGTCTGCTCTGAAGGAATGCACTAAGGTCTTGGCATTTGCACTGTGATGTTAGTGAGCAAGAGGAAAAGACTGAGAAAGCACCCAGTCACTGAGACCTTTAGAATCAGCCTATATTTTCTGAGCAGCTGTCGATGGAGTCTGTGTGAGATTATTATTGTTTGCAGAAGCTTTATTGATCTTGGCTTTGAAGCCCAGAAATCTGTTTACGGCAGCCTATAAAAATGAACGGCTACTTCTTTTGCTGAAGGTTAACACAACTGTGTTTGTTTAATTGAATTGAAATGGCTTTGTGTTGTCTAAATGTCAGTGTTAATGAATTTTCGAGTGATTCTAGAGTCTCCTAGTTGGATAAAAATATATAGATAGAAAGCAGTGTGTTAAAGGGGGGTGCTATCCACTTCATTAAAACAAGATAAACATAGATCTGAGAGAAACACTATTGCCTTTTACACAGTTGGCTGCATCAGAAGGTCCTTTAAGGTTCCCAAGTCTGTTTTTTTTTCCAAGTCAGTTTGTATTATTTGCATCTGTGTTTCTTTAAAAACAATGTAAAGAAAGGAAGAAATGCAGAAGGTCATATTGGAAAAATCCATGTTTTCTAGAATATTACTTGATGGGAGAAAGATCTTACAACAGTGAAATGGGAAGAATTATTCATTTATAGCATCCTGATTGCAATGAGAGAGCTGGAAACTTGTGAGGCTGCTTGGCTGCATGAGTACTTGCCTGGACTGCTGAGGACATAATTCCCTTTCTTTTTTTTTTTTTTTTTTTTTGTTTCTTTGTTTTGGTTTTTTGGGGTTTTTTTTGTTTGTTTTTTTGTTTGTTTGGTTTGTTTGTTTGTTTGTTTTTGTTTTTGTTTTTTTTGTTCTGCAACTCATTCAACAAACCTTCTGTCTAATTTGATCAAATTTACCTAATTTCTGGGTAAATTAATGTGTGTTGCAGACTGTAGTGTAAGGCACAAAGACTTAATCTAGAAGAAAAGTTTACCAAAACATATACATATATAGGTTGTGATATTTGGTTTGAAGACTTTTTTTCTCTTAATATTGAGTTGATAGGCTTTGTTAAAAAGATTTTTAAGTTTCTGTTATAATCTGATTAATCGTGGGAGTATGTTTGAAAACTGCTGCGGCTCAGGATACTGACGCTGCGCACTCGAATGGGTTTAGAGGCAATCCTTTTCCCCAAATCCTTCACCATGTGTTTCGCTATAGATAATATTTTTTTGTCCATCTGTAAATGGATCAAGATGTTACTGAAATAAACATTGCATGAACACGGCAGGAGGAGGTTGCTTGCGTTGATGATGCCCTCAGTTATGTCTTCAGTGCTTTACCTGCTGTCAAGCTGTTCTGTTAGAGACTTTCCCCTTCAGTGTCCTCTCCTCTGCTTACTGGACAGTTACATCTGACAGACACCTGTGACTGCAACATCTGCCTCTCTGCAGTTAAGGCCTGTTCTCAGGCTTTGTTTTCTCACCTCATTTTGTACGTGTAGAGAGACTACAGGGTTGAAAGCTAAAAGAGAATAAGCAGAAAATGGTATATTTTGATCCCTCTGAAGAACTGGAATATTTAGCACCAAGCAAACAAGTGTAATATCTTTCAATCCAACACAATAAGTGTTCATTCTACCTATTAATGTATTTTTAGAATTAGAATTCCTCCCCCAGTGGTGGGCTCTGTTTTCCTCACCGTTTGAGAGTTCAAACAGAGCAATGGTGTTCCCCATGGAATATGTAGTTACACAGATCATTGCTCTCTGCGAGGGCTTTCAAATCTCACAATACTCTTGAGAAAGTTTTTTCATGAAAAATGTTCGTCATCTATTAAATGTGTTCTCCAGGGAACAGTTGATAATATACAATTAAATGAGATCTGAACACAGAGGATATCCTGAGCAGCTGTAACCCTCTGGCTAAAATCTTCTTTTGGTGAATGCAACTTAAATAAAGGTGAAGAGAATACTAGCAGATAATACTAAACCCAAAAAGATTCTTTGAGCCCTTCTGTAAATCATTGTGGTCCTATCATACTTTTTCAAATTTTTATCCCATTTGTATCTTAACCCCATCATGAAAAATAAAAATATAAAAAGAAATAAATTTAATTAGAGGCTTCTTTGAAATCCTTTCCAAACATTAAAGGCCCTGTTTCAAAGCTTTTGATCTCAATAGGTTTTGGATCAAACAAAGACTGTAGGTTCGATCATTTCGTGACTCGCGTATCTGCAACTTGACGGGATAGAAAATGAAGGGAATTTCTTTTTCCATGCTCAAAATGCAGTACATAAAAAAAAAAAAAGGTGAAGATGTGATAGACGTTTACCCTTTTGATTTGCTTTAAGGGAGTCTCGACTCAAAAGCTGTGTCTCATCCTGAGGCATTGAAGTTCTCTGTCAGATCTTAATTTGACTTCATTAATAGAGGAATGGCACCTGTTTGGGTAAGGAGGCAACGACATTGTAGGAAGGATCCCAGATGGCTTAGAGCTGTATTTTGTAATTTGAACACTTGCTTTTTCTGGTTTCAGTAAATATTTCAATAAGTACAATGTTGCATTGTTCCGAGTAACATTTTTTTTTAAGCCCAGGTGATGCTGTAATTACATTTCTAGTGAAGAGCGTAAGTGAATGATCTTTAGGAATACTAATTTTTAAAGTTGAAAAGATTCACATGGTCACATCCAGCAAAACGGGCCGTGCTTTTGGTGCATCTTTTCCTGTACCTTGTATTTTGGAGCTAAATCTGAGTTTAATGTGTTCAAATGTTTGAACATATTGTTTTCTGTTGTTATTGGTAAGAAAATTCCTGCACACAGTGGTATAACTGTATTTGTGAGCTAGTTTTGGGTCATTTATAATAAATGTCAGAATCTGAGTTTTTTCTACAGATGGAAATTATTCCATGTTATATGTTTATCTAAACTGACAATGTGTGCAGAAGTGGCCTGTCATGTCTTAGAGATTTCACAAACAGATGCTTGAGCAACAGAAGATTATACTTCCCATGTGAAAAATACAGGGTTATATTTCCTTTGGCTGTCAGAGGTCTCTCTGAAGGCTTCTCTCTGAAGTCTTTGTTCTCCTGTTCTGTAGTCTTTATTTGTATCTTTGCGAAGAAGATGGGATTTAGATAACCTTTCTGTGGACAATGGGACAGCAGCAGAACTGTCTTTGATGTATTTGTAAGGCTTGTAGTAAGGCAAGAAACAGTGGTTGAGCCTCTTCTATGCCGTGCAGATAACTTGGGTTATAGTGCAGATGCTTGAATTTTATCTCTCTTGCAGACATCCCACAAATTAATTTTCTGTTTTGATTTGGAAACAATTTTTGTTGTTTCCATGAAAAATTCTACAAGTTGAAAAGGAAACCTTTGAGTTAAAATGAATTCAGCAATAGCTCATTAGAATGTCCTAGACCATTCCACTTTAGGGCTGTGTGGTATCATTTCCAGTTCAGTGCATTTTTGTACGCACCCTTTCTTCTCTTGAGCAGTATGCTTTTTTTGCCTGTAATTTTTGTAATTATTGTATAGCTTGTTGCTTCTACTAATTCGTATGGAGAGAATGCACTTGTAGGATAGCATAATATGGATCCTGGTGGTAAGACAGTGCCTCAGTGGCAAACCTACTCAGGGCTCCCAGAGCGGCAGGGAGCAGAGGTTAAAGGTTTGCATGGCAGTTATTTTAGTCCCACTGAATCTTTAAGCTCAGATTTTTTGGTTCTGTTGAGTTTCCGTCCTCAGTTTATATTGAACACTTTAAATATGATGCTTTTACTTGTTTTTAAACAAAGACAGACCTCATAAACATCAAAATGATGTATCAGCTTAGCTTGCATTTTTGCCACTGGTAGGTCAGGAGAATTTTTCTTTTACTCCCAGTGATATGTAAGTGCTTTTAAGAGAGGTTAAAGAGCAGCAGATGTCCTGTTGCATATGTTTGGAAGGATAAGACTTATGAAGGCATGACTGTGATTTTCAATTTTTTCGTCTTCAGTGCTTGTCACTCTTATCTATTTATTACTAGGTATTCTTCTGTGCAACTCATTCCATGAAAATGTGTCGGTCATTTCTATTATTGGAACTTCTTTCTCATCAGAAGATGTAACTCTGATATCAGCATAGGTTCCTATCAAAATGGATGAGATATTGTGAGGAATTTCTAGTTTTCACACTTTTGAGCATTGAGTTACCGTCAAAAGTAATTATCAGGAAATATCATATATGCATTATAGAGTTTCTAAACAGAAACATGGTGATGTGGTTCCACAATTCAATTTCAGATTGTCTTTATGGACCCGAAGACCACCTTTGGGAATCCCCTTATTGGAATCCCTGAATTTTTTCTCTGCTGTCTCACTGACTTTATGGGGCTTGTATATCACAGGGAAAGAGAGATGTTGTGCCTACAGCACTTCCTGATTTAGTCTAGTGGGAGTTGTAGGCTCTTCCAGAAGTGTGGACCACTGAGGTGATTTTCCCTGGTGGTCAAATAAAAATAGTATTTATTCTTTATAAGTGCAATGAAATCATAGAAAAATGTATTTAAATTAGACAGTGTTGTTACGAATCCA
Organism: Sialia sialis; assembly: GCA_009812075.1. NCBI lineage: Eukaryota > Metazoa > Chordata > Aves > Passeriformes > Turdidae > Sialia > Sialia sialis. The sequence goes on along the minus strand of VRYO01001269.1, from coordinate 5,774,078 downwards.
TATTGGAAATTGTCATTACATTTTATAAATCCAGCATCCTGCAAGTGTTTTTTAGTCACAAAAAGGGGAAGGTGACCTCACATTTTTTCTTGGAGTTCACTTCAACAGAATATGTCTGAGCAAGGTCTCTGAGTAAACATTCTAGCTTCCTGCAGTGCTGGGATTTGTTTCCTTGGGATGTATTGGGTGCCTGAATTAAATGCAAACAGAGCAAAAAGAAATAAAAAATATTTTTTGTCTGTTGTGTGGTAGTATGTCTCAAAATTCTTGTTTATAAGAGTTTATCATGTTCTCTTGATAATTGTTTTCCAAGAAATAAGGAGTGATAGAAAAAATAATACTTAAAAGGTCAGGTTCTGTTTCGTAATATGTTTTTATTACAGATTGCTGGGAGTCATTCACTTAATAGTTTTATTCCATTTCTTTGCGTGACAGCACAGATTTGAAAAGGAATAAATTAATTCCTTTTTCCTTTAGTTTCAAATAAGACTAGAAAGGCTCCTGTCTCTGGGGATTTTAGTACAAAGCATGTAATTTCCCCACCTTTGACTGACATATGGTTTATCCAGTCAGCCTGTAATAATCCTTTACACTTGTCACATGCTTACTGATACCCACAACATATGCTTTCTGGACTACTAACTGCTTGAAAAAAAAAATAATAAAAAAAAAAATAGAAGTTGCTACTTGTTTCAGTTTACATGATGAAATGAAGATTTTCTTATTCTAAGATAATTTCATGTTGGTTTTTTTTTTTTTTTTTCACTTCTTCCATATGGAAAAATAGGAAAATAGAACAACCTTCCTTATTCTGATCTTTGTGTCCAGCCCTCAGTTCTGCACTCAGTAGTACAAAAGGAAAACTGCTTCCCCGCACGTAATGAGGATGCTGAACAAGCACTGCTCCATGATATTACATTAGCCCTTGAAGGCTTAGTGCTATGTCTGTGCAGAACAGAGGCAAAAGCTGGCACATCTGGGATCCATTTGGCCGTTCCCATTATCACTCATGACTCTGATTGCACATCTTCTTGGCAGCCTCACCTGGGAGGGCTGGGAGTGAAAACAATTCGAAGGTGAACTTGGTTCTCAGCCCTAGAAATTCATGACTCAGTAGCAGCAGTGTTGGAGGCAGTGTAGTTAAAACCTGTGTGGCTGCTCCAAGTGATAAATCTGCCAAGCAGATGTCCTTATTCAGAGCCATGTCAACCGAGAAAATTTCAGCAGTTTTAAATGTGCTAGCAAAGAAAGACCTTTAAAATCTCAGCAATGTGCCCTTGTGTGCTCCACATCCTTTTGAAGCAGTTTGTTGATGAGTTTGTTGTATCCACATGCCCAGGTACTTTCAGTGTGTTTTATTACATTAAAAAACTATTAAAAACCAAAGGAGGCACTTACATAGAAATATATGCATAAAAACTATTCAAACACACTTCTAGACTGATGTCTAGTGAATAGTATGGCCTCATTGAGAAAAGACAGCATTAAGAAATATTGAAATAACAGAATCAAGCAACCTGTCATAAGAACAAGTTGTAATAATCTTTGGTAGTGTGGGTCACATTTCATGATGACTTCCATGTTTTCTGTCTTCTCTGAATAAGACAGCCGGGTTCATTTCATGTGATTAAAGTTCCCTAGACGGTGCATCAAAGTTGTGAAGGCTCTTTTTGTCTCTGGTTACAGAATGGGCTGCTGTCTTTCTATGGTATTTGTCATGTTATCTTATTGATGTAGAAAAAGGGGATGAGGATTTGGAATTAAACCAAAAGCATTATCTGATAGGGCAACTAGGCAGAAATCAACAGATTATCAGAGGGTTTATTGTTGGTAAACAGTCAATCATAATGTAGTGCAGTGTTTATTAATACTGTTTATTTACTTGCTCTTTGTTTTCATCCTGAGTAATCAAGCTTTCTTCCATCAACTTTTCTCTAAGCACCCTGTATAGATAGAGTGAGACTGTGAAACTCATCTTATGCCCCAGAAAAAACCTGCAGCAAGCCCAGGAAAATATTCCATACCCCAAATTCCTTAGGGAGGCAGCTATCCCAGCTTGCCCCTTCCCAGGGTGTGAGTGTGTGTCTCTATGTTGAAGAGCTATGAGATAATGTTGCAGGAGGAATTGATTAGGAGTAATTTGCCAGGGGAAGGGAGCTGTATTGTGAACTGTCAGCAAGTAATGAAGCAAGAATGCCAATTGACAGGTGGACCAAAGCATTTTCAGTGGGAGGGAGGAGGAAATCGGTTCCAAGATGCAATTGCTCTAATTGAGACTGTGAAGAGATAAATGGGGAAAGTTTGCAACAGCTGGAGACTGCTCTGGAGGAAAACTTTGAGGGTTTGTTATCTTCTCAGGAGGTCTTTTAGTCACCATGGTGATGCCTCTGGCAGACATCAGCAGGGAGAGAAAAAAAATCAGTGAAATTGAAACCACAGTCAAATAAAAGTCCCCAAGTAAAAGGTCCCAGACATATGGCGGGAAAATAAAGAAATAAATATTGCTAGTGATGTTCTTTGAACTGCCACTTGAAAAGAATTTGAAGGACACATCTGAACAGTGCTGATTAGTTTCTGTGTAAAAATTTCAGTCATTATACAGCAGTGTATATTGGTCACCAGAAACTGTAGTGCTGTACCTGGAGTTTTGGGATCCATATGCGCTTCTAGAAGACAGTTTTCTTGTGTGTCCACTAGAAACATGTCTAGAAAATTTGATTGGGTGCTTAGACACTATGGCTTTGAAGTGAGGATTGATATTTGAAGGCCTCCTTCATAACCAGGAGAGGGAAAATAAAAATGTGGCGAGAGCTCATCTTCATTAGTGCGATGACAGTGTTCAGTCAAAGGTTGGACTTGATCATCTTGGAAGTCTTAGCCAACCTTAATGGTTCTATAATAATAATTTCTTGTTGCCCTTGATATTCAGCTGACTTCTTTGTTTCTTCCTTTTTCCCCCTTCCATTTTCATTGCATTTCCCTTAGCTCTTCCTTTTTGCCGCCGCTTAGGAAGTTTATCTCCTTTTTCACTGCAGGAATCTTTGAAACATGGTCCTTAGATAAGCTGTGTGTGGAGCACATAATAGCCTTTTTTCCATTTCCTCAGTCAGTCCTTTTAGATGTGGATAATTCAGACTGGAGCAGAAAGGGATGGGGTTAGCCAATACTTCTGTCTGCTTTTCTTTTCAAATGGCAGATAGATTGATATAGTGAGTTTAAGTTAATTCAGAAAAATACATAAATTTACAATGTCTGTGCTTCAACATTGTTGACACACATGCTGTTGTTGACTAGCTTATTTTATAGTGGTAGCAGGTAAAATACCACCATTACATCAAAATACCCTTGGGCCAGGGTGGAAGAAAGGAATCACTAAAGTCTCTTCCTGTTTTGGAGATACAGGATGTTTCTTTATGTCAGGATCTCCTATAATGTCAAACTGGATGCAAATGAATTTACTAAGGAACAGCAGGAATAGCAAAGGAAAAATGGGAGCTGCAGTAATAGGGTTGTGTGCCTGGAAGCAAGAATAATTTTGTTTCAGAATGCTGGAATGGTTGTCCTTTTAAACAGAAATACTTTTCTTCAAATTGTGTTGCAGTAGTTTCTAGAGAGTCTAATCAGTGGCTGACCTTACATGGTATAGGTGTGTGTCCAGGAACTTCCAAATACTTTTCTTTCTGATTAAATGCTACTTGCCTTACTCATCATTTCATAATTCACTTCTCATGGGTCTTGTTGAAGATGTATGTCATAGAAAAAGATCTGGAGGGGAAAACATTGCAATTATTTTCTTTTCTGTATACAGAGGGTAGCCTGGAAGGAGAACTAAACATGAGCACAATAATCTATGATGCTAATGTTGCTGAAGAAGTAAAACCAAGTTTTTCAGTTTAATTGAAGGAAACAACTTATTTAGCCTTTCCCTTTCTAATAAAAAGAGCGATAGCAATATGTCTGCTGTAAGAAAGCATGCTGTAATGCAGTATCTTGATTTATGTAGTGCTTAGTGATGGAAATCTCCACATCTGAAAGAGAGAGCTGAACAACAATGGAAATTTATGTTTTCCTGCAAACTTGTTAAGCAAGATGCTGGCATATTGTTAAAAGTGCAGGAGTTGGGGGAGGGCTCTTGTATTTTTGTTAGTTGGGGAAGCATGTGTAGATACTGCTGTCATGAGTCTCACATGATATTTTTGGAAGTTTTTTTTTTTTTATGCTAGTATAGTATTTTCTTGGTATGTTTGTTTTGATTCTTTTTTTCCTAGAAAATTATTCCTAAGTGGTGTGAGGAAAAACCCAGTATTTTCTACCCATGAAAGAGCTTGGTTTTGTAATGCTGCATATAGAAAACAAGTGTAGTGTATCTGCAAATGTGGTGGAAAATACTAACTATCCTAAATAGTTACAGTAATTTCATGATTACAAGTCACACCTTTTTCAATGAAGAATCCAGCCTACCTCAGTAGTGCGGCTAATCATCAGGTGTGACTTATTTATGGACAAATCCCATCAAAATGCTAACCCAGAAGTGTGAGCCACCCAGGCGGAGAGCTGCTGTGGAGCTGTGGCCGGGCGAGTGGGAGCGGGCTTTGCCGAGCGGGGTGGGCATGCTGGCGGCAGAGCCGCTGAGGAGCCAGACGGGTGGCAGGGGCGGGAGTGCCGGGGCCCGCGGCACAGGGAGGGCTCCTGGGGCTGCGTTTTAAGGCACACGAGGTGCAGCCCGTGCAGCCGAGTGTTTGGCGCCGGCGCCCGGCGCGTCCACGCCATGGGCTCTCCCCTCCTCCTCCACCTCCTCCTCCTCCCACTGCTGCCGCTCATCCTTCTCCGGGCTGGGCTTAGCGTGAGCAGCGTCGCACCATCTCTGGGCCCCCCACCGGCTGCGGCCCTGAGCGGTGGGGGCAGTGCCTGCGGGCGGCCCACGGCCCCGAGCCGCGCAGCAGGCAGCAGTTCCAGCAACACGGCATGCCAGGCCCAGGGCCACTGGGGCCACTGGCACCGCCCACACTGCCCACCCCGTCCCCATTGCTGTCCCTGCCCGGCTGCGCCGCTCACATCCCGTGGTACTGCGCCCTGCCTGACACCAACTGAGCTCCGCGGTGACTCTGCTGGGCTCCAACCCTGCGGACCCCGGGACCCCAGCCGGGAGAGCGCTGTGGGACCCCTGCGCTACCCCCGGCCCGCGCCCACCTGCCCCGCGCTGCCATCGCCGTGAGCTCCACCGGGGGCACCCTGGCCACAGACAGCAAGTGGCAGCAGCAGGAGAAAGAGGAGGAGGAGGAGGCGGGGTGAAGTTTCCTGAGGTGCTAGTCCTGGCTTCTCGGCACTCGGGAGGTGGAGGGAGCGATGCTTGGCACCAATCCTCAGAGTAGCCCCCCATTCCTCCTCCTTCTCCTCCTTATCCTCCCCACCATTATTCTCTGGCTGCTGCTGGCCCCGGCCCCCCCGCTGCCTCCTCCCTCCTCCAGCACGAGTTTGTTTTTCTGCTTTTCAGCAGCCCCGGGGAGAACATAATATCAAGCAAAGCCTGGGGAAAAGCAGGCGGGACGAGCCAGGCAGGCTGGCGGCAGGGGCGAGAGTGCCGGGGCCCGCGGCACGGGAGGGCACCTGGGGCTGTGTTTAAAGGCTTCGCCGGTCTGTGAAAACTGTTTGCAAATTGTGCACCTGATAACAAACCCCATGATTGTGCGATTCTGTTACTAACTCGTTACTTTGTCACACATGGGTCCTCGCTTTAAAAAAAAAAAAAGCCGCGGCTTATATTCTGGTGCAGGTTATATATGGACAAATCCTGTGGTCTTCCCGGCTGCCCGGATGTGCGGCTTATAATCAGATGCGCCTTATAATTGTGAAATTACTGTATTTATGCTTGAGCTCCTTTTACCAGTGGCTGACAGACCTGCTGTTTACCTGGTTCTTGCTGACGGAATACAAAACTGTATGTAGACCATAGGTCTTATGATGACTGAGCTCAGTGTGGTTGTAGTTGCTTAGTGTCTGGGTTGGTTGATCTTTCACTAATGGACAAGTATCAGTGTTATTTTGGCATCCACTAGCACATAGTCTCTGTTCTTTTCTCTGTAAAGCATTATTGATACCCTCTCCTTGTGTAGTTCAGCTGTAGATACACCAGGGCAAATTAACTTGCACAGGGCAGTCTTAAACTCCCTCATCAGGTACAGCCTAACTTGACGTAACTCAGAAGAGAGGATTTTGCATCTTTTACATTTTTTGGTGTCTAGTCTTTTTCCACTGGGTGATCCAGCTGTTATATAGGCCCCAACAATTCTTCAATTTCATTTTGCTCTATCATGACAGTGATTGGTTGCTGATAGACTGTGTAGTGCCAAAATAACTGGACAGAAATGTCTATTACTCTGCTCAGCTGTGTGTGGTTTAAGTGTATTCTGGCAGTGTTATATGAGGATTGCTTTGAAAACGAAAGATCCAGCCTCCCTACTCATGGAATGCATTGTCATAGAAATATGAGTGGTGCGGGAAGTTCTCATACATTTTGTGGAAGAGGTGGAAATTTCACTAGTAGTGACTTCAGTTTCCCAATGATTAGTTTTCCCTATTATTTCCTCAATGCAATATGTTACAGAAGGTATTATATTTGAATATAAATTACTATGCAAACAGGTACTGCATTGAAGTACTGCAATGAGCATGATTTCTTTTACAATTAAATGGGCTTGAATTAAATCACTGACCTGAGATGAATTACTCAGATTTGTGCTTGTTGCAAAGTCAGAATGACATTCTCTTTTGCCTCTGTTTGTGACCTTACTGTTCTGTTGTGGCAATTATTGTCAGCTTATCAATTCAGCATTTTATGACTTATGGGAGGATGAAATGGAAAGAATAAAAGCCAGAGGCTGTTGTTGAAATACAAATAATTTAGAGGATTAGCAAAAGTGACGAAACTGATTGAGTGTAAAAAGAAATAAATTAGTGTACAAATGTGGAAAGTACTTCAAAGTACTTTATGGATGCCACTTTTCAAGATAACCTATGAACCTTTGAACAAAAGAAAATGAGCTCATGGAGCAGCCTGCACCTCTGAGACCATTGAAAAAAATTGACTTTTCCTAGAACTTGCTTTCTGTTCTTTGAACACATTCCAATTCATCAGTACTGAAGGGAAGATGTAGCTGTCAGAATGACATGTTGGGTGGACTTCCCTGAAAAAAACTGCAGCTCTCAGAGGCTTTATGATTATCTTATAGCAGCATTCACTGATGGAAAAGCCAGAAAAATTCTTTAGTAATCTCATTCTCTAGAGCAAAGAACCAGAATTAGCTGGATTTTGGAGCAGGATACCTAAATCAGAAGATCTGACGTATACCTCCAAGTATACAACATGAGGGAGCCCATTCAGCTTTGCTAAAATGAGGAAAATATCACATGCATGAACTGTGAGTCTAGACCCATTCCACAAGAAGGAAAACACTTTTCTGGATTTGCAGGAAAATGGGACATTATGATAAATGTAGCACTGGCCATACTTGATGTGTTGATGAAATAGACTCATATAACAGGACATTGCATAACTCAGGAACAGGTCCTGTTCTTTAATGAACTAAGTGGAGCAGGAGCTTCTCTTTGTTTTCAGGCCCTTGAATAGATGAAGGTTTGCAGGTCCTGAGACTGAGGGGAGATCTATTTTTAACAAGAATCTTGAGGACAGTATATGTGAAGAGAGGAAATTCTTTCCAGGATAGAAGAAATATTAAGATCCAAGAGCCTACATCACAGTGTGGTGCTTTGATCTTCAATAAATACAGTGAGAAATTGTGAGATACTTGGAGAGAAAATAGGTGGGAAAAACAAAATCGAACAAAACAGTCAAAATGTTACTAATGTTGAGGGGGGTGGAAAAAGGTAAATGCCACCTCTACTAGAGAATTACAGAGCAGTCAGCCTAACTCCAATTTCTGGGAAGATTACTAAGCTAATTTTCCTAGAAGCCACCTACAGGCACACAAAGGATGAAAACCTAATTTGGAATAGCCCACATATATTTGCTCTGGGCTAATTATGCTTGGCCAAACTCATTTCCCTCTGCAGTGATGCTGGCTCTGTGGATAACGTGTGCGGGAAATGTTTATTTTCACTTTTACAAAGGCTTTGATACAGTCTCTTACAGTATTCCCATATCCCGAGCTTTGTGATATGGGTTAGGTGGACGGGAAGTTGGTTTGACTTGCTGGTTGAAAGGGCTGCACTCAGTGGTACAAAACTCAGCAGGAGCTTATGACTAGTGATGCCCCTCAGGGGTTGATGGTGATGAAACTGAGTGTGGTCCCAGCAGGTTTGCCAGTTACCAAACTGGTACAGCTGGTGATGAGCATCAATTTGGAGGGACCTCAACAGGTTGGAAAAATAGGGTCATCATGATGGATCCTAAGAAATTTGACAGAAGAAAACACCAAGTCATCTAAAATGGAGAATTCATGTGCAAGAGGTGCAACAGGGTGTGTTCCAACTGAAGGAGGAAAGCAGCTGGGTAGAAAAGGTCTTTAAGTATCTGACTTAGAGTCAACAATGTGCCCTTGTTTGGAGAGCCAGTTATAGTGATCTGCCCTGGCGAGAATGCAATCAGCTGGCTGAGGGACTGCTTTCCTACCCTGTAGTCAGTTTTGAGACTGCATCTGGAGTACTGCATTCAAATTTGGGCTTCACTTGACAGAAAGCCGCAAAGGTAGTAAAAGTGCTGGAAAATATGAGAGAATATGGTTTGTTGAACCCTAAGGGGAGAGAAGGATGAAAAACTGTGGCTGCCTTAATTACCAGACTAGGAGTTTATAGATAAGACTCATCCTGGAGATCCACAGAAATAGCATGAGAAGCAACAGGCACAAAATACAGTTTTCTACATTCTGACTTAAAAAGTAGGACAGTAAAACACTGGAACTGTTTGCCAATGAAGCTGTTGAATGTCCTTTCTTTGACACATTCAAAATTGAAGTAGTTCCTAAGTAATCTTCTCTCGCAGACCTTGCTTTGTGTTGGAGGAGAGGAGAAACTAAAAGATCTCTACGTGTTCCTTCCAATTATCCAATGGTTCTTTGTTTCTAAGCATTTCAGATGAGGAGGTCCACATGTTCCATTTTCTATGGGAAGATAGACCTGACGGAACAGTGCTGTGCTGCCAGTTCAGCTTCATGTAAGGTGCTGGATTGGAAATAAGTTTTATCCGTATTTTATTTGTTTTATATTGCATTCAGAAGGAGGCTTAAAAAAGACCAAACATAAATGATGAAAAGTTTGAATAACTAGGATTTATAAAAATGTTGTCTTTCTGTCTCACCTGCCAAAGAAGTCAGGATGTAAGTTATTATGTGCTACTTACGCGTTTTGCTAGCTGTCACCTGTGGAGCTCTGTAGGATGCGAGTGCTGCAGTTTGAGGAAGAATGACTGACCCTTAACGGAGGGCTTAAGAGGCATTCCAAGCCTGGAGATGAAAGGATGAGGAACAAATCCTCTGTATTATTGAAGCGTGTGAAAGGCATGAAAGAGCTAGAGGTAAATCAATAGTTTGTATTTACAGCATGGGAGAGAAAGAAAAGATAGACTGGGATTTATTTTTCCAGGTTATTTGAGAATGGTATGTTGATTTTTTTTTTTTCCCTTTAGGGAGCACAGAAATCAACTTTATAAAGAATTTTATGTCTTTGCCACCCTGAAAGGTGTACCTGAAAGAAACTCTTCCTTATGTTGTCTCCCAAATAAATGATGACATAATTAAATGCTTTATTGGGAATGAAGCTTTGCAATTCACAATAAAGGGGTAGAGACAGAAACAAAAATACTGAGGTTTAGTGCTTAGAGGAGGAGATTAATGCACTCTTGAAATGTGAGTGCACAAAATATTTATCAATTTTATTCAAAATTCCTCAGTGGAAGAAGAGGTTAAGAGGACACGGCCTACCCATTTTTTGCTATTTCTTCAACCCTATTAATTTAACTTACCTTTCTATAACTTATTAACAGTACCTATTAAAAAAATGTAGCTTGCTCACTGCCCTAGGAAGTCCCTTCTTCACGTTTAGCTATGTGCTTGGTACATGTGTCACTGGTCTAGCTTAACATTGTGTGGTGATGTGGTGCATTATCCTCTAATATAATGATTGATTAATTTCAAAGGCTCTGTTTAAGAACAGGACATTTCAGGGCATTTAAGATCAAATACTGTATAGAGGTGAAAAGTGTGGCATTAAAGTATAATTTAAAATGGGTAAAAAAAAGATAATATCCTTCTCTGTAATGATATTATGGATATTATTTGTAATATTCATAGAAACTTATTGCTTCTCTGCCTGAAGTCACCTTAAGCTTTCAAAATGAAGTGCAGGGAAATCTCTGCTGTCATTAGATCGATGTGATCAGCCCATAGACCTTTCATTATCCTCACTTGTGTGACACATGCTATTGCTTTGTGCAGCTGAAGGCCACAGGCTCAGGGCCTCTTAGGTGATGATGTATTTTAGTCAAGATAGTACCTGCTGGATTTCTCAGAATACAATAGTGATGAAAAAAACTTTTAGAGAGTGGCTGAATATCAGCTCGCAAAACTTACTAGTAGCCTCTGCCAGGGGCAAGAAGCATTGCATTAGCTAAACTGCATTATGCAATACACATCTGACGCTGATGTGTTCATTGTGGCAGTGGGAATTTCTCGGACCCTAAGTACTGCTGAGATTGTGGTACTGTGTGCCTGTATCACCCTGCTCTTCTGGATAAGGTCCAGGTGCTCCTTTGCCACTGAATCTGATGGCAGGAGCTGTGCTGTGTGTAACTGGAAGATAGAGTTCACTCTAGAGTGGTGTGAAAACTGTGATGCTGACATGCTCTCTGGTGAAAATATAAGATGGGACTATGGTGGATGGCTTTGGAGGCTGAACTTCATCTTTTGCCTTGAAGGAAGGTAGTCAGGCATGGGAGATTATGTCTCCCTTGAGTGATATTACATTTGTAATGTGATACAATGGGATAGCACAGGATGCTGGGAAAGAGCTGATACCAAAGACAAAGCAAACTGGCTGAGGGGACTGAAGTCCCAGGTCAAGGTGAGCAAGTTATTCAGAGCCACTCTGCTTTTTCTCTCCCCTGCTGACTTTCTTCAGATACAGTTGTTCTTGAATGATCGCAATCAGTATATCAAAATAAACGCTTTAGAGAATAAGGTAAAAGGAGTTGCTGGCAAGACTGTAAATCCTCTCATGGAACAAATGATAACTCAGCTCAAGAGCCCTTTTGTCCTGGGAGTGTGGGAAGGATATAAATTCTCTGGAAGTATCTGTCAGTGGGAATTGCTCTGTATTCATCATGCCAGCCCTCTGCATCATTCATGAATGTCATAAGACGCTAAAGAATTGGCACTTCATGGTGAGAATGATTAAACAACCATTACACTTGTCTTTTACTCTGGTATGGTACTTTTAACAGATTGCCTGTATAAAGTTCACTCATGTCCATCTCTCCTAGTGGTGGATGTTCTTTCATGTTGGCAAGAAGAGGTAATAGCAGGAAAAGCTGCATATCATTTACAGACTAATTTCTATGTCCTATTAGTAGCACTGGTTACTTTTTGTTTTTACATTCCCACATCATGACCTCAGGGAAGTTCACAGAGCCTTGGGAATGGTGAGCTGCCATAAAGGCAGTTCTGCTCATCATTGACGTTCCAGCACTTGTGAGGGACAATGTCATGTTTGAGCAAGGGCATAAAGCTCAGAGCTCTGAATTTTTTTCCTTGATAGACTAAAATGGGCCCCATTTATTCATAGAGGACTAGGCTACAACAACAACCAGCATGAGAGTTGTTTTTTAGAATGAAATTTAGTACCAAGGACCTCAGATCTATACTGCAGGCTTTTTTCTTCTGAAGTGTCACTTTGGACTAGCTCTAGTCTGTTACTATAGACTAATACCATCTTAAAAGCTGGATTGCATCTTCCAGTTTAGTTTTAAACTAAACTGGAAGACTTTAAGGAGTCAAGCTTGTGTGCTCTGAGACTACCCTGATGAGAACCAAAACATGGCTAGTGGTGATAGATCAAGAAGTTTATTTCAGAAGAATACCGTTAAAATGCTAATAAGCCAGCAAAAAGATACCTGAAAACTTGCTGATTTTTCCAAGCTCTGCTGCTAGTTTAGCGTGTTAGATTTGGTAAAACTCTTACTTTCTGAGGCTCTGATGAATACCCAGTAGCTGATACTTGTGGCCCAGTATTTTTTAGCTGCCAAGACTGAAAATTTGGGTTTGTTCTCTTGCAATGATGACAGTGAAGAGGGTAAATTTAAACTGTATTTTCTGGTTTGGTATCTATGATTAGGAAATGTGAGCAGGTAGGTAAGGAAGAGTAAAGGATTGCCTACAGTTAAAACAAGTGAAACCTTGTAGACTCAGACTGGTTATGCAAGGTGTTGTGCTATTTAACACTAAATGAAGCTAAGAGAACAGAAGTTGTCTTTGCAGTTTTGTTTTGGTTTTGCTTTGTTTTTGGTGTAGGGTTTTTTGTTTGGTTTTTGTTTGGTTTGGGGAAGTGTTTTTGGCTGGTTAGTTTTCATTGTTTTGGTTTTTGTTTGCTTGGATTTTTTTGTATTGTTTTCATCTTTTTGTGAGGGTTGGAATAAATAAAGTATAAGCTAAAGATAAACACTAGAAAGAGATTCTCTAGAGCAGTATTGACTGAGCTGAGATCAGTAATAGCATTTTGGCCTTTATCCATCCTGAGGGGTATCTAGGCCAATTTGTTGCCATTCAGATTCTGTAAAACTGTACTGAACTAACATTCCTGTTCTTCCTCCAAGCCTCTAGTCTGCTATGAATCCTGCTGTGCTTCTCCTTGCTAACAGCAGTCTCTATATTCAGCTCCTCTGACATGCTGCCTTCTGGGCTTCTGGAAGGACATCCTCTCTGTGTGCTCTTTTATCAGGAATAAGATAAAAGAAATAAGAAATTGCATCCTGATGCTGCCTCCTCTTTGGCAGCTGAATGCAACTAAGAAATGGTTCCATCTACCTTTACTGAATTTAGTCACAGTTGCATGCAATGAAGAAATGGTCTCTCCATAGGTGGTGGATAACTTGACCCTAATAAACATATCCTGCTGTTCTGCAAGGGTCACAGTTTCCCAGAAAATTTGTAGTTTCCTTTGTCTCTGCTTCTGATGCATAGTGGTTTTAAGCCTTTTGTTTTCTATTTTGTCGTCAGTACTGTGGGGAGGTTAGGTTTTGCGGGTTTTTTGCAAAATGTTTTTCATAGTTTGTAAACTGTAGAAAAAGAAAAGGAAAAAAGATCTGGAGAAATTGTCCTTGTGGACTTTTTCTAGATTCTAGATAACTGACATCTAGCTGCATAAAGCTATGGGGGCTGAATTTGATGTCACAACTAGTCTCTTTACTGAAAGAAATTACTTAAGGATTGAGGATGGTGGTATAAGTCTGCAAGGCAAAGTTGACACTGAGAGGATAGATATAGGGACAGATTACTGTGCCTTACAAAACAAGAACTAGAGAGCATGTAATCTGTTTAGCAAGAGGTAGTATGAAAAAGATGATTCTTCACACAAAAAGGTGGTCCTTTTTCACTCAGACTAAAAGTGACACCAGGAGATCTTTAGTCCAAACCCGTGCTTGGAGCAAGGTCAGCTGTGAAGTCAGAACAGGTTGCTTGGGGTTTTATGTAGTCATATCTTAAAAACTTCCACACACAGAGACTAAAATCTTCTTGGGCAACCTGTTTGCTTGTTTGTCCTTGTGAGAAGAAAGCTCTTTCCTTGCTGCAGAGTCAGATTCTCTCACTTGGAAGTGGGGCAGTTGCACCCTGTTCTTCAGCTGTGCTCCAATGTGAAGCGCCTACCTTTGGCATTTTCATAACCTCCTTGCAGGTGCTGTGAGACCACCCTTAGGTCCTCTTGAAGCTGTGTCATCTCCAAGCTGAAAAAGCCCCAATCTGCTGGCATTTCCTCACAAGACAGGCACTTTATCCATCCAACTGCTTTGTGGCACTTCACTGAGCACACTCCAGTTTGTCAGTCCAAAATCAGATGCATTATTCTAGATGCAGTTTAACAACCACTGAGTAAAGGGGAATAATCACTTTATCTACTAGCAGCCTCAGGTCCTGTTAATAGAATGCAAGATGCTGTAGGCTGCCTGTGCTGATAGGGCTCCCAGCTGGCTAATGTTTAACTTGCTACATCAATGGCAGATTTGTGTGAGTCATTGCGAAGGCTTTGTAAGATATTATGGTGAATGCAAAACTTTTAAATGTATTCAAAGAGAGACTGGATAAGTACAGTAATTTCACACTGATAAGCCGCACCTATTTCACTGAAGAATCGAGCTGATCCCTGAAGTGCAGCTAATCACCAGGTGCGGCTTATTTATGGACAAATTCCGGCGAAATGCCAACCTGGAAGTGCGAGCCGGCCGGGGAGGGAGCTGCCGCGGAGCTGCTTTGCCGGCTTAACGCAAAGCTGAGCCGCTTTTCTGGCACTTTGCTGAGCTGCTTTGACACCTTCGTGCTTTGCCACCGCTTTGCCAGCTTCACGCTTTGCCACCTTTGCGCTTTGCCGAGCCGCTTTGCTGGCTTTGCGTGGCCAGCCCACTGAGCTGCCACATGGGGAGCCGTGGCAGCCGTGCCAGGGCCCGCGGCACAGGGAGGGCGCCTGGGGCTGCATTTAAAGGCCCTCATTGGTCTGTGAAAACTGTTCGCAAATTGTGCACCTGATAACAAACCCCGGGATTGTGCGATTCTGTTACTCGTTACTTTGTTGCACATGGAGCCTCTCTTTAAAAAAAATAAAAATAATGCGGCTTATCACCTGGAGCGGCTTATTTATGGACACATTCCGTTGTCTTCCTGGCCACCCGGAAGTGTGGCTTATAACCAGGTGCGGCTTATGAGTGTGAAATTACTGTACTTGAAAAATAGATCTCTTTGGGGTTACTTTGTAAACAAACCACATGGGGCTGAGTAAATTGATGAAAAGATTCATGTTCTGAGTGCATACTTGAAGGAAATAAGCTTGTTCTGCTCCTAGTTTTCCCTGGGTATACACTTAGGATCAATGCTGAAGACATGACAGTGATTCTTGTCTGAACAATCATGTTGTTATAATGGAAATTAAGTATTACTGAAATATTTTCAGAGTTACAATCTTTTAAACTGGTGCGCCTGTGGTCATCTTACATCTGTTTTAGTCAGGAACTAATCCCTAAATTCCTTCTGAGATGATAAACATCCCCAACGTGCCCCATGGCAAATTCGTATTTGGAAAAATCCTCAATCTTCCTGGTATCCCAGATTTAGAAAAATCCATATTTCAAGCACTAATTATCTTGGACCTTCTAGTAGTTTAGGGACACTTCCTTGCTCTCCTTCTTTTCCTCTTCCAGTCTTTTTAATGCAGTGTATCTAATAAGAAGTAACATACTGTCTAATCCAATTGTTGGCTGATACACATGAACTGGGAGGAAAGTGACTCATATTAATTTGCTGTCATTAAAAAAGCCAAACACAGAAAGCAGGCATGATCTGAATTGCTGCTTCTGTTTTGTATTAGTCTTGCCGCTTTTATAGCTCCTCCTCCTTTTTGTGTAGAAGAAGCTCCTTCATATTTTGAAGTGAGAAGGGAATTTCAGTTTCATGTCAAACAATGCCTGCTTTTTGAGATGAATATGGTGTTCAATTTCAGTCTCAGAGGGTTTCTCAAGGGAAGAATGAGCATCCTGAAAAGAAGAAGAGCTAGTTCATGAGAACTCTAAGCACAGAAACTTGCTTTTCTTTTTTCTTTTATTTTCTTTTTTTTCTTTTTTTTTTTCCATTTTTTTGAGGATTATGCTGGAAGCTTTGCGTTTTCCGGGGATTTAAGTTTTCTTTATTCTTGGGCAATGTAAAGCTCTTGAAAAATAAAAGGATGTTTCAGCAGTTGTATCATAGAAACTATTAGGTCTGTCTTTCTTTCTCCCAGGAATGATCCTGTGATGGAACGGTTGAATGAGCTGGATGATGATGGTGATTAGATCTTCTGTAACCTTTTTAACCCTCATCTCCTTTTTTATAATCAAGCAGGCATTTGTATCAATAGACCTTTTAAACTCAGGGTGTGGAAAGCAGCAACTGAGTCCCAGAGATGTACAAGTGCTGGAGTGGATGTTTACATGGAGTAAGAGTTTTCATCCTGATTGATGATACTCAGTTTTGATGAGACTTCCATTTCTAGATGTGTGTGATTGAGTGACAGTAGCTCAAAAGATGGCCCTGGGATATCTAGATATTGCAGATTATTCATATAATGTAAGAACATTGGTGTATATGCTTGAGGGCAGGGATGTGTTGATGTCTAGCTTGGTTTTGGTTCCTGAGTATAATTAATTTTTTTGTCTAATTACTTTTTTTATTTGCTGTGATATATAGTGGGATAGGAAGATGAGTAAAAGAGGGGGTAGGATAACAATGTAATTGAAGTTTAGGATTGAGGGCAACAAGGACAACTTACAACTGGAGAAGGAAGAATAGCTGTTGTCAAGACTGATGCCTTGGTAAATATGAAATGGCAGAAGGAATGGGACAATTCTCTCTTGTTTTTTGTTTTTTTTTTAATTCTCTGTTCCTGATTTGTTTCATAATGGTAGCTGGAAATGCATCAACTGTGAGGCAAAGCAGCTGTATAATGCTGAATACAGTGCATTTAGTGGACAAGACCCACAGAAGTAACTTTGCTGAAGATGGCAACAGGTTATCTCCAGGCAATATAGATGTTTCAGCACACTTAGAATTGACCTAGTTGAAGTGATTTCAAGTAATGAAGAGTTGGGTAAATCATCCATGCTCTTTGGGAGTGTATTGCAAAGCTAAGTGAAAACTTTGCCTATTTTCATCATTATTGTTGTTAAATGCATATGTACACTCTTTCCTTTCGATTTTGACTGTTCTCAAAATATTCTTTTGTCATTCTTTCACTCTCTTTACTCCTAAGAAATTAATTTAATGGGAATTTGAAGTTGTGCAACATGTGTGTAGTCTGTTTGATGTGACCAGAATGAGTTATGTATTAAAAACAATTGTCAGAACCTTCATTTTTTTTACTCAGCCAATATGCCTCCTTTTGACAGCATGCAGGTTTCAACTGATGTTTTATTGTTTGCATTGTGATGTCATAAACTTTTGGGGAGAATTAAATAGACAGATGTAATTTGAAAGTTGTGGTTCTCTTTTCTGGTTTGTGCAGTGTGTGTTGTTTGCTCCCCCTTAGAGCTGGTGGTCAAAGCATGGATTGTTTTTTGTCACGTGTAGCAAGCTTAAATAAATAAGATGCTGAGCTATCTGGCCAAGTAAAGATCTGAGGAGCTACCCTGCAGTTGTTTCTCTGAATGGAAACAGAGAATATGGAGTCTATGTTAAGCTGCAAACATATGACTGAGAACCTCAATTTTGGGGACAGTGATCAAATAAGTCTGATCAGATTTCTGGCAAAACTTTCAATCTATGTTATTAGAATTTTCTGTTAGAACAGAAATTGATCTTAGCAGCTTTGTTCATCTCCACTTACAAGGGCAGAGTAGCTCTCTATATACCATGCTTTTTGGAACTGCATTTGTATTACATAACCAAATTACGATGCTTCCTGCAGCAGCAAATTTTGACTCCTGGCTTAGTTTCTGTGGATGTGTGCCTGATCTCTTCTCACTTGCTTTCGTGCTGGAATTCTAACCTGCATTCCTTTTATATGCCTTTTCTGATGATGGAAATAGTAAATGAACTGCCTAGTCCAGGTACAGTAAGATAAGGCTCACCATTACTTTATCTTTATGTAAATTAGGAAAAAGCCCTACCTTATTGAGATTTTCTGTGATTTTTTAAATTTCTGTATAAACTATCAAGTGCCCATTATCAGAGGCCTGATGATTAACGAGCTGCTAATTGCAGGTGTTACCAAGGTTTCATTCCTGATGTGAAATGGCTCTTGATTTGCTTATGTAACCTGTAGTCATGCACAATGTGCTACTGATTTCATTCTTGGACAACATTGTTTCTTGAAAATTACCTAAATTTCAATTTCCTGACAAGAAAAAGAGCAAAATGCCATCATCCTGAATTTTCCTGTAGTTGAACTGATAGCTTTTTGTTAAATAGCAGAAGGTTATGATTACTAACAAACTTGTGTGGACCTTTACACTGGCATATGAAATACCCTAAGAAGTTCAGAGTTTAAAGCTGAATGAGGAGACTGAGTCTGTAAAATTATTCTTTCTCAAACTGAAATAGTGTATGTGCACAGTTCCAGAAGCCAGAATGTGCTCTTTTTTCATTCAGAATTATGACTGAAATTTCATATGTAATCCTAATTTTGGACACATTTTTCTGAATTTACTGAAGGCATGTTCTGTTGCATGTGCACAGACCTGGAAGGGAAGAAGGAAACATGATTCATTTTCACTATGTCATTGAGTCAGCTGTTCACAAATAATTTCATTCTTATGTGGCTCAGTTTTTGATGTCTGTTTTGGTAATGTGTTCTGAGATGTGTAGAGGAAACCTCTTTAGCAAGGGAGAAGTATATCAGCTATTTCTACTAATATGTAACATTTATTTGGAATTAATGTCATAGAGAGCTTTAGTGAAACTTCAGCTTTGCAGGCAAGTGTAGAAATTGCTGGTACATGATCCTACCTGTTTCTGTATCTTCATACTTTTGCTCTGTACAGGGTTGTGTGATACCTGTTGCTGATTGATCTGATGAAAAAAAAAAATCCTCAGTTGTGGTTTCACTCAGATTAGAAAATGTATCCAGTAATTGCCTGTACTTTCTACATATGTTTTATCCTTGATGCAGCAACAGAAGCTGGTTATTTTTGCTTACTATTCTGTCATCATTGTAATAGTGCTCAGAAAAATGAGGTGCAGTAAGTGGCTGAAACGTGGAGGTGTGTTGTTCATGGCCTGCCTGTAGATTTGGATAGGACAGGAATTTTAGATACATTTTCCAAGAAGCTTGGGGGCTGATTTTGTAACTCCTGAGTTATAAAATCTTGCTTCTAACTCAGACTGCTGAGTACAAGTCAGAATGCTAACTCCAAATGCTTTCGCTTCTCAGCTTCCTCATCTGCAACAATAATTCCTCACTTGCATTTCTGCCTTCCTCAGCTCAGATGGCCCTCATGAATGTGGGAGGACAGTGTTCAGCATGGGAGAGGTTTGGTGTTGTCCTTAAAAACAAGGGCAAGGAACAAATTCCCAGGCTCAACTGTGACAAGACAAATGGTGCTAGAAATATGTGGACTAGATATCAAAAAATCTCATGAAGTCTTGAGAAAAGTATAGTCTCCTACTATGTGTGAATAGTCTTTAGCTGAAGGCAAGTCCAACCTCAAGGTGAAATGCTAAAAATTTCCTTTGAATCTCCTGATAAGATTGAAGCCTGTGTTTTTGAGACAGGAGTGGCTTGTGTTTTTTCCCTCTGAATGGCAGTTTTCTATCCAGCCTTGTCTGGTAATGAAGCCATTCATTCTTGATAAGCCATCTTGATAACTTGTGATGAACCCTTCACTTGTCTTTGTCTTATATGCTGCTTGTGTTTATTGAGCAACTAATAATGTACTTCATCAGGCCCAGCCAGCAGGACCAGGACCATTGATTTCACTGCTGTCACTAATGAAAGCATGTGCTTGCTTAAGTTGTTCCTCTCAGAAGTCATAGAATTACCACCAGGCTTGGCAAATAAGTAACTAATAATTTTTTCTTTGGCTTTATGTCTTGTAGCTGGTGCCACATATATATTTGGGAAGAGTGGAGGTCTCATCCTGTATACCTGGCCAGCTAATGACAGACCCAGCACAAGGACAGACCGGCTTGCCGTGGGCTTCAGCACAACAGTAAAGGATGGCATTCTTGTCCGGATCGACAGTGCCCCTGGGCTCGGTGATTTTCTGCAGCTGCACATAGTGAGTACTGACAGGCCCATCTCTCTCCCACACCCGGGTTCATCTTAACTGGATATGCATTTGAAGAAAACTGTTGCTCTAAAATACCACGCGTAATGTTCTGCACTTCCTATGTCTTCAATTCTCATCAGATTAAAATGCCTTTAGTAGTTCTTTAGGGTTTTGTGGAGTTGCTGAATAGGATGCACGGAGAATTAAATCTTGATGCCAAAAGTAATTGGGGAGGGAGGAAACAAACAAAACAAAACTCAAGAGCCTTATGTGATTCGATAGTAGGATTTTTCCAAAAAGTGAAGAAACATTTTGCGTCAGTGGTAATCTACTGATTCATATGCACCGTCCTGAATACAGCTGAATTTATGGTGAAGTATTACTATTCTTAGAAGGCAAAGAATAAAAGGCAATGACAGGTTGTTGGTTTTTTTCCTCATGAGGAAAGTTAAATAAGAACTGAACAGATCCTCCAGCTGATATAGCTGATGCTTGCTTTAGCAGGGCAGTTCAAAAGAATAAGAATTTGATATTAGTGCAACATGGATTTGCATGAAAAATATAGACTTTTGTGAAAACTTGAGAGAAGAGGGTTTTAGGATTGTTGAATTAGTTGAGAAAATGAGAACACTAGGACTGCAAACATTTGGAGTTTGTTACTTTATGAAATTCTTTGGGAGGAGAAGAGGCTGTGTGCTGTGGTTTCACCTGGCAAATAGCCAAGAGGTTTGCTAGCGGTAGAGGCTGGTCATGTTATTTGGTGTTCAGATTATTTGCAGTGTGTGATTTATTAATTCATAGCGGAACGGAAATTGGACCATTTGCAAATTTTGAATGAGCTGGGGCTGTGTTGACATTTCACGGAACCTTGAAGATGTGAATAAACAGGAAGGAATGCCAGGGACCAAAACAGACCTAATGTGAGTGATGAAGGGCTGCTGGAGTTTACTATATTCAGAATCATATTGAAGCACTGGGTACATTGCAGGGTGGTTCTGAAACAACCAGAAACAATGTTCTAGTACTCAATGTCAGCATTTTAAGTGGCTTTTGTTTTGAATCCTGTTGCAATATTCAGGTTCATTGGAATGGGATGGATATGGCTTGAGCTATTAGACCGTCACCCATTCTGACTTTTTCTCTTTTGTGATATATCCAAATATTTAGTTTGTTTTGTGCTGGAATGAAAACGAGATCAAATCCTGGCATTTTTAAAATGTAAAACCAGGTTTTCTTCCTTTCTTGAAAACCAATCAAAAAGAACCCCAGAATACTGTAAAAGTGAACAGTGCTAAGCTTAATTGTTTGGAGCGCTGTGACTCAAAATAAGTAAATGTGACTTGACATGTCTTAGCAAGGCAATGTATATTCTGCAGGTGTTATAGTGTGAAAAATGCTCTCAATTAACTGGAAAACAGTATTCTTGCATGTGAGGAGAGGTACGCAGAAATTAATTTGTTAAGGCTGTAGAAGATGGGGTCATGTTGTTCTTGGATGCCTTATGGGATGTTATAGAGAAGATGAAAGTCAGGCTCTTCTGTATAGTAATCAATGGAAGGAAGAGGGGAAATGGACACAAGTACCAATGAAAGAAGTTTTAGTTCTGCATTAAGATAAGTACTTGCACAATGACTCATCAGCATTAATGATGAAGGCACATAATTTTTTTCTATATCTTGGTCTTAATTGAACATTTTAATGATTTTTTTTTTTAAGTATAAAGAATTTTGCTGAATAGACTGAAGCAAATTAACCTGAGACATAAGCATTCATTAAAAAAAAATAACAGGAGAAAATTATTGCTTTCTCTTCCCAACTAGTTTTGGGGAAAAAAAAATAAAGAAGAAAATTTTTCAGCTTCTTTTCCATTGATTTTCAAGCTACTCTTGCATGGTACTAGTTTCAGATTGTTTCAGATATTTAAATAAAATCTACTAATTGTGGTTCATATTACTGCTAAAAGTTCCATTAAATGCTTCTTGTGTAGTTTGGCTAATTTTATCCCTGAAGCTGTTCACTAACAGTAAATATAGAACTAGTTCAGCTTTAATTTCTTTTGCTCCTTTGTGGTCAGGATGGATTAGCAGGATTTGCCAGTCATTCATGAGGAGCAAAGGCATGCTGCTGTGCTCTTCTGGGTATGGTATTACTCTTCATCACATATATCTATAACTGATTCTACCTAACTGCTCAAATAAAGAATGTGGTCTGAGACTCGTGATGTGAAATGCAATAGGAAAGTTGAAGAGGAACTTTAAAAGAGTTATTGACTTCTTGAATGTCTGTAAGATGTAGTTATCTCTGGTTTATGGTTCAAAGAAGTAAAAGTGAGCTTACATCAGGATTATTTTGGAAAAATGAAATCTGAAGTTAAAGGTGCATCTTGAAATGACACTTAAAATGTAAGACCATTTAGGATCCCTTAGCAAAATGCATGCAAACTTTTCATGAGACCAAGATATTTTATAAATGGCTGAAAACTACCACATGTTTGTGCTGTCATAATCAAAGACACTGTCCATCTTCTTTTCTTCAAAGCCTTCCATTAGGCCATTTTCAATTGTCAAGAGAAACAAGGCAGCGTAGGTAAAATTGTAATAGAAATGTGGGATAAATAGATTTTTATAATCAGAGCTATGAAAACAGATAAAAGTAATAATAAAATAAACATTGAAAACCCAACTACTTAGACCATAAAACAAATTATAAGAGAAAGAGAAAACAGATTTTAATGTAATTTATTTTATATATCTTTAACATCTCGACTTTTTCAGTGCAATTATATTTAATGATAATGGTAATAGTATAAGTGATAAGGATTTTCCTGGGTTAATAAAAAATCCTGGGGATACCTCTTTTCCTGGAGCCTTTTAGATATTCATTCATAGACTCTTTTGGGCGCTATTTACTGCATGCTGTCCTCTTTACACTTCCCTGGGTGTTCTATTGGTGATAACAGGTGGCAAAAGCCCCCTGATGATCATTTTTCTCCAATGTGCATCACTAAACTAAAATCTAATCCAAAAGTAATAGTAGTGGCTGTGGTTTATCAAGATCTAATGATATTTTAAAGATTGTAGAAGTTGCTCATACTCATCTGAGGAGACCTTTTAGTAGTTAGTCTGCTTTTTGAATATCATGTATGTTCTGGACTGTCCATTGTGATCTCTTTTTATTTGTAAGATTTGAAGTCAAAGAAGATATTTTCTTTTGAAGTTACATATTTGCCTGTTTAATTTACAGTCATTCTGTTAGAATTCATTTTTTAATTATGATTCTTTCAGATATTGAGGTAATTTATTGACTAAGATGTCAGTTTTATATGGCAAAAAATTACAGCTTCTGAAACTATTTTCTCTCCTTACAATGAAGTATGAGGTGGCAGCCCTGCAAAAATGGATAGCATACCATCCAGATCAATTTTGCATATGAAACATGAGGTGTTTGTGTGAGCAGACTGAAGCACATGGAATGAGAGTGTTGCTAGAGAATCAGATCCCTCCTTGTGAGATTTTTTTGTTTTCCTGACAATTCATTCAAAGCACAAGTCCAAACCTATAGCAGGAAATTGTCTTCAATGGATACTTAAAGACCTGCATGTTTTGAGTTGTGGGTTTAATGCTTCTGTATGTTCATTCACTTTACACTATTACATCTAATTGCTTGTGCTTTACCACATACCAAACATAGAGATGAAATGGGAAGAGAAAGAGCTGTGTGCATTTTTCCTAATTTAATTTATATGAATTATGAGCCCCTACAGATTGGTATAGAACACATATTCAGTCAAAAATGTTTTATAGTGAAGTCAACAGTGGAATCTGCAAAAGGTGAAATGTGACAAATGCTACTTTGTTGAAGCAAGAAATTATTTATAAATGGCTAAGTGCAGGACACAACATCTTGTATAACACATTTAGCTGAGGAAGTGAGCAACTAGTGAAAAGGAGTGACTAGACTGCTTGCGGGTAAGGGGGGAGAATTAGGATGAGCTTTCAAGCAGAAGGTTCTATTGTCTAGATCCTTAGAAAGTCTAAAAGAACAAACTATCTATAGATGTTTTTTACCAAGACAAATCTAGCAACCATCCTGAGGGAGTGCTGTGTAGGTCTCTTGTGATTATTAACAAATAAAAACTGTCTGAGTGTAGCTTTCTGCTAGAAGTAATTTCTTTGGCAGAGACTTCTGAATATACTATCTTTGATAGACACCGTCTAGGAATTAATGTATGCTTGAAGGCTTAAAACCATGACTGCTAAGCTCCTAGGCAAGATGGAAAATGAGCCAAATGAGGGACTGGTAGAAGTGTTCTGATTTAACATTAGCGTATGAAGATTCACTAGAGTCTTCCCTTTACATCATCATATACATTTTTTATAAACATTTGTTACTGAGATTTGCCAGTTCTTGAAGTTCAGATTAATTAGATAATGGATACCTTTAACTTAGACTGTGTTATTTTTAAGGTGATTGAGATTGGCAAGAAAATCCTCATTTAAGATGTACATATACTGCAGTGCCTTTAAAGGTGTCCTACCTCCCCTTTTTACAGTGGAGCAGGTTTCTGCTTAGCTGTGTAGGTGCCAGATGGAGTGCTGGCACCACAACAGTTGGGGTGGCAGTACTGTTCCCTAGCAGCAGTGAATAACTTGGGACACTACAACAAGCATTGAGCTATTGCATGACAAATAGATTCTGAGTATCTTACAGAGCACATCACAAGTGTTCACATCCTTTCTATACTTACATTATTAAATGCAAGTGTTAAGTCACATCTTCCTTTTCCTTAGGATGATTGTCATCTTCTGCAATGGTCATCATCTTAATGACACTCCATTTCTTTGCTGGTCACAAGAATTGGAGATGGTAAAATCGCCCTAAAAGCTACAGCAATTTCATTATTTCACACTGATAAGCCGCACCTTTTCCATTGACGAATCCAGCCTACCCCAGTAGTGCGGCTAATCATCAGATGCGGCTTATCTATGGACAAATCCCAGTGAAATGCCAACCTGGAAGTGAGAGCTGGCCAGGGAGGGCACCTGGGGCTGCCTTTAAAGGCTTTGCTGGTCTATGAAAACTGTATGCAACTTGAGCACCTGACACCAAACCCCGTGCTGGTGCGATTCTGTTACTAGTTCGTTACTTTGTCACACATGGATCCTGGCTTTAAAAAAAAAAAAAATAAAAAAATATGCGGCTTATATTCAAGTGCAGCTTATATATGGACAAATCCCGTGGTCTACCCAGCTACCCTGCTGTGTGGCTTACAATTGTGAAATTACTGTAATTTTTAAGTTCAAAGACAAATCTTAATGAATTCAGAAGTCAGTGAATATGCCCTGGAATTTGGAAGGAAACACAGCTGGAACAGCTAACCCAAATTGACTGTAGTGATATTCCATACCATCAGATAATGTTCCTGGCAAAAAAAATGAAGGGAGAGGAAGGGTAAGAGGGGATGAGGATGGTGGCTTATGGCCTATGTCTTTCCAAGTAAGTTCTGTATGTTGAGGCCCTGCTTCTTACCAGGAAGAGGTTCAACATCTGCCTGTATATGGGAGGCAGTATGGTTTTGTTTCACTTACCGAACTCTTCATCTCCCTCCATAAGACTTCTTACTTTTGTTTCTCTGATTTTCTCTGCATCCTCACTGGGGAGGAGTAAGTGAATGAGCAGCTTGGGGGTTGCTTAGTTACTAGGCAGGTTCAAGCTATCATGCATGGTCTTCA
Source organism: Sialia sialis (assembly GCA_009812075.1). Taxonomy (NCBI): domain Eukaryota; kingdom Metazoa; phylum Chordata; class Aves; order Passeriformes; family Turdidae; genus Sialia; species Sialia sialis. Next base: position 5,748,395 of record VRYO01001269.1, on the reverse strand, counting down.
CCTGGAAGAGGGCCTTTGTTCCTGACCATGTACTTTGAAAATAGTGAATATATGCAGTGCATATGCACAAAAAAATAAACTATAATATATCTACTTGCCCTTTATGTCAAGTTTATAAAATAAAAAATCCTCATAGCAAGTATATATGATTTCAGCATTGTTGTTTTGCCTGAGAGAGGCTATATCTGAATGAGTCTCAAATCGGAGATATGCTTGTCACTGGCTCTTTTGCCAGCTGGTGTAAAACTTCCAAAGAGCTGGACTTTTTTTCAATGGAAGCATTCTATTTAAATACACAATGATCTTGTCCCAAAATGCTCTGTCTTTTTCTGTCCTTTCCTAAACTCTTTTGGTCTCTGAAGTCCCATGTGTTTGTGCATGCTGCATTTATCATTCCCTGGAGCACACAAAAATTAGTAAGGGAAAACTAATTTGAAGACAGGAAACGGACTTTCAGTTTTCACGCCAGCTTTAAAACATGTTATTATTGTACTACTTTTCTAATTTTTAGAAGGTGATTGATAATCTATTTTTAATGTATTTTCACTGGTTCATATTGTGCATAGGGATTGTCCACTTAGTGTTATCTCCTAGCTCTAGAGCGGGAGTCTCAGGCAGGATGCCGTGAGCTGAGACTAAACCTGTGAACACGGGAGAGTTTTGCCCACTCACGGCTGGCAGCGTTTGGCACCATGCCCTGTGCAGTTGTCTCGGTGCCCTTTGGCTCTCCACTCCCTGCTCTGTAACCGGGGTCTGCACCAGGTGCTGAATGAACATTCAGTGCCCAGTCAGTGGTGCGGGAAATGGTGCGCCGATGTCCCGTGGCTAAAGATGATGGATTTGAGATCCTGAGTCCATTCTGGCAGCATGGAAGCTCAGTGCTTGGATACAGGGATTCATTAACTCCTCACTCAGTGACAGTTTGTGCACAGATCCCGGTGTTTTTCAGTTGTCATTGAACATTGTGAAGCTGATTAGAGTCATGGAAGAAAGAGTTGGTAGGGCAATGCTGGCATGAATGGCAAAATTGCTAATTAGACCATGAGTTAGCCTGATTAGAGTCACCAATCTGAAAACGATTTAAGGAGTTTAGCTCTCAAATCTTTTGAATTCAGCTGGACAACAGAGAGTGAAAATTTAGAATTGGAGGAGATGGAGGACACTCAGTGGGAGGTTTCATTTTGGCAGCTTTCTGAAACCTGTCTTAAAGATAATGGGAACTAAGTACTAGAACTTAAAAGAGAGCTTTGCTGAGTCACAGAAGCATCTACTAAGATCATAGTGGTTTGGTATAGTGGACAGCATTTTTTCAGAATACACATCTGTCACTTATAGTGTTATATATCTGGCAAAATCAGACAGTAGTATTCCAGTCTAAGTGCAGAAATAAAGTAATTTCTCCTAATTAGAAGCAAATGGGATCACTCACAGAATTCATCCCCATATATGCAGCCTCTGTTTAAAATGCATTCTGGAGCTTGAGACTTGCTTATTTTGTCCAGGTTTGTGTTGGAATTTATTGTGGTTCTGTGAATTGCTATTAGATGTTAAACAGTCAAATCTCAGAGTACCTCACAGTATCTATATCCTGTATGGCAATAAATATTATGCCATTGCTTGTTCCTGTACACTGTACAAACAAATACTGTGGTTTGTTTGATATTTATTTTACTCTCTCTTTTAACTGTAATGTTTAGGTAGAATATGTCATCTAGGGCTGTATAATGTGTCATAATTTCAATAAAACCTGAGATTAATTGCCTTTCCTGTTTTGCAGTACTTTTAGTATTTCAGAACTAATAACTGGGATTTTCAAGTTTTGTCACACAGCCTTGTCAGTGAGTGAATAAACAAAGAAATATTAGGGGTACTTTTTTAGATGCTGAGACAATTTCTATTCTGCTCCGTAGTATTTTTCTTTTAAACACTAAAGAATTGAAGTAATGTGAAGCTTTTTCTGGCTCAGTCAAAGAAATAAGACCATGTCCAGTGAAGTTCTTTGCTTGAAATAACCAAGACTCAAAGAAGAAAAGTGTGAGGTTTTTCAGTACTCATTCCAAAAGAGACTAACATCTTTCATATTTGTAGTTTCTAACAATTGGCTTTTTGCCTTTTATAAGAAGCTTTATACTTTATGAGCTTGTTCAGACTAACCCATCTTCTGTATGCTTGGTTAAATTGCACTAATAGGTTCTAAATTAAATCTGTTTGCAATTAAAGCCTTTATCACCTTCTCTATGGTTGCATCAAAAAAGTAAAACAAAATTCTTGATCTTCATGTTAATGGATAGCAGCAGGGTACAATAATAATTCACCACACATTTAGACATACTGAGTACTACTCAAAAGCAATTAAACAAGGGCAATTGTCAGTGTAATTTACCCCAGCTTGGTATCTGATGTAACCTTCTCATCAGAGGTTAACAACTGTTTCATACTACATCAGCTACAGCAGAATGAATTGTTTCTCTATTAAGCCTCTGGGAAGAACATCCTAAACAAGAACATACTATTGAATCTTACGAGAAAAAAAAATGGACTTGATCTAATCCGAGCAATATTGCACATTGTTTGCAGTATGAATTTCATAGGGTTTCAAAACTCAATGCAGGGAAAAAATTACTTGATCATTGATGTGCAACTGACTGAGATGAAAATTATCTGTTCTAGAGAACATTAAAGACTAGTCCTGCAGTTTTATGTGGGAAATTAAGGGTAATTATGCCTTTACCTATTCTACCAGGACACTGCAGAGAAAATTCTGAGAAGACAATTCCCTGGAATTTGGCTAAAACTCTAACATTCAAATTATTGTGAGTTTCTCTCACCATAAGTTTTCAAGAAAGGGCCACAGTTCCTATTCAGAAACATTTTTCTGACAGTTACCATAGTGCCTAAAACATACTTTTGCATGTAACTTTAGAACAGCTAGATAAACACAATACATCACTATATCTCTTTAAAAGGTAGTTTAAACATGCTTATAAAATGAGAAAAATGAGGCTTTAGAGGTTAAATGATGTAACTAGAGCTGCTGCCTCAGAACTGTAGCTGACTGGCTCCAAATGTTCATCTTTTCTTAAATCACAAGTCTTCCAAGTGCTCCCTTCTCCCACCCCTGAGAGGTTTAGTATCAACAACTGGGGTAAGGTGGTGCCTTGGGAAAGCTGCTGCTGTCCACACATCTGAGAACTGACTTTACAGCACCAGGTGCTGAGTGGTGTATTTGTTGCCTGTTTTTCCTCTAAGTGCATGGAGCCTGAGCTTGCTTAGCTTGTGTGTTGTTGGGGCCAAGGCAGAAGTGGTGTTATTTGTGCTAATAAGCCTCTCCCATTAGTTAACCTCTCAGTACACAAAGCATGAAGGATTCCTGCTGGTTTGAAAGGCTTTTATGTTAAATACATGATACGGGTATTTTCTTCTTCCACCTCCTTATGTAAAAGTGGGATAGTGGGATGAAGAGACTGTAAAAACTTCAACAGCCTGAAAGCAAGTTGAAGTAAAGCTTATGTAGTGTGAATATTCTCCTAAGTGTCTTGGCATACCTTTTTTTCTGCTGCATTTAAATTCTTGGTGCTTTGTTTAAACAATTTCTAGCCTACAGAAAAAAAAAAAAGCAAACCTGGCTCATATAACTGGTACAATTTGGGACAGTGTAAAGCTTCAGCTGGACATATTTTTACCTAGTATATTACTAGTTCTGACTGCCCAAATTTACTTTCAATGCACACAGTCCTAGTTTTAGCTAATTCTTTATTTTTGTAAATTACTGATGTTAAGAGTGCAGTTTCTGGAAGGTGGGTAATAGCAGTCATTAAGTATGAAAAAGGAAAGTATCTTACACTGGCTCAGGCTTCCTTTGCTATCTTATCATGTCTCTTTTATTATATTATTTTTAGAAAATCTCATCTGAACTCCAGTACCAGGTACAGGATTTCAGGTTTTGGATCATTAAACCCTTTTAGCATGATACTGATCAGCCTTAAAGAGATGGTGGGAATAATCAGTTTCGTAGGTAGCCATGTTCTTGCTTCTAATATGCTATTTAAACTAGCAATAGGAATAGATCCACTAACTTTGCAGGCATTTCTCCCTTTTTAAGGGGAAAGGGTCTGGTCTGTGTCTTCTTACAGACAGTCTTGTTATTAGCAGGTTATCCTTTCATAGAAGGTATGTTGTATACTAAATATATTCAGAGAGACTATGCCCTCAGTGACAAATGATCTTTTGCTGTAATTCAGGTGGGCAGCACGTTACCAACAAATTAAGTAACAGTATCTATAGAGCAGAGAGGTTACTACAGACTTTCAGGAGTAGCCACTGCATTTTCATTGTATAATGAGCTGGGCAACGTGTGGAAAAAATTGGGATGTGCCAAAGGATATGTAAGCTATTGGACTAGGAGATGTTCAAGGAGAAGTAGGGGTTCCCTTTGGGTGAGATTTTCTGTGTGGTGTTGTACTAATGTACTGAAGCCTGTGTGTAAGTTTGTACTCTGCAGTATCCCTCATTCCAGGCATCACTGCTGACACTTGCTTTTTCACCCTAACAGTTTTGGGAGGGTTTGACAAGAGGAATTGAGTCCATTGTTCTGTTACACTGAAAGGACTTTCCTACAATGTGTTAAAATCTAACTGTACTGCTTCTGTCTGTTTGTGAGACTAGAAAATGTTCTTTTTATATTAAATGTTTGAAGAACTTGTAAATCTTTGCATGTACAGATCTTCTCTATTTCCTTCAATGCAAAAATTTACTTCTAACTGTTGTGCTCCTGCACCATATTCCTGTTTTCTCTCTGTGTTTCTATGAAGGGAAGGAGGTTGTGGTTTCTCATTTATACTTCTTCAATACTTGACTTTTGGGGAACCCAATTAAGTATAGTCACCTACAATTGTTGCTGTTAACCTTAATTTTTTTCAAGGGAAATTAACTCACTTTTGGCTGGCATATGTAGGTAAAAAGGCATATAGTTCCAAATATTTTACATGTTAGAAAATTATTTTGCTTGAAACAGATTTAAAAATCTTTATAAGTTTTTATTCTGATCAGAATTTTTCCTATGTTCTCTTTCTGATGGGAAAAATTTATTTGATTTTGGGGCTTCACATATAGATGAGGTTTTCAGGGTTACTGGGTGGGAATCTTGATTGAGGAACACATAGCAGGGAAAGGACTATCCAGATTATCAGTTCCAGCCCTCTACCCTCATAGCTGTACCATTGCATCCTCCTTTCTCTCTGTATCAGATCTACCTCATCCCTTCTGGTTTTTCTATTTCTCTTGAAATGCTGTTCTAAAATCATTTTTTTCCTTAAGATTTTAAAATTTAATTTATTTCAATGCCTATATGTATTCATACATGTCAGTCCAACCTTCTTTTTTTTGTGACAATGTTGGCCTTCAGCTCCTCTCTGTTTTTTGATGTTTACCTGTCAGTGGCATTTACAGGGAATTGCACTGCCTGTGCTTTGTGCCAGCAACTCCCCATCAATCCCCCCAGGCTCTTCTGGGCTCTCTCTGTATTGTAATGGGTCATCATGGAGATATCCCAGGACTAATGCAAATTCAAACATACAAGACCACAAGCTGCAGCTCCAGGCAGATTTCACTGCTTTTGCACCTGACTATTCAGCTGTGTTTGGGAGGATTTATTCATGCAGCTGCAGCACCAAATGTGCATTGCTACTTTCTGGCTACGGAGAACCAAGTTGGGTCTCTGCAAACCATCCAGGTATCTTTGGTTCTGAGCTTGGTTGGCTGTGTAGACACAGCTAGGTGCATCTGTACACCGATGCCATCTGCTCCAAAATCCTTTTACAGCAGTGGTGGGATCAGTTTAAAGGATTCTTTAAAGGTCTTCTCAACCAAAACCTTTCCATTCTCTCCCTGAGTGATGGTATTCCTCATAACGTCATTACTAATTACATGTAATTATTTTCCTGTAACCTATTTTTCCAGCTTTCAGAGACAGCTGGTATTAAATTATAATGCTGGGTTAGAAGGCAGAGGGGCATTTCTCTGGTTTCCTGTTTTCATTCTAAAGATAAAAGTATTTTGACATGTCAGATGGCATGTTGACTAAGTTTATAAAACCTTTACCAGAGACATCATCATGTGGTATGTAGTCTGCAGGCTTGCAGTGAGTCCCAGGATGGCTATTAACAAGCTTGTGAACTTGTGAATAAAGAGTGGTAAATCTGGCCTTTGAGATAATTGAAAAGACATCACTTGTAATGTGAGCAGTGGCACTGAAGGATGATTGTTGCTCTTCAGGGACACAGGTAATATGTTGTTGCATGCAATTTTGAAGCAAGGCACCCAGTATCGATTTGCTTTGGCCATATCTTAACATCCCTTGATCAGCTGCAGAATGTATTTCCTGCTTGCCCTGCTTGCCCTATTCCTATCGCCCTCCTCTCAGAAGAGCTATTTGTTAGCAGGCTTATTTATTTCCTTAATGAAAAACTTAGATTACAAAACTGGATGTGGAACAAGCTAGGAAAAAAAGAGATTTCTAGAGACATAGGGAAGGAGTATTGTTCAGTATTATTCTCTGCAAAACATCTGTCCTTACTCTGACAGACATCATAATGACCAAAGAGATAATCCAGTAGATTTCTCAATATTTCCTCTATGAGATGTACATGGTGATGGATTCTTGTTTCTTTCTTCATTGAATTTCATTGTCTTAAATGAAAGTGGTTAATTGTAATTTTAAACAACTTTAAATATATCAACTTGGGGGAATTTTTTTTTCCCCTATAGAGGAATTGTGAGTACAAAATCCCTTCACTAGCATTCATAGGATTGACAGAATCATAGATTATCCTGAGCTGGAAGGGACACACAAGGATCCTCATTTTCCAGTCCTGGCCCTGCACAAGACAACCCTAAGAATAATGCTATGTGCCTGAGAGCATTATGCAGTGCAGTACTTGGTTCAGTGCTTGCTGAAAGAAATTCCTGGACTACCCATGAAGATGGTGCTTTACAGTCACTGGATAGTTTCTGGTTCTTTTAACATGAAAGAAAAAAATTAGCTTGTCACAGAAGCTTTTTGGCATTCATATTTGAACTTCTCTGTCAAAAGCAACTCCTTTCCTAGGAGAATGAGTTTCACTGCCTCTTTTCCAGAACTGCTGATACAATAAGTGATTTTGGGATTTGGGGGTCACTCATAGCACCTGGACAAGGCAAATTCCAGGGAATACATTTGAGCTAGTTAAAGAGCTCAAAGTTTTGGCTGTTGAGCATTGTTCAGTACTTCTAAAGACGTCATTAAAAATTAATCTTTATATGATTTTTCTACTCAAGTACAACTAGAACCATTTTTTGTCCTTCTTGCCTATTGGAGTAGGTGATAAGTTCCTGAAACCAAGCAAATATGGGGCAGAGTGAGTTCATCTGCAGGACCATGCTCTCTGGTAGGATTGTTATGTTCTTTTGTCAGGTGTGATGGTTAGTGGCATTGATTCTGTTCACTTGAAGTATATTTTCAACAAATGGAAGAGTAGAAGGGAGAAAGTTTCTCTTGTCACTTGCTTTAAATGAGAACAAAAAAAATTACTTCCTCCATAAGTTGGGACTTTTGGTTTTTCTTGCCTGGACTAAAGAGCCTGTGGTCCACATCACTACCAAAGTGCACTATCTGAGGTGTATAAATTAGGTACAGAGATGACAGGGATACCTAAAAATTATAGCATAAGCGAGCAGATACCTGCAAAAGTAAATTAATGTGCTTCAAATCTGATCTATCCAGAAAGAAGTAGCAGCAGAGAGGAACTGTTATGTACTGACCATAACCCACCCCATCCAAGTTTGTTTCCTCACTGAGGGGACTGTGTGTAGCTTGTGGTGATGACAAAGGCAGGGGACTGGAGTCTGCAGTGAAGGAGTCAAGTTGAACCTGGGAAAGGGAGTGGAGAGGTGTTTTCCTTCTGTTTTAATGTTGATCTTTTTGTTTCCTGCTAACCCAGCCAGTAAATAAATAAGTATACATTAACTAGTAGTAAATTAATTTCCCTCAGCTGCATCTGTTTCGTATACAACAGTAATTGGAAAGTGATTTCCCTGCCTTTATTTTGACCCATGAGCCTTCTTGTAACTAGTCTTCAGCAGAAGGGAAGACAAACTAGAAAGGAAAGTGAGCAAGCATCTGGGTGTGAGTTTGGCTGCCAACCAGGTCTAAGCCACAGCTACTACGGAGCACTGGGGGGACAGTTTTGGGCAAATGGGAGACTAAAATTCCTTCAATTCTTTTGTTGGGAAACCTGAATCTGCTCCAGATGGAATGGCTACCTTTGACCATAAAGTGTCTTTGAATGTAGAAAGTCAAGATAGTTGAAGGTGTCTGCCTCAAAGACAGTTAATTTAGGCTTCAAGCTGTCATAACTACATCTCATGCTGTCCAGGTTTGTGCTGTTTCTTATGATTTGTCCTTCCTTCCTTCCTTCCTTCCTTCCTTCTTTCCTATGTCAGAGCTGTTAGCAGAGAATGGATGGTGTGCTTGGAAATGTGTTATAAGTACTGACTCATAGATTACAGAAAACTTAGAAGAAGCCACGAAATATAACTATAGTAATTTAGAAGTTTAAAAGAAAATAGAACCCTCACAGGATCTGGAATTAATTTTCAAAGTATGAAAGGACTACTGCTTGAAGGTAAGAGGGTGCTTTATTGTACTAATATAAACAACTCAATTGTTTTTGAAAGTACTTTGATTATTTTTGATAGAAACAGACTATTCTTTTGAGAATTGTCACTGAGATCAATATTAGATCTGAAGGTTTGTAAAGGTAGTGGCTTGCTAGAAACACTGATAGTTTCTATTGTTGATTTTCTCTGTTACCTGTGTCGCCTTTGTTTGACTGATAGAAGTAACCAAATGTGTTAAGACCAGCATGAAGAAGGATATCCTTTTAGCCTGTGTGTGTGCCAATTTATTTTCAGTTCCTGCCCCCACGATTGGAGCACTGGGGGTTTCCTTCAGGCTTTGGAAGCTCATTCAAGAGTTGCCAAACTGAGGAAAAGTATGATTCAGTATAGATGAAGGCAATATAGTCTTTAAAATATGGGCGTGAGGTGACAGTGATGGTCCATTTAGAAGGATGAAATTGATGTTTCTCAAAGATCCACTAAAATATTGCCAGTTAATGTCTAAAATGGTCCAGGACTTCCTGAAACTTCATCCGAAGAGTGAAAAAGGTCAGCAGAAAATTATTTGCAAGTAATAATGTATTCAAAGTGGAAAGTATGATAAAAAGAGATATAAGATTAGTAGAATGGTGGGGTGTCTTCTGTAAAATTTCTTTAAACTTTTGGCTTGGAAAATGTTCTGTCTGTACTGAACAATCAAGAAGTGGAATTACCTGAGGGTGAGTTTTCACCTGAGGATAAAAGATGAACTTTTATTAAGTTTGTTCTGCAGATCTCTGATGCAAAAAGGAATAGAAAATTTTCTGAAGCAAAAGGCATAATAATGCACATTCAATAGAGTTTGGTCTTTTTTTTGGTAGGTTTAAGTTATTTTTAATGACCTTAGAGGAGAGGAATATGATGTCATTTTGCTCGTTCATGACAATTTTGTATACTGTTTTTTTGTAAAGTGGCTACTTCGATATGTGATATTATATAATAAACTTACAACCAAGTTAGAAGTTAAAATTTATCTATGATGATGCAAATCATAACCCAAGAAAAGCATCTTTAAGTTTTGAAAAATGGCAATGGAAAAATACCCTGCATCTAGTAGTAATGAGGAATCTCAGGGAAGGAAAAGACCAAGGTAATCATCTTTTCCTCTGAAGACAGATTCTGTGTTGCATTTCTTAAGTCTTTTTCCTTACTCTACAGTTAACAAATTATGATGATTTTAGCACTTTGTATAAGTGATCATTTCACTCCTGAATAGGCTTTCATCTTTAACATGGCAATAAAATCTTAATATAAATTGTTGAAAAGGCATGTTTCTATTAACATTTCTTAATTAAACATTTTTCTTCAATGATAGATTTATTTTGCAAGGGAAATAAATTTCATGTGTGTGAGAACAATTAATAGGAACTCTGCTCTCATTTTCTGAAGGTAATTTTCCCTGCTAATATTCTGACATCTTTCAACATTGTCTGTGAGTATTCAAAATTACCTGTCTGTGGGAAACTCCCGGTAGGTTCTTTATGTCATAGGATGCATATATTATTTGACTGATATATTTACTTTAAAACAGCTGTTGCTGTAATTTTTCTTTATGAAAATGCAAAACTACATTAAAATCTTCTGTGTCTCACGGTTCAGTGCTTCATTACCAGCCACACTCAGTGACTCAGATGCAAGGCCAGAGTCCACTGCAATGCAGTAGTCAGGCAGGTTCTGGAGGTGTGAAGTAGTTTCATCTTCTTTTTCATCGCTTTGAATTTTTCCTCAGAAGTCTTCTGTCTGAAAACATGTTTGATGTTTTCCTTCTTTGCTTGTGGGGTCTAATCACTCTAACCAGAGCGATGCAGTTGTTAAGAGATGTCATAAGCCCTAAAAACCTATCACTGACTTATAAATACTTCTGGATATGGGGAAAGAGAATAGTGGAACAACTGATTAATAATTGATAGCCTTCATTAATGGCTTCAGTTTTTCTAATTAACCTTCTGTTTCATCTGAAACATGTCTACATTTTCAGGTCAGGCACTCAAGGTGGGATACACTGAACTGTCAAAATGAAATATGAAGTGATGGGCTGGGAACTCCAGAACAGGTTACACACAGTACTGGGAGATTGAGACAAGTTCTGTTTAAAATTCACTGTCGCACTCCAAATTCATTACATGCGCTTCTAGTATAACTGCTTTTTGGATCAGTTCACCTGAATGTTACTGGGCTGTTTTGGAGTTTGCTTAAAAGCAATCCTTGTTGTTACATTTTATAATATGAGTATAAATGAACATCTGGGGTTTTTTTTGAAAGATACTCAGGAAAACATACTTCAACAACAATCAGCACTGTAGCAAAAATAAGGAAATAGAAGAAAACAGTGTATCAATAAAAGGGAAGTAGAAGGAAACATGCATAGGCAAATAGTATCAAGAAACTGAAACAAATTCACCCTGGGAAAATGATGTGAATTCACAGTAATTATCGCTCTCAAATTCAGTCTAAGCTGAGTGTGACCAAAGCAGACTGACCCAAGTATAGTTTAATGGGAAATAGTTGATGCTTCAATAGCCTAAATGAAGAGCTGATTCAGGCACCATTCAAAAAGAAAGGCTGGTTGGAACTATTGACATTTCTGCTTCTCTCTGCAATTATAAGAAATGTTATTGCCACCTCTTGGAAAATGATTAAAATAATTGCCATCCCTTTGTTCTCCTCCCTCAACAGCAATCACTGGGTGTCTGCTTCCTTCTGTGTCTTGATGTGTTATGCTATGAATCTTTTCTTGCCAGGGAAAAAGCTGGTCTCAGCATAATTGGGCCATTTCCCTGTCACAGTAGCTTCCTTTTGAATCTTGTTACTCTGTACGGGTTGTAGTGAGGTCAGTCATATTCAGTCAAATGGCTGAGCAGATAAAAAGTGTGCAAGAACAAAGTACCTGCTGTCCGTTCAGGCTGGAGTGAAAATGTGAAAGGACAGTCTTTGCTAGCTTTGGCAAAACTTTACCTACTTAGGACTCCCACTCACCTGAATTTGTCCTATAAAGAAAAAATGAAGTGACCTTGGAACATACAGGTCACCGATCAGTATCGATAAAATCATGCATTATGACTCCCTGATGGTCATTTCAAAAATTAGCATCTCTCTATACTCATTTTCTGTCACAGATGAGTATCTGTATATACTCCTGCAATATCATGGTGTGACGCCACCAAACCAATGCAAGATGACCTTGCCATATCATACAAGTTGCTGCAACATCATAATGTAAAACTATCTCAGACTGATGTAGGGCCATGACCCAGCATAGTGATTATTGATTCAACATTAGGGTTTGGGCTCATACTGCTGCAGTGTTGCCATCATTATTGACTCAGGAGCATGAGGGAAGGTCATTCTTTGAGATTACACAACACTGTTGAGATCCAGCCTCTTTGCATATTGATGCAGTGCTACTATCTGTTGTTATAGGCTAGTTTATCTCTTTGTTGAGATAATCAAATGTTTGGGGCAAAGTTTCCTCTTGCTTGTAAATTATTAATAAGACATTGTAGATTGATTGTCCTGTGTTTAGCTAGGATAGAGTGAATTTTCTTGCTAGTAGCTGGTATAGTGCTGTGTTTTGGATTCAGTGTAACAATAACATTGGTAATTCACTGATGTTTTAGTTGCTGCTCTGCAGTGCTTACCTTAAGTCAAGGACTTTTCTGCTCTGCCAGAGAGGAGGTGCACAAAAAGCCAGGAGGGAGCATGGCCAGGCCAGCTGACCAGAAATGCCTGAAGGGATATTCCATACCACAGAACGTCATGCTCAGTGTATAAGCTGGGGGGACTTGGCTGGGAGAGGACAATCCCTGCTGGGTTCAGGCTGGGCATCAGTCGGTAGGTGGTGAGCAATGGTATTGTGCATCTCTAGTCATTTTGGGGGATTTATTCCTCTCTCTTTTTGTTATCTTCATTTTCCTTACAATTAATTTTTTTTTTTATATTTTGCCTTATTTCAGTTCTTAAACTGTTCTTATTCGAACCCACAGATTTTGCTGTTTTCCAGTTGTCTTCCCCATTCCACTGAGGAGGTGGGGGCTAAAAGTGAGTGAGCATCTGCACAGTACTTGGTTGATTGCTGGGGTTAAACCACAACAGTAATGCTTTAGTATTATTATGTACTGGTGTTAAAAGGTTATAAGATCATCACTTACCTTAGTGAGTCAAGCCCTCATAGTGTATCAATCTCTACTGTCACCACCAAGGCATACTGATATATTGAAGGATCATTATTAAGGAACAGAAATCTTAACTGGGTAGAGAATAGCGTTCCTGTTGTTTTAAGTTAAAGTTGTGAGTGCTCAGTATTTCTGCAAATCATATCCTGGAACCTATAGCTGGCAAGTGAAAATGAATAGTGGGACATTTTTGTTTACCTGTTTTAAGTATCTGACCATGCAAATACTCTTCTCTTGTGTGTGTAGTACTTCCTTGGCTTTGACTGAAACGAATGGCCCAAAAAGCTGAGATTCTACCGTGGAACATCTCCAGGTCACAACAGGACATGAATTGTATTTGCACTTTGTTTTGGTACTTGAACACAACAGAGTAACTGATGGGAATAATGTTTGGTTTTTTGTAGCTGTAGTGTCCTAAAGATCAAAGCAGGATTTGTATGCTGGCAATAACTTTCATTCTGGGGAAATGAGTTTTTCTTCTGAAAGCTGTAGTAAAGTAACATTTTCCTCCCTTTGGGACATGAAGAAAGGGCTTATATTTCTCTAAAACTTCATTTTCCTAGCTGTAGTGTGTATTAGTCTACTAAAAGATGTTACCTCACTCAATAAAACTTGCTATGGTTGTTAATGTTGCAAGCAATCACTTAAGTGAGTTGAGAGAACTGATTGGATCAGTTGCTCACAAATGTTTGTTTAAAGTATGGGAATGTTGTGATTTCGGAAGTCTTGGGAGCTCTTTCTGATTCCAAAGAGGGATAGTATTAAGAAGCAGATATTCTTTTGAGGCTGGAACTTCATGAAGCAAACAACTCAAGGCAGACAATACTGGTGACTTCCACCTAAACATTTTCATTTTTGCAATGGTAATAGCTTGAAATAAGTTATTTTAATGTAAAATGTCAAGCACCTATATTAGCCTGCTCTGTAATGGTTTTAATGTAGTAGAAGTATCTGTTGTTCAACTTACCCCTCACTCAGGCTTTGAGTAGTCCTCATTAATGTAGTCCTCATTCAGAGGTTGCTTGGTAATATTGTTTTAGATAATATGATCTTGCAGAAGAATATGTCAAACACTGGATTATGCTATCAAAAAAATCAGGCAAGCTGAACAGCATGATGAAAAAAAGGCAGGGGATATTTCTTTATGTTGCTGATTAGTACGGATACAAAAGGAGCAGGGAAGTGGTAATGAGTAGCTGAAATAGCCTCTCACAGCCATGTACTTACACATGGCTTGAACCTGGTTGAATACTTTTGAAACAAATACTGCTCAGTTATTCCTTGAGGTTGTGTAATTATTCTTCTCCATAACAATAATTTCAATATCTGGCAATTGGTTTAATTTTTTTTCTCCTCTTACAATTTTAATTTACTCTCTTCATTTGTTGGCTCTTGCTTTATGCAAGTTTGTGCCCCTTGATCTCCAGGGGACTACAGAGAAAAATATCTGCATATCCCAGTTCACATTGTTAATAAATGAATAAAGCTATTTGGAAATGTACCAGAAATCCCTGTTAGAAATACATAAATAGAATTAGTGAATATGCCACAAGCAAACACCTCAGCCAAGAAACAATGACTAACTTTGACTGAAGTTCACTGGGGTGGCATAATTGTCTGTAAAACCGTATGTATTGTATCACCACATACATTTAACTCTCCTATTAGTGATGCCCTTAGCAGAATTTGGACCACTTTGCCCTGAATGCTACAATCCAGCCTATGTCGATGTTTTATTAATTCACTATTTGAGTTTGCCCTCAAAACATAATGTTTTAGCTTGACTGTGTTGGCTTGGTTGCAGGCATATGAACAACATAGAAGATTCCAAGACTGATGGTTTATGTAACAGGTCACAAAATGGTTTAGGTAAAGAATTCCCCAACTGTGTTTGAGAAAGCCGTCCTATAATGTCAGTAGGCAAAACTGGATAGTGTGAAGGCTTTTTTCCTGACCTATTTCCCCTGTGGCACAGTGGACATTGTAATTCAAGTGTCAAGTCTAACTGTAGCTGTAACCAGACCTTTTTGTGTTGTATACATTGCTTCCATTCAGTACTTCGATCCTTCATTCAAAGGATCATCTGTTTGAGCCTAATGGCAAACCATTTGTGGGGAAAAAATATTTTCAAGTCTCCTTAAAGTGATTAATGGTAAACACACTCAGAGATATTGATTTACTTTGAGTTGTTTTCTGGATAGGAAGGTGAAGTTTCTTACTGTGATCTTTTGTCAGCTCCAGTGTGTTTCCATTTTCTATTTTGCTGTGAGGACAACTGGTCTGGACATTCAAAATTCAAGAAGCAATTTCTGTTAGTAACTCTGATGGATTTTTGGTGGTGCAGATACTATCTGCAAGGAACTGAAAGGAAATCATTCTTCCACCTAAACATGTTTCAAAAAGGCTTAAGCGTATGCATCCCCTAGTACATAATTCATCTGAGATCAATGGACTTAGTTACTTTAATAAGGAAGAACATTTAAACCCCAGCTGAGGCTGTTATGCAAAGGCTTTTGGGAAGCAAGTGTGTGTATGTGCAGGATGTTTGGGAGGGGTGGCATCTGGGCCTGCAGATAAGGTGAAAAAAAAACAGAAAAAAAATTCTTTCATGTGAACTTCTCCAGGTCTCTGCCTTCAATTCTAACTTGTAGCTTAAATATCCTGCACATAGACTTTCTGATTGTGATTTTCTTTTTGTAGGAGTTTATGCAAGATAGCCCCTTGGGCATTAGAGGTGAGAGGAGAATGAAGCACTGAGGAGAAGTTTGCCCATGTAAGAGCAACTGAAACTAAAGGGAAAAAAGATCCTTAGTATTTTGAAGAAAGCAAGCATGAACAAATCCTCCATGGTACCATTATGTGTTTCTATGCAGATCTGAAAAGAGAAAGTTACAGTAATTGGTATAGCTTTTAATGAGCAATGCCTCCAATGCATGGAGAATTATCACCAAAGAAGGGGCAGATGCTGAACACCACACATTTAAAGTAATGGATTTTATTTATTTTTTATTTTTTTTTACAGTTAGTAGGATTTTACCACCTTTGTTTCTTGATTGTTTTTTTTTTTTTTTTCTATTAAAATGTTCTGGTAACAAAAAAATAGATGGGAGATAGCATCTGAATTCACATGGTTTGGAGGCAGATTTGAGCCTGTAATTGGTTGTAACAGTACAATGAAATTGACTTGCCATCTTTCAGCTGAAGTTTACAGCAAAGCTGTCTGGAAATAACTTATTCCCCCCAAAAAAATGAAACCCAAAAAATTCTCTTTATATCCCCGTAAGTGTATATCCATGCTATCTCCAGCCCTGGTGATGATATATGATAGAATCACACATTCTTTCTTTCTGCATTCAGTCTTAAAGATCTCTGTTTCTCTGGTGCTTTCAGACTGTGCTGTTTTAAATGACCCATCATTTTATGCCCTTTGTGGCATCTCCATCTGCCTTAGTGATCACCTTATTCTCCAATAAACAGTGTGACTGCCAGTTACAGAGTGAACATTTAGGAGTTATTTTTGAGGCAGCTACTGCTGGCAGTCATGCTACGATCTCAAAGTGTGCAAATAGATTTAAGCCTAGGAGGGGTTTCCAGCCATCATTAAAGTTTGCATGCTGTGTATGAGCTGCTTCCAACAGATGAGCAGAGCTTTAAGTCTGTTGTGCTGCAGTGATGCCTTTAGTCATACCCCTTGGCTGACAATTCTGTAATGATGCATTTCCTGCTAAAGAACATGGGATACCCATAATAAAAGGAAAATCTAGGTATTCATTACATTGTTCTGTAGGTACATAGTAACTCTTGGTGTTTTTGTCAATTTCTGCCTTGATGGCATTTGAATTATATCCCAGGTATTATTTGTCTACAATGAATGTCTCATCTCTTTTGATAGTCCTTCTTCTGCCTCTCTTCTTTCAGTGGTATGCCTCAATGGCTATATGGGCTAAAACTATCCCCTTTTATTTATTACTTGGTAAGGGTATTTCTTTTTCATACTAGAAAGGAGTTTTTTCCCCTCTGACCTCAGAAATGAGTAGTTTTTTCCTCAAACATGCACTTGGCAACACATTCCTGCTGTTTGTTATAAGATGGTGCTTTACTCTAGAGCTAGTCTCTAGCAATTCTTCTTTCTTTGCAAAGAATCATAGATATTTTTGGTTGCTGTTCAAAAGGCAGTGTAGCAGCAGAATAGGCTGTTAGGTGTGCATTGTTTGGATTCTTTGAGGTAATGAATATCTAGCTGACCCTAAGGACAGCCTTGCAGATATTTCCAGTAACACAGCAATGCTTTATTAAATAAAACAGGCAAAGAAAGGTAAAGAGGTGAGTGACTTACCTGAAATTTTACAGTACATCACTGGCAAGGCAGAGTGCAGTAGATCTGGCTTGTACAGGTGCATTCTCAAGAGAAATATCCCTCAATACAAAAAGGAATGGTGTACAGCTTTGAAGCCAGTGGATTATTCTGTGAAAGGAGGAGTGAATACATTATGGGCAAGAATGTCCACCTAGAAACTACAGTTCCACTGTGCTTATCACTGGAAGAGGTGCTCCTACTGAATAAATCAGTAATCCTCAGTAAATTTGACTGGGGCAATAGGAAAATAATTGTTATTATTATACCTATTTTACAGATGCAGTGAATGAATCTCATCCAAGTCTAAAGCAAGGCCACACAGGGAGTTGTTGCTAGAGCCAGATACAGGATCCAACAGCCTTGTGGTATCTAACAGGAGAACCCTAAGCACTGGACTCCAGTGTTTTATCTGAACCCACCCAGCATGCCTGAAGAAGGTTCCCAAGAAAATCACTGGCCAGAAAGCAAAGCTAGTCTCCTTTTCCGTATAGCTTGGAGAGGGCTTGAAAGAATAAAATCCTTGGGATTTGTTTTGTTGCATGCTTAGGAAGGTATTGTCTTTTCTTATATACTGAGGTTACATAGTATCATAGATGAGTGGTGAGAAGAAACTAAATCTACTGTTTCCCTTCACATTTCTGGTTTTACATTCTTGACTGAGTCCCCATCTTTTTAAGGCAGAAACATTCAGTTTTGATTAATCCAGCCAATCTGAAGGTGGTGGGTTTTATATATATATATATATATATATATAATATATTTATATATATATACTTGTATGTATGTATTAAATATATATACAGTAATTTCACAATTATAAGCCACATCTTTTTCATTGAAGAATCCAGCCT
>VRYO01001269.1:5678094-5729321 GCA_009812075.1 Sialia sialis | reverse complement strand
TTTATAATCAGGTGCAGCTTATAATTGTGAAATTACTGTAAATAAAATTTTGGATGCATACTTCTCAACAAATTTGATTTCTAAGAAGAAACTCTAAAGGGGAAAGTGCTTCAAGAGGACTCAAAAAATACAAATGTAGAAGATTCGTGGGTTTTTTTGCATGTCTCAGAGTTCACCTCTTAAATGAAATTGGGAAAAAAACCCCGTGAGAAGAAGTGGTGTGGAAGTTATGGTGGACTTAGCACTTCAGAGCACACTCAAGGGAGGCATTGTGCTAACAGCTGCAGGAACAGCTCATTGCTTGCGGAGGATGCAGCTCTGCTCTCTGCTAGGATGGTTGGCTACACATAAACAGGCACTTGCAAAGGAGGAGGAGGGTGAAGGAAATCTTAACTTGCAAGAAAAGTGAGGCTTCTCAGGTTTTATGTGTTGAACAGGGGCATCTGTGCTGAATGTGTCTGTTCACTTGTGAGGACACTGTAGCTGCTCCCCCAGCTGGGTGTAGGCTTTGAGGAAGAGGATTTAGTAGTTTGAAGTTATCCCTTTTTGCAGGTGGTGCGAAATTCTATTTAGTTCAGAAACAGCTGTGTAGTACCTTCTATTTGACGTTTTTAGTAGTTTCTTGCTTACCTTCCTGTGCTTATCACCTTCTGATTTACTCAGAATAAAACCTTGGAGATACGGTTTGAAATAAAATGATAAAAAAGATACTGAGCTGCAGAACTTGGAGTGTCAGGTATTTTCTAAGTAACTGAATTTATGTAACAAAAACAAACCACCATGTTTTATTCTATCAAGAGTGTTACACTAGTAACCTAGGGAAAGACAATAGATAGACTTTCATAGGCAGATGAAGGGAATAATGAATAAGACAGAAATAACAATGAGGTGGCTATGGGTGGTGACCTCCACACTTCAAGAGTTTTTAAGAATTTTAACTGAAAATTTCAGGGGAGTACTGGGGTACTTAATGTATATTTAATTGAGAGCTCCTGCCAAGTGTGAAGAACAGGACTGGCAAAACGTTGTGTAAATTTGATGGAGACTGAAACAATAGATCTTTGAATGTTCAGAGATGATCTCTTAAGAGAAACGAGACAGGCTAGGCTGTGAAAATAAAGACAGACCATATATGTTGGGCAGAGAGCAGAAATCTGTGGAGCAATGCAGAGCTAGGATCACTGTGATGTGTGACCATGTCACAGTGACAAATTAGGAAAATAATCTTTGTGGCAGAATTATAGATGGCTATGAAATGCTAGCAGAAATGAGTGTTGTATCCTCAGCTATCTGAATAATGTAAAAGCCAGTGGCTTGTTAAAGTTTTGTAATAGAAGTCTTAAATTCAGATGAATTTCACCAACTGATAACTTTTATTCTAATTCTGCATTATTGTTTACAGAGGTATACAAAACCTTGAAAGAAAACATAGATGAGGGTCGAGCAAGATCAAGGTCATCTTCTGACTTTCTAAAAAAAGCTCAGGAAAGCACAGTTTGGACTTTGTGAATTTATTCACCTACATACCCCAAGTTAAGCAGATGTTTGTGAAAACCCTACAGTTCTAAATGCCAGCAATCTCATGACTGACTATGTTTTGTAACTAGTTATATGTCATGGGTGCCTACAATGACCTCTGAAAGTGCTGGCCTTTACTGGTGGAAAAGGAATCTTAGCCAGATCTTAGTGGTATTGTGTATGAATCATGAAGGTATAAATAACTCTAATGATTTGCGGTGTTTGTGTCATTATATATGCATTAAACATTGTACAGTTAGCATTATATGGAATATATGCATTATCCATAACGATGCAAACTGTGCTTAGCAACAGATTGCCTCACAGGTCAAGGTACTTGAGTCCAGATATATGACATCAGCATCAGAAGCAAAATCAAATACTATAGAACCACCTGGATTTTTTGGTGGGGTTTTAAGGCTGGATGTTGTTCTATTTTGCTTTAGGCACTCAAGGCTGATCTCAAATTATAATTATTTGATAAACTTGTGTGCAGCTCTGGGATCACAGGCCTTACTGGCTTTCTGTATTGATTGAAGAAAATACCCACACCTCCTCTGTTTCTTTTAAAGACTGTTGCTTGACATTGTTCCCGTTTCTTCCTACTTGGGATCTTCAAAAGATCACAAAATAATTGATCACACCAAAAATATAATAACAAG
Organism: Sialia sialis; assembly: GCA_009812075.1. Taxonomy (NCBI): domain Eukaryota; kingdom Metazoa; phylum Chordata; class Aves; order Passeriformes; family Turdidae; genus Sialia; species Sialia sialis. The sequence continues at coordinate 5,727,141 of VRYO01001269.1, read as the reverse complement.
AGGTGTTCTAGTTCCCTTTGTTGATGCTCCACTGCAATGTCAATTACTTGGAAACCAAAGACAGCATAAAGGCCCACTTAACTCACCCAGACAAATCTGGTTACTTTAACCAGTATCAAAACATCTGTTGGTGCAACTTGTATGAAAGCCTTTGCTTTTACCCCTGAGACTGAGGAAGCTCTTCTCAAGTATGTTGTAGCTGCTGCTTTTTTCCCTTGCCCAGGTGCTATTTCACTTCAAACACCAATTATACTGTTTTGTTAATACTTTGTATTACCTAGAGATTAAAAGGTGTAGTATAACCCCAAATTTTTCTGCATTAATCAACATAGTACCAAATAAAGTCCCTTGAGGTACTACTTTTTCCCTTTCATTGTCAGTAAAATCAACATCAGATCATGAGTGGGAGTCACAGAGTTATGTTCTGCTAGCACACAATGTCAAAAAGTAGAAGCCCAGATAATTTATAATTTAAAAAGAACAATGTGCAAATGCTACTGAAATCACGTTGTTCTCACAGGTGCTATCTGTGAGTAAGTAGTCTGGTAGAGAAGAGGAAACACCTTTGTGGACAGATTAATATCTAGATACCACTGATGTCTAACTAGTGAAACCTAGTGCTTCAGCAGTCCTTAACAACAGCCTATTTTCTCTGGGGCAGTTTGGAGCTTCTTCTGTAAAGCAATGAAAAACCCTTCAAAGAAAGGTTCATGACTCATTTCCATACCTGACACGCACATGACCTTTGAAATTTGCATTAAACCAGTAGACACATTTATATTAGTATTTATTTAGAAATATGTGTATAGTATAAGTTTCTGCATGTGCATAGAGAGAAAGAGAATGAGAATAGTCTGTATTTGTAAGTGTAAATTCAACTTTAATTATGGATGAGATAAAAAAAGCCTTGAGGGTAAGGCTGGATCTCTAGGGCCAGGTTTCATCAACTAGCTCTTGGTTCAGGTCTTCCCCATCTACCTAAGGCAGATCAAAAGTAGAAGTTGAGGTTGTTGAGGGCTCTAGAGGTAGAGAGGTTGTCAATTCTAGGCTTTAATGTAGAGCCCTGCAATGCTCTTGAGAAAGATGTGTCTCACATGAGGAAGTGAGGCTTCTGTTATTTGTTGAGGGAAATAGATCAGATTGAGTGGTGTGCTATCTGGTATCTATTCCTGATTCTCCCATGTGTTTAAAGCTCATTGGGAGAATCTCAAATGGTGATGCTTTGTTATCAGTGAACAACAGGTTAACCTCAATTCAGCTTTTCTCTGGCTTTCTGCATGTGATAGGGAAAGAAGAATAAATTGGTTTAATGGCTCTGAGCAGGGGTTTTGAGACAGGTTGAATCTCATGCTTGTTGTAGGAATTGCAAGACTGGGGAAATCTCATGTTTTGTTTTACGCCTGCCTGCGTTAGCTTATTCTGCTTTCCTGATTAAGGATCTTTCCTTGAGGAAAATCTATTGCTGAGAGTAGCTTCATTTATTTGTGATGAGTCATGCCATTGATGTGCATCCTGATAATTAGTACACGTATATTGCTTCTGTATGCTTACAGATCTGGGCATAGGAACTTAATTATTTGTGTTCTGCATCACCCAAAACCTGTTAAGAGTAACTCTGAATGTTTCTGTCAGAGTTATTAGGACAGCAAATAAATGTCCTTAATGTTCCTTTCTTCCTGTTCCCGTAACTTCTTCATGTGGGAGGAAATTCTGTAGCCTCATCTCCAGAACCTGTAGTGAGGTTGGAACTTCACTTGCAAACCCTCAGGGAGCCCAGTTTCAAAGCTACAAGAACCTCCCTGGTTCTAAAGGCCCCCCCAGGTCCCATGGTTTCCCAAAGCTGAAGCATCTTCCTAGTTGAATCTTGTAGTTTCAGTTGTATCATCAAAATGCTTCTTGTGAGCATCTCGTAAATGTCCCTAAGCCTATTTTTGATGTCTGAGGAGCTTTTACATGGCATTAGCAGTCTTAATTTCTGCTGGCTGTCCATTTTTGTGTTGAATGGCTGAGCACCTGTCAGACAACTTTGAGCAGTTATGGTTTATCTCAAATATGTGTAAATATTTTTGTGTGCATAGGTAGAGGAAGGCAGTCTGATTATCTCTTGACTATGTCTTCCCTTGTAGTGTACCCAGGTGTCTGTTGGGAATTGGAAGCCGGCTAATTTGACTGCATCTTTTATCCACAGATTACTTGATACTCCTAATAGTAGTTCTAAGAGGCATGTAACATACTGTTTTTAAAATACTCCATTGGTAGCATAGATATCAGTTTTCTGGAAACCAAATTAACCATTGCAGTCATCCTGCTTTTGAGTGACCTGACTTGACTGCTGTGCTGTGCAGTGCAGTGCAAAAAGCTCTTAATGAAATGAGCTGAATGTGGTCATTAATTCAATGGATAAGCATGCCCTGGCATTGGCTGCTACCTGTTCAGAAATGGCACTGATCAAATGTTAATATTGCTGAAAAAAAATCAAAGGAACCAGCTTTTTTCCATTTCTCTGGGGGAATATTTGGATTACCTTAACACTTTTCAAAGATGTCCTGCAAGAAAAATGTATCTATCATGTAAATCTGACACTTTTGCTCATAGTTGATTACTCAGTTTTGTGAACTGTAGATATTTACAGTCTTACCTATTGAATGTAGTTATTTAAAGGCATAGTCCTGGAGCTCTGCTTAGTGTGAACCTCTAGTGATTCCAGTGAAATTGGAGGGTTTAGCCTGGATTTACATCACTAGACAGAGTCTGTCTATGCTTGCTTCTACCACCAGTGTTGGGTGAGGCTCAAGGGAAGTGTGTTGGTTGCTCCTGCTACCAGTCGCTTCTATCTTTCCAGTTTGCTGTCAATTATTACAGAGCTTTAGGAGAAATGCAAGCTGCGGGCAACTGAGGGAAGCTTTGTGTTTAGGAGCTAATTATTATAACGGCATTGTGCTGTCCTGAAGGCAATTTCTATGATATGCCACCAATGCTATGGGGCACAGTTACCTGTGGCCTTTAAAGTCACTGTTTTGTGGCTTAGTTGCCTTATACCTTTTTTGCTGACACTTAGTGAAGATTTCAGCAGAGTGCTATGGGAAACAAAGTGTGGTTTACAGCTATCTCCAGGAATAAGGTATTGATAATACTTACCCCAGAAAACCTTTCTATAAAAAGTTGGGTGACACAATGAATGCCTTCAGGAGATTTTCACTTGCAGAATTTGGCTCAAAGATAGAATAATTGCAAGAAGATTAGATAAATGTTCTGTGACATAAACACTCAGTGATGAGATAAAACAAATATATTTGTTCAGGAAAGGTTTTTACTAGGCTGCCTATGTAAACAGCAAACTGAACCTGAGAGGAACTTGTAAAACTGTTTTGGCTTACTACAGATGGTGGTTAGAAGCCAGAGAAGAACTGGTAGGAAGGTACAGAGAACAGGCTCACTTAGTATTAATGTCTCATACCAGCTTACATATACTCACTATGATATGCTCATTGACTGATACAATCATCACAGACTCTAATTTTTACTGAAAAATAGCTTAGAATTTGAAAGGCAGATTAAAAATGATAGATATTTAAGAAAAATACTCCTCTGAGTGTGAAAGACACCCAGCAAATGACAGAGCCTTAAACTGTTCTTTGTGTTTGTGCATTTCTTCTTCCAAGCTTCCCTCACACCTCTTGAAAATTGCTTTTGGGCAGGTAACAGGAGTAATTTCTCTTTCTTTCACACATCTCCACAGACAGTGGCACTTCCCCTCCTCTGTCCCATGCTACTGGTGCCAAGTTTTACAGGCTTTTCTGCAGTGGTTGCCATTGTACAAAGCAGTGAGAAATGGGCTGTTGGAATTTCATCTAAGAAATGGGAAAGAGAAGGAAATGGCGAAACAACAAACTAAGCCAAAACACAGGAAGAAAGAAACAAATTGCTTGTGAAAATGTAGGCAGAATGAGGGGCAGGAATTTTTTCCATTAGTTTTCGAATTCAACAGTTTCCAGTGTAATGTAAGTAACTCTTTGTCAGATATCCTTCTGACAAAGAAGGAAGGGGTTTGTAGAAATAGCAATGATTAATTGCAATGTTTGTTTCCAAAAAATCATAGAGTGGTTTGGATTGGAAGGCACCACAAAGATCATCTAGTTACAATCCCCCTGCCAGGGATATCTTCCACTAAACCAAGTTGCTTAAAGCCCACCCACACTGTCCTTGAGCACTCCCTGGGATGAGACACCCACAGCTTTGCCTAGAGACCTATTCCAGTGCTTCACCACCCTCACAGTAAAGAATTTCTTCCTTATATCTAATCTAAACCTACCCCATTTAAAGCCCTTCCCCCTATCCTGTCACTACATGCCCTTGTAAAAAGTCACTCTCCAGCTTTCTTGGAGGCCCACTCTAGATACTGAAGGCATCAACTTCATTTCTTGTTTGTTAATAATGAAGCCAAAAATGGTGTCTTTATGGTGGTCAATGGAGACCATTTAATTTCTTTTCTGGACAACTTAAGAGAGTGAGACAAAAATGAGACTAATAAAGTAATGATTTAGACTGTAGAGGCCATTTGTGAACATGACAGAATTACCAACAGCATCACCAAGCTGTAGGACGGGGTGAGGGTGACTATTGTCTCAGGATCTAGAGTCTGGAGCAGCAGCCATTCCACTTCTAATGATTAAAACACAAGCTGGGAGCCAACTTCATGTCCTCAGCAGGGCTAGCAAGGCTTTTCCAGGTTGGGAAGTAGGTATCAGATCAGTGCAGGATGGATGCAGAATTTGGGTGGGGCAAGCTGTATTGTCCTGCTGTGTCCCATTTCCACCTACCATCCTCCCCAACAGACACATGCACACACACTCAGTTTGGCTTCTGGATCCACATCCACTCAATAGATAAATATCTGGTTCCTCTGCACTGGTTATTCTTTCTCTCTGTAAAGCTGTTATGTCTGCAAAACTACAAAATAGATTCTAAAAGATCCCATGCTGTGTGTGTCCCAGTCCTACTGTTATGAAGTGTATTGATTTACATAGTTCTTTATACACTGTATTTTAGAAAGGCAGATTATTGTGCTATGCCCTTCAATTTGCTAGCACATTTTTGTTACAACAGACCATACTTGAGTCTGAGGGATCTGTAGTGTCTGACCATGAGGACCTTGCTGTTAAGCAGCACAGTTATTGAGTTTTTCTAACATGCTTGTGATCTTTTCTTTAGGGAGTCAGTATTGTGCAGTTAACAGCTAGAACTAATACCAAAAGAAAAAGGCCACACTGGAGAAATTCATAGGAGTTGTATAGGTGTGTCAAATATCAATGAGCTTGTTTGTTCCAGTCATAGTACCATGAAAATACAGAGAATTCCAAGCCAGAGGTCAGACAGGAAAACTCATCTTAGTGCTGAAATTTCACGTCTGCACTCTTGTATTGATTTGTGAATTTTCATCACCCTCCTTGGTCTCCTGTAATTCGTCCAATGCTATTTGCAAAGTTACATGATTTAACCACTGTAATGCTGGGTTTGTGGTGCAGGAGGTAGTAGGCTGACAACCTAAGTCGGGGCAGAGCAAGAGCAAGGCAGTGTAGCTGTGCTCTGTTGTCACAGCCCCAGTCCCTGGTTCCTGTGAGCAGCACGAGTGTGTGCAAGGTGCTATTCTCTGTTGATGCTCCTGTGCTCATGTCCTTGACCTGGATGCACTCATTGCCTCTCTACACTACTTTGGAAAGCTCTGCAACTGCTCATCTGCTGTGTAATATTTGTGGTGTTTCCTTCATGTCTACTTCTCAAGCCCCTACTCATACTTTACTCTAAAAAGAGAAATGAAAGGATGGAGAGGATAGGAATGAGCCAATGTTTCATGTGAAATCCTCTTTGTGATGCAAGTCACAGTCTATGAAGGACCTCACTGTGTGTCAGCAACTCAGTGAACACTGAAATGAAATCCTGGATCTCTGCTGATGGTACAACTGCAGGCATGATTTAGCTGCACAGAGTTATTAGTTACACTCCAAGTGAGTGGATGTAACAATCTTGTACCACTTTAAAATATTTTAGTTCTATGTAATCAGAAATATGTGCAGTAATGGTACATAGCCAAGGAATATTTTACTGTTGCTAAATGTGCTGCACATACTGCATGTATATGGAAAGTCACCAGAGCACTTTTCACTAACACTAAGTAGATATAAATAAAAGGAAAACTGTTAAATTTAAAACTGGCGAAGTAAATGTCATGAATATGCTTGTGTTGAGTGCAAGTAAATAACAGATGTGTTGTCAAATTTATTGGCCTATATTTGTAGCAGCAGAAATGAAATTAAACATGCACCACTGTGGTAATGTAGACAGTACTGATATTGCTAGAGGGATTTAGTCTGTGGTGTTACGTAGAAGCAGCATTCTTTCTATAAAAAAAAAGAAAAGCACTTTCTTAAATCTATCAGTCCTATCCTCAGTGAGACCACTGTTCTTTTTCTCTTTTCCCCTTTACAGCTCCTCCCAAATGCATTTGAGGTTGGTTTCCTTATCCCACAGGAGCAGGAGCACAGTGTTGGGAGGCTGTATATGTGCATACCTGCGGCTGCTGGCCACTTCCATGCCTTCTCCTTTGCATCCCGTTGGTGGAGAAGCCTTTTGCCCCTGGAAGTCACTCACATTTATCTCTGACTGTCAGACTGTGGTCTTTGCAGACACCAGCCGTTTCAGAGTCCATCTTTTCACTCTAATAAGTGGGCAAATATTTTTCCAAGTGGCAACAACTGTGTCTGACTTGCTAACAAGGGGCAAAAGCTGATGCTGTCCTCTACAGAATGGGTACATGTGCTTTAACATTGTCCCTAGGTGCTAGCAGTAAGCCTGAAGGGAAGTGCTTCCCTTCCCTGCTGCAAAAATCTCCTTTATTTTCATGTCTCCATGCCTGAGACCAGGATGCGTTGTCAAAAGCTAATCCTACAATTTAGAGTTAAAAAGTCTAAAAGAGTAGAGGAGAAAAACAATCATGAAAGTAAAACAAAGCAAAGAAATCATGTAAACAAATTAATTAATTGTCTGGAAGTGAGGTGTATGTTTGTAATTTTGCCCTTGTCAAAGGGAAATTGAAGTTCATTATGCTCACTGCCTGATTTAAAAGCTCTTTCCTGCACAGCATCACCTAGAGAGAAAAAGAGAGGGAGGCCCATTTGGATCTCATGCATTGGCTGCAGCTTCAATTAAAACAGGAATTCATTACTGGAAATCTCCAGAGAGAAGTCTGTTACTTCACTCTTCAATGTGGGGAGGAGACTGTGTTTTCTTTTGCTGATTCACTCTTTTGTTTTAGTGTGAAGCCTTAGTTTTATAATAAAAACATGGTATTTTGGCTCATGGCTAGTAATAATCTTGAGATGCTGATAAAATTAAGAGATGTGAGACTGTATTTGGAGGCAATTTGTGTTGTTTTTTGCTGATGCTAACTGTGCTATTTATGTGCACAGAAATAGCATAACACATGGAGGGAAGGGACTTAGAAAATTCTGTTTACCTTATAAATTCTAGTGCTGAGTGAGTCTGATCATAGAATAGCAATTACATATGCACCTAATTGGAAATACTTACTGTTTCAAAATATTACAGTGTATTCATCTTCATCTCCAGTTGCCAAATGCAAATGCCTCTAATATATCTGATCATTGGTGTCGGGCTGATGTCCTGGCTCTGTTCCATTTAAGACTGTAAAAATGTGTAGGGAGGAGTAGGATTCCCTTTCTCTCAACTAGATAGAACAAAACTGTTGTAAGGAAAAGTAAATGCTTTGGGGAAACCTTTTGATTTAAAATTTTATTTCAAAGGCTTTCCAGGTTGTCTGGGCTGGAATGCTTAACAATTCTGCTGCAGAGAAGTGAGCTCAGAGTGTCAGGTTGTTTCATTCAGCTTGTTTTATCTCTTATTCTTTCTGTTTTCCTCCTTGTTATAAGAAGCCCACTGGGGTTTTATTTTTCTATGAAGCACCCACAGATGGTTGCCTTGTCCCTTTCTTTTGTTCATTGCAAATGGAAAGACATAGCCAAACAAGAAGAGTACAGCGCCCTTCCTGGAATTAGCAGATATTAAAGCAAATGCTTTTTTCCAAAAGAAAGATGTTTGGCAGTTAGCCAACCCTTTCAGCAGGTGCAGTATGCCTGAGGCTGTGCAACATGTACATCTCTGAAATATTGTAGCCCACTGTTTTGGACATCAAAGTGCTCCAGGGGAGGATGAGCATGTCTGTGTATACACAGATGTATTGGTCCTCTGTGCTCAGTAATATACACTGATTAATGAGCACTGAATCTGGGTCAAGGATTTTCTAATTGGAAATGTTAATTTCCTTTAAAAAAAAAATTATCCAGGTGAGAATTTAGTTGAAATAAAGTGAGTAGATTTTGGATGGAAACCTCTGTAGCCTCCTGAAGGGCACCCTTTCAGTAGCCTGGATGCCTCTTTCCCCTTCTTTTCTGGTATCTTAAAGAAACTGCCTGGAGATGTTCCAGAGGTGTGGAATAATTGCATGTTCTTGATGGCTGGCCTGGTTCAGAACATGGAGAGCTACAGACTCCAGAGTTCCCAATTTCTTTGTGACTTATGTTTCTGGAGCCATGAAGCACAGAAGATACTTACAGAAATGCTTAGAAAACATTCATGTTTTTTTACCACCTAGGGAAAATGGGAAGCATATCTCATTTAGGAAGCAAAAATACTTCTTCCACCAAAAATACTTCCAAGCGAAAATACTACTTCCAGTGCTTGTGTTTCTAAAGTGAAATACTTTTAAATTTCTGTAAAAATGCTTCTGTAAGTGATGGAGAGGTTGTGGGGTCTTCATTTTCCCCTAACCTTGATTTTTTTCCCCCCATGAAGATCAAATTAACTTTTTTCATTATTTCAGGGCTAAACCTAGTATAGTGGTGCATTTATGAACACCTGCTCTTGGAATGCAGAATCACAAGGTGGTTTGCATCATCTAGAGCAGTTAGTCCCTCCTGTGCATCAGAGGAGTTCCAGAGAGGAAGAGAGCAGCAGCCAGGGTGCCATAGCAGAACTCTGCTCTGAACACTTTCCTTTCACACAACTGCTTTGTCCCCCAGCCACTGCTGATTTTGGTCATTGCTATGGCAGAAGGCACAGAGTGCTGGGATGGAGAATGGAATTTTAGGTCATACAGAGAGGGAGCATAGGTGAATCTATGCTAAAAAGACATATTTGTGAAGGAGGTGGCATAAATGGGATTTTGAAGTTTTTCCCCCTCTTATCTGGGCAGTGAACTCTTGATTTATGGTGAGAGGACACTAATCAGGTTCTTTTGTGGTGATGGGAAGATGGGTCTGATTAAAGGAGAGAGGATAGGCAGATTTTTTTTTTTCAGTGCAGCTTTTTGCCTGACTTATATTTGTGCTTTCCTCCAGCATCTTTCAAGTTTGTTTTTTTTTTTATTTTTACTGGTATGTTCTTGGGTCTGGACTATCCTTTGCAATATTTGCACAGAACATTTGTGCCCTGACCTGTGTTCTTTTCTGTGTGCAGCAGTATACATATTTAATGACAATAACAACAGAGAGCATCCTTATTCCTTGATTTTTGGGAAACATAAAGCTAGCATTTTTATTATTTCAGCAGATCTGTCTTTCCAAGAGGGCTGCAAACAAATATCAGTCATCTTTTCCACATTATATAACCTTCCTTCTTCATTGCATCCACCAGGAAAAAAAAAAAAAAAAAAAGTGGGGGGAGGGGGAGAAAGAAAAGCCAGTTGCCTGGTTTCTTCTAGTTATCATTAATGTGGCAGACGTTCACATCCATTCTTGCTCTGTCAGAACAGATTTGCTTATTTCCTGCTGTCACCAGCATTTTCAGCTTCTTAATGTTATCATACTCATCTCTCCCCCCACCAATTACCCTGTCTGTGTGTAACAGAAATTTCATTATTAGCTGATCAATGCTAGTTCTAATGTTTGTGATTGCTCCAAGGTTTTTTGTTCCATTACCTCCTACCCTGTGGTAATTTTCTGTAGGAAAACACCTTGAAGTGTGCTTCCTCCTCAGAGAATATGATCCAATGTGCTTCATTCTCCCACTACAATGTCCTGTTTCAATCCACATACTGGGACTTTGGGTCATAACAGACACCCACATGCTTCTGCTTTTAAAATCACTAAATAAATTAGTGGCAAAAGTAAAACAAGATTGAGTTATGGGAATTTGATCACAACAAAATGGCTGAAATAGGGAAGGTTTATAAAATACAGGAAACAGTAAAAGCAGCTCAAGGAAATGAGTTTTGAAAGGAATGTTGTATGGGACACAAAGCAAGGAGTTTTATGCTAAGAGTGAAGAATTTTAGAAGATATGGGGTCAATAGAAGCAATAGAAGATATTGGAGAAAGCACAATTGAGTTTGCAAGTTGGTAAGATCAATCTTAAACATCATTTATGATTGATAAAAGCTGAATGATCCTTGGCTTGTGTAGATTGCGAGCAGTCTAGTTGTGTGTGCAGCTTTGGGTTTCTACACTTAGTAAGATATTCAGGACAGTTCTTAGACACTTGGAAAAATTTCTTCCATGCCAGTTTTTATGTTTCAGTGGAGGTGTCTGAACTTTATTTTTATTGGAAAATTTTTGAAGAGGCAGCACTGACTCATCTGAGCCACACGGATAATTTTATTCATTTTTATCAATTGCACTTTAATGTGATGGAAGTCTAATAATAAAAAAGAGCTCATTGTCTGCTTTGCAAAGAGACCACGAGATAGCCCCTGCTTTGGCAGCCTTATGATGTAGCCATAGGTAAGAGATGGGAAGAGAAGCCGGTGCTCTATGTGCCCCAGTTGTATCAAGATGCACAGGGACACCAAGGTGGTGACAGCCACTATCAGAGACAATAGGCAGCAGCTTCCAAAGATAATACAGTAATTTCACAATTATAAGCCGCACCTTTTTCATTGAAGAATCCAGCCTACTCCAGCAGTGCGGCTTATATTCAGGTGCGGCTTATTTATGGACAAATCCCAGTGAAATGCCAACCCAGAAGTGAGAGCCAGCTGAGAGGATGCCTGGGGCTGCCTTTAAAGGCTTCTCTGGTCTATGGAAACTGTTTGCAACTTGAGCACCTGACACCAATTTGTGTCTGTTACTAATTTGTTACTTTGTTACACATGGAGCCTCGCTTAATTTTTTTTTAAAAAAAAAAAAGGTGCGGCTTATATTCAGGTGCGGTTTATATATGGACAAATCCCGTGGTCTGCCCGGCTACCGGGAGGTGTGGCTTATAATCAGGTGTGGCTTATAATCGTGAAATTACTGTAATTCTGTTACTTCTATGCCTAAGTGACTCTTTTGGAAACTGTATATCCTCCTTTGTAGGATATCTGTTTGGGCATCAGGGTGTGAGAGTTCCCAATCTCCTCGAAACATTTGAATGTACTTCAGGAGCAAAGCAAGTAAATTCCAGAATCTGTAGGGAGCATCCTGAGGGATGTGGTATTTAGTTTGATCCAGGTTCTAGATCCACATTCTAGACTGGTCTCCAATTAGAGCAAGAGGTCTGACTTGATTCCTTGATTTATTCATAGGATTTCATAGCTATGTGTTGGTGTTTTCACTCTTGAATTCTGGCGAGAGGAATGATTTATTCTCACTAAACTTAGTTCTCTCTGTAATTTTTACCTTTTATGGTTTTCTGATTTTCTCCTAGTTTTCTCAGCTATTTAATCCCAGTAACTATTTTGTGTCAGAGACAGTCCTTGGGTCTTTTATACACAAATAAAACTGTTAAGGATGGTGGAGGAAAAAGCTTACAGCAGTTGTTCCAGGGGAAGAAGGTTACATCATGACAAACAACAGGCTTTTCTTGGAAAACGTTGGAAAGTCTTTAATTATAGTAAATAATATTTAAGTCTTGTAAATTCTTTTCACTTTAACATATAGTGCTTAGTCCTGTATTCACTCATATCATTGATTAATGTGTGCAAGTGGATATCTTAGCCTTGAGACTAAAAACTGTTGGCCCAAGCAAAGCTGATAAGAAGGTATATCTTGGTCATACCACATAGTTAGGATGCATTCAAGAAGAAACTGCTTTTTTGGAGTCTTGTGACCATACAAGTATAATTTGAGGAATGGGATGTTCCTAAAAATAACCACCAGAGACCCTCAGGAGAACCCTACTCTAGCTTAAATGAGTTCCGAGAAGTGATTTAAGTATGCAAAATAATTTGCAGGAGTGTTTAGCATATATGTATGAGTTTGGGGAAATGCAAAGAATATGGACTAGTTACATAGATATAAACTAGTCTGTTTGATAACTGCAGTGAAGAGATATCCCCTGCACTCTTGGCACTGAAAATAAATTCCTGCTTTCTAATACTACAAAGGGTGTTACGGGGTTTTATTCCTGATTTTCTGCGACAAAAATACTTCACTACTATTTTTAAAAATTAGCTCACAACTGGGAAATTGTACATGCCAGGATAATTCTTAAAAAAACAAGCAGCAGCATTGTTACATTAGCAAGTTGGATGGCAGAATGGGAGAATATCTGTGAAATGAAAGAGTTGTTTCCGAGAATGCAATTTCCACATTTCCTTTTTCTGGGCTAATTCTCATGAGGAGCACATAGCTGTGCGTTGTAGTAGTTTGGTAAGGGTGGTATAGCTTGTCTTTCAGCTTACTCTGAATTAGGGACCACTGGATGATCTGGTTCAAGACACAGTCCTTGCACCACTGTATTTTCTTGCTTGGACTAAAAGTTTAATGTCAAGATATGCAATAACTTTTTGATATATTTTTCTTCTGTTTTTAATGTCCTCACCACTAGCCAACATGTATTCCTGAAGTCAGTACTCACACTTAGATTACACTGTAGAACTATTACAGATGAAAATTCTACTTTGCAGGAGGGACTTGAGGCTTTTGTTCTTTAATGTGTGCTTTTATTCTGATTGTATTTCATGGCTTGTATGAATGAAAGCACACTTCTGTATGACACTCTAAAATTGTTTGCCATTGTAAAATTAACACCAAAGAAACTTCTTTATGCAATAGAGAGTTTCTGATCACTAGTTTTCAATTAAATGGTAAATGAAAGTAGCAGATTCAGTTTTATATTTGGCCATTATAAGGCATGCATTTTGGAGATACTTACCTCATACTTGTCTTTAATGCTCTGGAGAATCAATGCAACTTCATACTGTTTATAAGAAAAGTCCTGAGGATGATAGCCAAAGGAGAGCTAGTGACATGTGAAAGAAAATACAAAGTATTTCGAGACTGTTGGTGAGTTAAGTGTCCATAAATCCCTGGATGTTGCCCAGTTCTGCTAGACTGTTGATTTTTAAGATGCCTAAAGTTAGACTGCTTAATTTTTACTGCAAGGATGCATTACTGCAAGACTAATCAACAAATGTAGCTCAAGTGTTCCCACAGCAAAAGGGCTGAGGGTTTAGGATATCAGTAGATACTCCGAGGCTGATCCTACAATCCATACTGTGATAAATCTTGCAGTGACCCAGCTGTGTTTGTAAAGACTTGAAGTGGTTTGGGGTTTCAGGTGCACAGGGTCAGTAGGCTTGGTGGTTCTTTGAGTTCAACTTCATCTGCCTTTCTGTGAGACTTTGGTCAAAGGACGAAGACTTTGCACAAATGGGGTGTGTGATTAAATATATATGCATATGAGGTAAGTGTAGACAGGCAGGACAGGGTGAATGGAGAAAAAAAAACAAGAACCAAGGTGAATTTTTCTGCTTTAGAATGAAACAAGCTATTGTCTCATCCGTGGGGCCTGAGAGGTGATACAAGGGATCACAGGAGAGCTCCAAGTTGCTCAAAATTAAGAAAATAAATCCCAATTGCCAATTCAGGCTCTGCAGATGTGGCCAAGAATGACAGATAGATTTTTTCCTTTCCATTAGATTTGCTCTCTGATATCCAAGTTTATCACTCTTGCCAGAACTATTTGTCAAGCTCCCTGTCGATAATCCAAGCCTAAGTCATCATGCTACACTTTTATGATTCTCTCCTAAAAAAACCCACAGGAATATTCACACTGCTTTTGCCTCAGGTTTAGTAAAAGTGAAGGAATGTAGGGAGGAGGAACTATGATCCATTGAGTGGTCTCCAAGAAGCATTGGAGCTGATAAATTCCCAATCTTCAAAGACATTGCTTAGCCCAGTGGGTACTGAGCCCTAGTATTTCCCTCTCACTGGCACCTGTTTAATGGCCATCTGTTTCAATAACCAGTGACAAAGGAGCAAGTAAGTCCACTTGCTACTGGAGAATGTTTTGTTGAAAAAAAGGATTAAATAGTTGCCCCCTTGGAGAATCTTGTTACTACAGAAATTGTGTTGGCCAATTTTAGCCTCAGAGCAGAAGCATAATGCCCCTACAGAGCACAGGCACATGGGGACAGTGTTCTCACAGAAGCAGTGATGGCTGCTGGAGACTCTCTCAGAAATGCTGGGATTATGTGTGGATGTTCATGAATAGGCAGAAATCACATATTTGGCAGTTGATATTAGAACTCCCATGGCTAAAGACCCCTGCTTATGTCTGTCATCCTAGATTAATCCTGACCTTGGTCTTTGCACTAACTGCCTAACAGTATGCACTTCTAATGGCTGCTTCCTGAACTTTACAGATCTCAAACAACACTGGAATGTCTTATCAGTAACTGAGCATCCACTTTTTGTATATAGGTAAAATTTGAGTTAGAAGAAGTTGAGGTGAGGGGTGCAAACATGTCAACACAGACAGCACCATCTGCAGCTCGCTCTGCCTTTTCCTGGTCATCTTCCTCTTTTCCTCCTCCAGCTTTTGCCAGTGACTTAAGCTTCTCTGGATCTCAGAGCCCACATGTATGAATATTGCCTGCAGTGTGAATGAGCCTTTCTGAACCTGAGCTCATCATTTGTCGTTAGCAGCAGGTGTCACTTGTTTTCCCATTTCTATTGTCACTGACAGACAAGAAATATGTATGTGCTTTCCTGCCAGCACCAGTCCTATAGTAAGTATTGAAGTGTCAGTTATCCTGCAGACCACCTGCCTGCTGCTGCTGAAGCCTGAGTCGAACCCCCTGAGGGTGCAGGAGGCTTGTACAGAGCTGTTTGATGCAGAGCACCATGTGGTGAAACAGCTTTGCAAGCAGTAAAAAACAGTTCCATTGGGCTACACTGCAGTCTCAGGACATCTCGTTTTCTGCCTCTGGCATGGTTTTGATAGGAGGTGGGGAGACGCATCAAATTTCTCAAACATTCTGTTTCAGAGATGAAAGGGTAAAAAGGGGCAAAGACATTAGATAGTTGAAGGATTAAGGAATATCTATATAAATAAAAATGGAGTGATGGAAAGGCAAAAGAAATCACTGTGGTGAAACTAATGCAAATCGTTTGATCTGGGAGAATTTTTCTTCCAACCAATATGCAAGAGGACAGCCATTAAAAATTTCTTTCAGTAAGCACTATGTTACATTAATGGGACTGGTGGAAGTACAACATTAGTGAGATGATTAATATGGGGGATTGAGCTTTTTGGCACTCCAGGATTATATTAACATCTTGAAGAGTGATGGAAGAATGTGGAATCCTGCCACAGCTGTGGAGCTTTTCCCTCTCAGCATTCCACAGGGAAACAGATTTAGTCTTGGCCCCAGGAAGAGGGAAGTTTTGAGGTACAATCTGCATGCTGTGATGCTGCAGGCTTTCTGGGTGGGGATTGAAATGGAGAGGAGAAATGGAATGGCTGTCTTAATATGTCCTCAAGGTGCACCTTTGTATGACTGAGTTGGTAAACATAGTAAGTCAATGATGGCATTCCAGGGTACTGCTGAGGTCAGTGGGGTTACAGTGATGCAGACAGGTTGCTGGAACAAACTTGGGTTTGGTCCTTGTGTCTTTGGATCCTTGTGCTTCTGTTTGTGCCAGCTTGCATACTACTTCTCTTGCCCTCCTTGCAGTCTTCCTCATCTGCCTTGGACATTGATTTATTTCACTACCACCACCCCTTGTGACTTTCCACCTCAACAAAGGCTCCTGGTGGAATTGTTTGGCTTCAGAAAACTTACTTGTTTTTCTTTATTTATTTACTGGAAGTCCTTTGAGTTGTCCAGGCTGGTAATTGCCCACGTCATCTCTGTATCGATTGCTTTTAGAGCTGCTGAGCTCTTATTACTGCAGCTCACTGGGGAGAGAAAGAGAAAAGTGAAAGATCCAGGTCAGCATGGTCTCAGCAATAGATGAGTCTCATCAAATCTCTTTTCTCCCAGCTTCTGAATAACAGCTTTACTAGTTTTAAATAAAACAAGAAAAGGAATGTGCAATGTGGAGAGGAGTATTAGGAAGAGATGTAATCTGGGATGCTAAGGAAAAATGAAGGCAGAATGTGGGGTCTGAGCTGCCTATAGCAGTGAGAAAAGTAAAGGATACCTGGCTGTGGGGTATGACAAAGTAATGCTATGAATTGCTCTCCCACTGACAAACATCTTCTTCAGTAGAGCCCCCACCATAAGGGAAAGAAAACAGTAATGGAATAAACAATTGTCTTGGTTACATCCTCTGCAGGATATGGTGCACTTGTTACGAGCTGCCTGCTTCTGAGACATAATAAAATGGCCAGAGAGACTGAGTGTTGCCATCTCTGATCATTAGACCTAAACCAGTTCTTCTTAAATAGACGTGTGTGCCTCTCTGAAATGTTGGTGAATACAACGGCTCATGTACACATCCAAAAAACAGTCATTTGTAGGTGTCTGTTTAGCAATGTTGCCTATATTTCTGAAATAAAAAGGTCACTTGTGTCATTGATCTTGGTAATGTTTAGCGCAGTGAGAGTTAAGACAGGTTTTCTTATGTGGAGATGGGCATTGCATAGTGTGGGAAAGCTGACACTGCTGCCAGAGAGGAAAGATCACAGTCCCAGCATAGTTGTGTGGTAGCCAAAAGCAGCCTGTCCTCCCTGGCTGATCTATTACTGCAACCCATCTTCCTGTAACAGTGACAGCTGAGAGGGCTCTGGAGTACTGAGCCTGATATGAACCTCTTTTAAGAGTTCTCATATATGAATCTGTAAGAGATTGATGGCCTAGAAATCTCACCAGTGTATTTCCTCAGGAAGTTGTCAGCATTATCTAATTTGGATTTGATCTGTCTAATCCTTTACATGCTCCATTTTCTCCTCTCTGTGGACGTACTAGCACATAAACGTGGGGTATCTGGCTCTCACAACCCTTTCTGCAGACTTCTATTTCCAGCTCTGTCCTAATATGAGAAATACTGATTTCTGTTAAGAAAAAGCAGGATCTTTCTCAAGCTTTACTTGAAAGTTTAGTCTATTCCTTAGTTCATCTAATTTGGCAATCACTTTTTCTCAAACCATGTATAGCTACAGAGGCAGTCCAATGGCCCAAGCATTTGTGATGGATGGAGTTGCAGAACATGCACAGGTTGGGCACCAGCACACTTACTCTTCGAGAGAATAAGGGACACTGACCTGTGGACTTCCCAGAATATTTTCTTGAAAGACAGATGACATTAGAAACTTGCAGATCTCAGTGTGCTTATCAATTCAGGTATATTTCTTGATAGTTGTCTGGGGGTTTGGTGTGGAAGAAATGGTCTATTTTGGAGGATGCTTCCTTCTGTTGGAATAGGGATAGCTTGCTCAATGTATGTTAAACTTTTTTTTTTTTTTAACTTTATTTTTCTTTTTTGTGAGAGCGAGGTTATGTTTTGAAGTAAAATATGTGTATTCCTTATTTTTGTCAGAGCATAGAGGCAGAAGACTGTTCTTGGTATTACACTGATTGTCAGCATTATGCTCCTCTACCTTCAAGAACCTAAAAAGTGCCTTATTCTTACCACACAGGACTTTTGTTCAGCTGCCATGTGTGTGGTAAAACAATCATTTGAAGATCCCTTTCTCCTCCCCTTTCTTCTCTTGAACTGGAAGGCATAGTGCAGTCATTGAGATTAAGGTAGCTAAAGTCAATTCCACAAAGAAACTGCATTACTTTAATGCTTTTCTCTTTTCTATCAGTGGAAGAAAATGGCTTCAAATTGTGACCACTGTGTACAGCCATCCTCCAAAATCGCTCTGTGTCATGCTGACTTCATAACTTGGGGAATAAAAACCCTGTAACTCAGATGGCATTGTGCAGCAGCCAGACAAAACCCAATTGCTCAAATAGTGTGTTAGTTTCTTACGGAATTGTGTGTTAGAAAGAGTGTGGTTCTGTAATTGTTGCACTGTTGTGCTACCAGGGCAGATGTCCAATAAACACTGTGGAGTTGTTGAGAGCAATATGGGATTATGTATAGATATCATTTGCTTCTTGACTTCTGTGTATCTAGCTGTACTTCGGAAATTAGGTTTTCTTCTATGGTGGTGCAAGGGGTCTGTATGCACATTGTATGCATGCACACAACCCATCACTGTCTTCCAGCTAATGTCAGGGAAAAGAAGAGAAATTGAGGAAATAAGTATTGGCTTTTAGCTACTTAAAAATTATCCTCATTTATTCTTCCTCAGACTTTCATCCACGAAAGCATACAAATAGAAGCAGGCAGTCAGATTCTGCCAGGATCTGAAATCCTTGCTGGTTATTTTTCCATTTGCAGTTGATATAAAGGCCTCATGTTTAAATGACACTTCTTTTCATAGAGTGTAGTGCAAAGGGGATCCATCTGCTCTGTAGAGGTGTTGCTTCAATGAGACACGAAACGAGAACTGTTGTTCCATTCAGAAAAAGCAGCCTGTTTGGTTCCACGGTGCACAAAGGAGATGTCAAATGAAAAAGATGAATTATAAGCCTTACATAATAGGGACTATTATTCTCAAGTTTGGGATGTAATTTAGTAGCAAATGCTGTAATGGGTGTTCTTTCAACACTGTCTTCTCCTAGGATATTCTTGGACTCCACAAAAGTCATGGGATTTGGAACTACCCACTATTTGCAAGATTTATTTATGATGAAAGCAAAGGTTTTACAAATTAAAGTTTGGTGTTAAAGGTACATACTGTACCACATGGGAAGTGTCATATTGTGGTGTTCTTGTATTAATTTGAATAGACTTTGAGATATAATTCTCCAGCCAGAGCTGCTTCCTACAGTATTCCCTTCCTCTTGTAGACAACTGCTAGAAGTGAAACTCGCTCTGTGCTCTCTGTGAGGTAATGCACACTCTGATGAGAGTGGATGGACTAGAAGTGCTTTTCTGCATGAAACACTAATTGAGACCCGAGTGTTTCCATGTTTCATTGCACTATTTCATTTGCATACATGACACAGATAGTTTGCAGGAATGTGAGCATTAGGAAGTCTAGAAAGCCAGCTGTTAAGCAGACACTTCTGTGTTTTGGTTTGAGTATAGTAACCAGCCTGAACCACAACTGAACTGAAACCTTTTAGGTGGGAAAAATTCCAAAGCTTATAGGGGGGAGGGATGTCAGCTGGATGCCTTTGCAAATACTGATTCTTTTTTTTGCTGTTGTTTGGTTGTTGTTTTAAAATTAACTTGGAAAAGCAGCATGGGGCATAAAGAGATGACAAGTTTCAAGTAAGTGAAGTATCATGGGAGACATACAGTTTGAATATATTTGTGGTTTCTCCAGTGCCTTTGCAACCAGGAAACAAAACAGTTTCAGAATCCTTTTCTTAGAATGCTTGAACTGTCCCCCAATCTTGCTGGTCCTGCTGTGCAACACTTGTATATGTCCCCATGTTCTTTTCTCTTTCCTTACAGTCTCAAATGTATTTAGTGGGATTAGCTACACAAAGCAGACATTTGTGTGCTTGGGAGATGATTTTGTTCCAGGAAGCTAATGTATTAGGGCTTGAAATGATAATTTTTGCTAAACTAAACCAGAAACTTGGAAGCTTATCTCCCAAATTTGTTGTATACAGCAAAGACTGAGGAAAACAAGTCATTACATGAAAAAACTGAGCCGGTTTTCAGTCTCATCAGAAAGTTCAGATTGCTCATACTTTATCTGAGGGTGTTATTTAAACATAAGCATCATATGTAATGTTCAAGTGGAATGATATTAATATGTTGGCTTATAATGGCATTTAGCATGGGTGGGAGTGAGTGAATGAGTTTGTTTCCCACAGCAAGATTTTGAGCTGCCACCATTAAAAAGACAGCTGGGTTCACAGGGCCTGCTATGTAATAGCATGATAATGATTGTTCTGACAAACTGTATTGTCAGACAGCTGTTACTTTGGGTTGTCTAGGAAGATTATACCTTTCCAGGACTGCAGACAAGTTCTCATAGCAGATAAATGGTACAGCACAGTATCCATTTCTCATTTTCCAGTAAATTTTCCCAGTTAGTTCCCTGACTGTGTCTGAGATCTCTGTTAGCTCACAAGAACGAATCCTGATGTTGTCACTGAGGCTGGTCCTGTCCTGTTTCAGGTGGGAGCTCCTTGCCTGAGTGCTCAGCAAGGCTGCAGGAAGGCACGTTGGCGCTGCAGGAAGCACAAGTACAATGTTGTCGCTGTGGTCTAGGTGGTGGTCTAAGTGATTTCTCTTGCTGACATAATTACATTTTCTTCCTTTACAATATAGGCCTTAGGGCTGCAAAACACCTGCTGGTCACTGATCCCAAGCTATTGCTACTGCAAGTCACCGTATCATTTAATTTTTTCAATACTAATACTATTTTGTCTCTTAACTCATTGAATTTTTTTCTTCTACTGTGTTTTTAAAAGTTGTTATGGAACCCAAATCCTTTAATAAGGAGGCACAGTTTCTAATTGACATCCTATGGTGTGCTTTTAGCCCATGTACTGCCATTTCTTTTGGGGCCAGTGTTATGCTCTAGCTTAACTTTTTTTCCTCTCTCCCACCTCTCTTCATTCTGGGGGAATTTATGGATAGGAAAAGCACAGCTATTTAGGCTTCCTTTTGCTAGCTAAATATTTAGGTGGAACATAAGACCTTCTGTTGTGCAGTAGTTTCTGATTTTCACAACACCCACTCTTTCTCTAAGCATGGGTAGAAATTGCTATGCCTTGAAAACCAAAAGACTTATTCCGTAGGGGAATTGAGATTGCCATACTTGAGGTGCAGACTAGTATTAAATAACACTTTAGAGAAATGTTCACAACTCTTCAGCAACAATCTCTTTCAAACTGTATGTGCTATGTAAATGTTGGGAGGGTTGCATTTAGTGGTATAGCTTTTTTGCCCTTTATTTTTGTTTGATTGGTTTGGTTTTGTTTAATTTAGTTTAATTTCTCTTTCACAATTTTAACAGTTAAACCATCCATAATTGACAGAAATGGCACAGATGGAGGCTGAATTAAATCTTAAAGGTTGCTATTGTTTAGCTGCTGAGGATTTCTGTAAAATTGGGTTAACAGGACACATGACCTGCTAGTATTTTGACAGCTGTTTCCTTCCAAAGCAAAAATTGGCTTTTTTTCCTTCTCTTTTAATGAAACATTTAACATTTGCCCCACAGTTTTTGAAAAGCATTTCAGGGAGACATTAGAACCATAGCAGGAGCTGTGTCACTGGCTGTGCCTATATTTTTCAGCCAGCCTTAGTGTTTTCAAAGCATTGGGAGGGAAGAAAGAATTGCATAATGAAATAAACCATGTAACATATTTCACTTTGGATTTACATTTGTGTATGTCTCAAGCTGAACCAGTGCTTATCCTTTGCAGTGACTGTATCCTCAGCCCAAGAGTTAGACTTATTTTTTTGTTGTTACCCTGTTTTAAATAGAAGAACTGGAAGATTTTCATTAAAATAGAATTAATTCAGATTTACACAGAGATCATTGGTATCTTAGAGCTAATTCTCCTGCTTCTTAAACCAAGATAAATAAAGATTTTTCGTAACTGTAAGCATAGTGAAGAAAGAACACAATTTTCACTGTACTGTGTTCAGGTCTGAGGCAGAAGTGTCACAGTTTCAGTGATGTACCATTTCAAAATGAATACAGTAATTTCACGATTATAAGCTGCACCTTTTTCATTGAGGAATCCAGCCTACCCCAGTAATGAGGCTTATATTCAGGTGTGGCTTATCTATGGACAAATCCCAGTGAAATGCCAACCTGGAAGTGAGAGCCAGCCAGAGAGGGTGCCTGGGGCTGCCTTTAAAGGCTTCACTGATCTATGAAAACTGTTTGCAACTTGAGCACCTGACACCAAACCCAGCTGGCAGCAATTCTGTTACTAATTTGTTACTTTGCTACACATGGATCCTCACTTTAAAAAAAAAAAAAAAAAAGTGCGGCTTATATTCAGGTGTAGCTTATATATGGACAAATCCCGTGGTCTACCCAGCTACCCTGATGGGCAGCTTATAATCAGGTGTGGCTTATAATTGTGAAATTACTGTAGTTGTTTCAAAAGTTATAGCTAGTAACAACTGTAACTCCCACTCCTACCCACGGAATAAACCAAGACAACAAAAAATAGAAGTACAAAATCCAAAATGTGTCATAAGCAACCATACTTCATTTTTTATCTTGATGTATGTCAATTCTGCTTTGCCTTACAGTCACTGAATGTTCTATGATGAAATTCCAATGTCCACATGGTCAAGAGTATTTTTTAAAGTTACAGACCTGGACTTCTAACCTTAGTAAGAGGCCTCTCATGCTTTGGTATTTAAATAAGGTGATGACTTAGAGTGCAGGTGTCTTACTGCTGTGAAAATTGAGATGGCAAAAACTGAAGAATATTAAATATGGGCAAAGATAGTCGGCTGCCCCTAATATGTTGATAATAAAATGTTAATGCTGTCAAGTGTTCTGGCTTATCATCACACCATTCAGTGAAGTTACTGAAGTCCAGACTTGAGTTCTCTACTTCAGTTGAGAATAGAACCAGGGCTGAAAGTTGTGCAGTAGACCATTCAAGATGTCTTGCCTTCCTCACTGTTCCACACTGTAAATGCCTACAGAAAATACCACCTCATCACAATAAAACATCTCACAGAACTGTAAAAATTTCTCACTCGTGATAAGCTCATCTTGCAATGACAAGTTAAGAGGCTGACGTAAATATACAGTTACAGAAAATCATAGATGTATTCCTTCAGCTGCTTCTTAAAAATGGGCACTGGCTTTGGGAGGGAAGAGTGAGGACTAGGTTCTAGGCAAGTGACAGCATAAAAACTGAAATAGAATAGTAAATTCTTCCCTCTGTTGCTCTCCTAATTACTGCCTCTAATACTGCCTTTTTTTCTGCTTAAAGCAAAGACAAGGAATTGAAGTCAAGTACAGTCATCCTAAACATAAGTAGAAGGCCTAAATCCAGGATCAGCTTGAATTCTGGTTGACAAATTCAAAGTGTTTGGATGACAGGCACTTTCCTTCCGTGCCTTTAGCCATTGATCCTGTGTATAACAAATATTTTAGAATTTCTCTCTGCCTTCTGTTTTTCTCCACTTGTACTGTCTAAAATTCTTTGAAATTACTCCTTTGAAGAGTTTCTGCACAGTTCCTCTCATCTGTACCAGATTTTCATAACTTGCTTCTTCCCATATTGAAGCTACTCAGTAAGGCATCTCATGTTCCCTGTGTCACAGAATATGTAGGGGAAGTAGAAATGATTTTTTATGATGGAATCCTGTCTTTTGCCCCATGGGCTCAAAATGACACACTGGCATCCTTCCTGCTGCTTTTTGCCAATCACTTTTTGAAGATCATAAAGAGTTTTGAACATCATAAAGCGTTGCCAGCCTATTTATCTGCTGTTGTTGCTTTCAGGCCAGGCATGGGGGTTAGTCAGGCTAATCATGTTGCCCTGGAAGTCTTCTCTAGGCATGTCCTGTACTCCTTTGTCACTTTCTGACTTGGCCTGATGCTCTCTTCCATTTAGGCAGTCCACTGTGGTATTTCTGTTGAACACCACTGTGCCATCACAGTCTGGCATTCAGGTCCCCAAGACCTCAGTGGGATTTCACTGCAGCAAAAAGCAATCTGTAGCTCATCAGTGGTATCTGCCCCTGTTGTTTATTTGCAGGTAAAGTAGGTCAGATTGTATCAAGGATTGCTTGCACTCAGAAAAGCAAAAGTCCAAGGTTTGCTGCCTTGGGATTTTGAAGTCCATAACACAGGTCAGGGACTGTCACCTGGTCACAGTCAGGTAATCATCTACTTATCCCAGAGGAACCTGAACACTGTGACAGGTAGCAGCTCCCAGCTCCTATAAAGTTCCCAGAGAAATTTTGTTTTTTCCACTGCTCTGAGTGTTGCAGCCTAGCCCACAGTTTCAAGGGGTCTTATGCTGACAAACACATTACTGATACTCTTCTAACAGCATTATTCATACAGTCCTGTCACTCTGATGGATTCAGAAAGAACATTTGGGTTTTGTATCAGCATGAGTCACCTCACCCACATTTGGTCATCGCTGAAACCAGATGTGGTGACAGATTAGCAATGCACAGAGGCACTACACTTCAGTACAGGGCAATGAATCTAGGGTAGTGAGAGAGGGTGTTCTTGCACTGATGAAAAGAAAATGTCAGCACTGGGCTGGAAGAGGGGAGATGATGGGTGCCAATCTTTTCAGGACTTTGCATGTCTCTCTCCATCATCTAGAAAGTGGTTACCACCTTGATCTTTTCTGCACTCAAAGCACATCTGAATCTCATCCCTAGCAGACATACCCAGCTGCAAGAAATTTGAAGAAATTCCTTTGGAAAAAATTCCAACTTCTTGGCTATTCAAAGCCAAGACTGACTTCCCATTTGCAGTCACTAACAAATGTTTTCAATCAATCACCCACTCACAGTCCAAGTAGGAAGATGCCATTCAGACACAATAGACTGTGTGGTGGGAAATGGATCAGACAGCAAAGCTGCCTTTGTCATTCTTCTTTTCTTTTTTTCAATAGACTTACCTTTCTTCACAGAAAGAAGAAGGAAGAAACTTACACAGCAGGAAGCAGTGCAAAAAAAGTTTTTTTTCTTTTCTGGCCAGTTTTAAGGAAAAGAGCAAAGGCATGAAGGACTGCTTCACTTTGGGAATGTTGGAAAAATATTTGTCCCACTCTGACATTACCTTATACTGACTGATCTAGACCAAAGGGGGAATGGGAAGGAAAGAGAAATGTGTAGTTAATTTAAAAACTCACTTTCCTCAAGGTTTCTGTAGAGTTATTCAAATAAGTTTATTTAAAAGCTTATAAGCAGTAGTTACATGGGAAAGATATTACTTGCACAGCTGCTCTAGACAGATGATCAGATTTTTCACAAATGGGAAAATATACAAAGAAAAATAGGCATCCATAAAGAGAGGAGCATATGCTGCAGGGTAATGTATGTGGACTTACTGACACAAAGACAGACAATGTGTAAATATGAAAACAGCTACCTGACAAAGGCTGTGAAGATACTTGGAAGATGAATAGTCTTTTCCCATTTAGGCAGCCCATTTATATCCTACTTTGTGGCATTATTGGGACCATGTCTGGTCTGACTAGAATAGACACACCTCACAATCTTCTGAGATTCCCCTGATGGCATGAGAAACGAATTCTTCATTTATTTGGAGTTTGTTTCTTCCCACAGTGAATATTTTCCAAAATTATAGTGAGGCAGAGGCTCCAGGCTACAAATACAACTAAATGAAAGTATTTTTGTATTTGTAACCTTACTATATGCTTGTCTTTTTCTGATCAGGATATAGGTCAGAACAAATTTTTGTCTGGTATGTCCCCAGCCAGACAGCAATTGAGAAGAGCAATATATAGTCAGTCAAAGAGTTGAAATATTTTCTGTAGAAGCATTTCATCTTTTGTCTAATCTACAAGGAAAAAGCTTGTTTTGACCTCTGGCCAAGCTGCTGGCTTAGTTAGTATGCTGTCTCATTTAGGTAATGGGTCAGCTCTGAGAATTTCTAGGTCTTGAGTATTTTTTGAGCTAATGATTTGAAAAAATTCTGTAATCATTCATGAACTAAACCATGTAGCTATGTGCTTGATACATTAGTAATCTGTCCATTTTATGCAGAAGATAGCTGATTTTCAAAGGTACTGATCATTTCCCTATTTTCTCATTCATCAAATTTTTTTATATTTGTCGCACAAATTAACTTTCTGCTTCTAGATATCAAATCTCCGGCTCTGTTCTCTTTGCACACCTCTTATGTGCAATTTAAAAAAATTATTATCTCACCTGAAAATAGCCTATATTTTATCTAATCCACCCTTACATGTGCTTAGGATTGTGAGAAATAGATGCATCCATATATATCCTACAACAATCCACAGCTTCACTGGCATCACCTACTCAGGAAGCAGAACCTGTAGCAGTTCCTATGCTGCGCATGTGTGGGAGGGCAGGTGGGATCACAGGAATGTAAGAAGTCTAACTTTTCTTCCTTTATGGGGGTGTTAGAGCCTATGAATTACAGTGAGATGTTTCTTGTACTTGGAAGGTAGGGAGTCTGGGCAGGACCAGTAACCTCAGAGAGTGAAATGGACTTCTCACCTTGGCAGCAACAGTTAATGCGTGAAGGAAGACGGATATTGAATATAAACTTTCATAGAGTATTTAAACTGCAGGGAATTGAGTTGGAAAGCCTTGTTCTGGGAGTCCAAGAGGAGTGCACCATACTAGGAAAAAGTTATTTTAATGTTCAAACAAAAGTAGCAGCGGAACTTAAAACTAAGATGAGTTTTGTGTCAAGGGCTAGAGACTGAGCCAGGATAGCACAAAGCTAAGGTATCAGGAAGGTTAGAAACAGCAGAATGGTTTGATAGAATTAAGGCAGGAATTCTCAATACTGGCAGGCAGGTCAGCATTCACGTGCATTATCAGAGCCTTATAGAAGGCTCAGGTAGGAGCATTTCAATGCAGCAATATTGTTAATGGTGAGGTAACCTTGCAATGCAAGAAATAATGAGTATTAAGTGGATAGAAGCTGTATGGGCAACATTTGAGGGGAAGACTGAGATGAAAAGCAAAAGATGTTATAAATAAGTTGCATCCATCTATGGTACTGCCATATTGCAATATGGCCTGTGTCTTTCTAAAGCTAGCCCTATCCAGCTATAATTTGAGAAAAGCTTTTCACCTGCAAACCCCACCCCACCACGATTCCTCTCCATCCTTTTAAAAATGAAAAGGTAGGTGAAAACTATTTTGGGAGGAAATGCAGTACTTGGTGAGTACTTGCCTTCCCCACCTCAGCATCAGTCTCAAAATGTTGATTTCCCTGCACTTGCTTTTCTTTGAGCTTGACTTTGCCTATAAACTGTTCTGTCAGGAGCTCTGTTGCATGGCCCTCCTGGAACTCACTGCTGTTTGTCTTTGCAGAGACAGCTGCTCTCTCAGTGATGACGGGTGTAAAATTAAAAGATGGAGCTGGTTACATCTTTGTAGTGCTGGTAGTTCTGTAAGAAGTTAGTCACAAGTCTCTGAAGGTACCATAAAGAAGCAGTCCTTTTTCTGGAAAAATAGATGGGTTCCCAAATTCTGTTGCTGTCAATAGAGTGTTTTCTCTTTTGCTTATACTCTAACCTTTTAGGCATTTTATTTTTCTTTGCCTGCTGTAGCACAATGCAAACAGTATTACAGAAGAAGAAAGCTAGGTGGAGATGGTTGGATGCTCAGAAATCAATTCTTTATCATTCTAATTTCTTAATATCTAAAAGGGAATTTGGAAAAAAAAATTAGGCAAAACCAAAACTCAGTGCATCTTTGAACTAATGAAAATAATATCTGCAATATCATTAATTTCAGTCTTGTGAAGGAAACTCCACTGGACTTGTGAATTCATCCACTCTCCTCTCTAGAAAACCATTCTAGGTGTAATGACCAAGAAACGAAAAGAATTTGTAGGGTATAGCATATAAGAAGGAGGAAAGGATAGGGAAAGAAAGGAAAATTAAAGTAGTGCTTAAGAGGAAAAACTTCCTGCTGCTGAGATTCAGCAAACTGGGGAAAAGCCTAAATGGGTGGTTTCTCGTGTTTGTGCTATAGATTTGGGATTTTTGCCACTTCCATTTGTGCTGATAATTATTTGAATACAACAAAACAAAACAGGACAAAGCATTAGGAAATGCACTAAATAATTAAAATGTTCTGAATTTCTGTCATCCATTTCACTTGAGGGCTTTCAAGTGCTTCCTCAGAAAATTCTTCACAAACATTATGTCTTTACTGACGGAATTGTATTCTGTCTTAGTAATAGATCAGCTAAGATACTAGCAGAACTGAGACAACCTTGCACTGGAAGAGAATTATAATAAATGAATCATGATGAAGTAAATGCTTATGATGTTTTTTGTGTACCTTGTTCAAAAGAATATACAAGTAAAAATTCAAGAAAAACTTGCTCCTGTCACCAGTTGCCTCTTTTCCCTTTGGTGGAGATTTGGTTTGGGTTTGGTTTTTGGTTTTGTGAGTTCTTTTGTGGTTTTTGGTTTGGTTTGGGGGGAACTTGTAGGGAGTGCGGGTGTTGGGGTTTTTTTGGTTGGTTGGTTTGTTGGGTTTTTGTTACTGGATTTAACTTCCTACATAAAATGTAAACTTTGTTCTCTCTGCAATCCCAGGCTCTTTTTCTCTAAGTAATATTGTTAAACACTGATGAGATAGTACTGGTCTAAATCCATTTATTAAAGGAATCAATAAGAATAGCATGGTTTTTAGGCCATTAAAAATGATATTTTGTCAAGCTATACCTTACTTAGTATTACATATTAAATCTTATTGTATGGAATGAAAGAAAAAAGTACAGACCTTACTTATTATGACAGAGGATAGAAATAGGCTAATCCTTTTCCAACAAAAAGAATGACCTCAGAAGAAGCAGGTAAACAAAGTCTTCAGAGTTAAGCTGGCTTTTTAATGATAAAAATTGATTTTAGACTTCTTCGTTATTTCTAATATACAAGAATGAAATAAAGATCCTCCTGTTCCAAAGAGAAATATGGAGCACATCTTAACCTCTTCTATGATTAGCAGGCTTCCCTAGATGAAAATAACAGTGGAAAGATGTGTATTTTCTATTAGAAACTGCAAATTTTTGTGCTCTTTTCTCTGCTTCATCTCTGTGTCAGCACAAACTTTTCATCACATTGTATTGGATGAATCTGGGTCAGCCAATATTCTGTCATACAGTCTATGCCATCCCAGCCAAGTTTGATGAGACTGCCCTTCATTGATTTGTCTTTTTGGAACACTATTTAGGGAAAAGAGAGTGTGTTTTTGTTGTCTCCACTGCAAGGATCTGCCACATGGGCTAATCCCTTCCTTGTTCATTTAGGCACTGGTTCTCAAAAATGAGTCTGATACTGAGTGAATGGCACCATGGGTCCAAAATGCTGGGTTAGGGTGTTATGGTGTATTACCTTCTTATAACCATATTTCCATTTGATTATTTACCACAGTAGTGAAGGAACTCTTTTTATCCATTTTTTACTCTGGAGAAGTGTGCATATCAGTTGCTTGTCATTTGTAAGCATCCTCTCAGTTTTACTTTTGCTAACACTGTCCACAATGAAAACAGCAAGACTTTTTAGGATTTAATTTGTGAAAGTGTCCACAAGGAATTTTTAAAAGCAAATGGTCAAAACCCTGGATGTAAATACCTCAATTCCCTAGCAGCAGTTTTTTAAACCAATTGAAGCAGTATTTCACATCTCAGCTCTGTACAGAAGTAAAGCAGCGAACTCAAGTCCTTTCCATTTGGTCAGATCACAATAACTTCTTTCCAAAACTGTGGTATTAGTCTTGCTGTATTACACCAAATTCCAGCTTGGGTATGCAGTATCTGTTTCTCTTAATTATATGGGATAACTTAAATTTGTATTGTTTTTCTGAACTCAGCAGTTGCTTTGTTCTATCCAAGAAACAGCACTGCTATAAGACTCAATGAAACTTTGAGTTGTCTCTCAATATTAAATCAAAGCCATATTCTCAAATTAAAATACACCCAGTATCAAAGTATAAAACCTGTGGTTGACTACAGTTCTAAAAGACCCTCTTCACTTGCTTGTTAATTTTGTGGAAGTATTTTTGAGCAACATACAGTCACTAATTAAACACTGCACTTTGAGAAGTAATATTTCTGCTTGTGTTTAGTGGCATATTTTGTCTTTCTCATCTGTGAAATCTGCGAAGTAAAACCATGGGGGAGAAAAGCCACCACAAATCTTACTCAAGCCTGTCCACTCAAGACCATCTGCATCTGTGTTCCCTTTGCTTTTTCTTGAGAGAAGTATATGAACTTGCTAGGTGCAGGTGCCAGAATTATGTAAAAATAAACAATATTTTTAAAAAATTCCAAAAACAGTAATGGCTTCTGTACATTAGAAAATCTAATAAGCAAAATTAAGGAATAAAAATAGTTAAATATATATATATATATATCCTTCAGTTTGCCTATAAAATTTGATTTCACATTTCAGCCTGTCACCCTTAACCTTTTCTTGTAACTCACTTTTACAGTATTTATTTCCTTTATCAGTTGATGATGCTGTTAACAGTCCAGAAGATTGATCTGGGGTCAGAATATCAGCATTCTCCTTAGCTGACTTTGTATCCAGAACTTGTACAATATACAAGAAAAATAAAATCTGGCCCGTTCTGTTGTAGTCATGCTGTTTCTGAATTAATGATTTCAACACCAGTTTTGTCAGTAGAGATATTGTAAAAAAACCCAGCACTGTAATGTTTAGCAGACATCTTTCTGTTATCAACTCTGGGAGTTGCTTCCCACAAATGTGTAGCACACCAACTGTACTCTGTCAAGCATGGATAGTTCTAGTGCACAAAATAATTGAAACTTCTGTTATTTAATGATAAGTCCTGAGAGAGGAGCAGCATAACTCTGGAGAAGAGTGCAGTGCAGAGCAAGAAGTAAGGTGGTCATTAGAATAATCTAATTTGGAGGTCTGCTTTCTTTCACTTCTATGCCTGCAGACAGTGCCTGAAAACTGATGGTGTAGAACAGCTGCACCTCGTATCTGATTGTCCACAAGTAGTTTTGAGTTGGCCATGAAAGCTTTGTAGCAGGCCAAAATATATCAAACAGCTCCTTTTAAAGCTTCAGACAATTGATTCACCCAGTGGCCAAAGACTAAGACTTGCAGATGTCCAGCAAATGAATGGGGTTTTTTTGTTTTTCTGTTTTTCTGTTTGAACAAACTAGAGCTCGGTAACTGCCTCTTGTTAGGACAAAAATGAAAAGAAAGGGGTATAAAAACACTTGAGATTTATCAGTCCTTAGGCACAGAAAATCCAAGAAAGGTCTGGATGTTGATGTTTTTATTTCATATGCTTACGAAACAAAACCTGAAAAAGAACAAGAGTGTATTTTTCTAAACCTGTATTTGTAGTGGGCTGAAAATGGAAGAAAGGGGAGGGTATTACTCAAGTATTTAAAAGACATTTTTGAGAATAGGCCAAATATCTTCCATATCAGAGCTAACATCATAGCTGAAGAAACTATACAAACTGAAAGGAAATAACACAAAATGTAAGAGTGCAAACCTTAGAAAGGTGGATTGTGTGTTGAAAAGTGAGCATGAACAATCTGGAACATATTTTTGCAAAAATTCTTTCTTAAATGGTACTTTCTGTTATTGAACAAAAAAAAAAAAAAAAAAAGAAAAAGAAAAAAGAAAAGAAAAAACAAGCCAAATGCAATTCAATTTGAATTTATTTTAATATATTTACTCAGGGTTAACAAGTCATTAAGCATCAAATTGCTGACTCTTAATGAGTCCCTGATGGTGAAAATGAGCTGCCTACAACTGTACAGTAAAATAACAACAATGGCATGGCAGAAGGCTATAATAAAAGTCGAGTAAATGCTATTGAATATTTGAGGTGTGGATGCCAAACTGGTTTTGAGAAGCACTTCCATTTATTTGGTTCAGTAGGTTCATTTACTGTATGGCTCTCTATGACTGGTTTTGCTTTCAGGAAAAGTATTTGATGTGATTTTGGCTTTTAGAAGAAGTTGAGGGGACAGATCCTGTATATACACTAATTGTTGGGCTAATTGCCTTGTTTCTCCTGACCAGTGCCCAGTCTGATAAATTTACCAGTGTCCAATCTGATAAATTTAACAATTAGGAGGTAGGAGTAGCTAAAACAATTGTGTGGTTAAGTACACAAAGACATGTGTTCTAAATGGTTAAATAATGAATGAATAAATTTAAATTTAAAATAATAAATTTAATTTGAATTGTGACAAAAAACGACCTACCAAAACAGAATGTAATGTCTTGCACTAGCGCTTGCTTTCCTATCAACTTGCTCCTATGGGTGTATCATACAAGTATTTTTACCTTTTTAGTTATTCTTTTGTAGACTAACAGCATCTCTCAATTCCAGGAAGGCCAGTGGTCCTTTGTAAGATGTCTATTCCCTCATGATGGCAATTCCACGTTGCAGATAGTTTGGACCGGTTTAACTTTCTGATGCTTGTTGGCAGAGGGACAAGGCTGTCTGTCAGTGGTGACACTGTCGCGGGGTCAGACATGTGGGCTGGCTGTTTTCATGCCCACTGCTGCGCAGGTGCACACGGTGATGTGACCCTTTCCTCAGCTCTCTCTTCCTCACACCTCTGCCAGGTCTGGCTTTCAACCTGTTCTGCACTCTGTAGGCAGAGGGATAAAAGACAAGTGACCTGAGGTTAGGCACCACAAGAGAGCTGAAAGAGAGCTGTGCCCAACGCTGAAGCATTAACAAAAGTCCAGCTCCTTTAGTGTTTTCCTTAGAAGAACAGTCTGTGATATAGTTTCCATCTCCCGTTCTCGTGCAAAAGCTGATTTTCTAAATCCTAGCTATAATACTTTGGCTCCTACTGGATGTCCAGCAGAGACCTTGTTGCCTAATGAACAAAAGGATAAACCTTGTACTCTGCCCAGAAAACACTGGCAACAGCAGAAAAAAGAATGCTCAGCTGGCAAGCTGGTGGATTTTTCTCCTCCTTTAGAAGCAGCCTATAGGTTTCTAACTGTGGGTTCAATGGAAGATGGAGAGAATTACTGTTTGATCTAGAGGTTTTTTTGTGACAAGGAACTATGGTTTCGGGAATTTTATGTGTGAAAAAAAGTCAAATTTTTCATTCTACTACCTCTCTCATTTCACTTCCTTCTTAAGAAGGCTCTCTTGGCTCTGATGGATTGTCAACTGCTAATATAACGCTTCTTTGTATAGAAAGAATTACTGGTCTAATGTAAAATGAGTTTCCTGGCACATCATCAGTATAAAAATCTTAAAGGAGGAAAAGCAAAATTGTGGCCTCATTTTTTTGGTTGTCTTCTTAGTATATTGATTGTTTTGCAGCATTAGCATCCTCCACAGAGGGGAAGGTCAATACCATTATAACTCCCACTGCTCTCACCCACTCTTTAAAATTGAATTCAGTGTATTATTGAAATAAGAAGAGCATGTGCAAGCAATTATTTTTTTCACTTTTGAAGTTAACATTGAACAATGGACACCTGGCATATCAGCCATCAAACAGAAAATTAACTGTACTAATAGCAGTGCAGATTCAATGCTGATTTAATTCTGACTTCAGAAGTTAATCATCTCCAACACGATGGATGGTTATTTAATGAGAAGGATTCATGAGTTCTCGAAACCACAATACAAACTAACAAATCAAATCTGATGCCATCACCTCCTTACTGAATCACTATTTCGGCACCGCAGAACAGCTGGACGGCTTCGTTGCTCAATACAGCCAGGAAGTGGGGGATTGCAGCAGCAATCAAAGTCTTCAAGCTGCAAGGCATGTGAATATGCAGTTCTGAACTAAACTTGCACACAAATAATTAATGAAGTAATAGTCAAAGTAATAGCAGAAACCAAACCATATGAACCTTTCTCAGAAATAATGACTAACAGGTATTTTTTCTGTGTTCATAGATCATTATCAAATGCCAGTGGGTTTTTTAGAGAGGATATTAATGGAAAAGTTTGAAGAGATGTTGGGATTTTGGTTTGAGTTGTTGGTTTTTTATTCATTTGTGGGCTTGGTTGGTTGTTGTTTTTTTCCTGTGGATTAGTTCTTTTGTTTTGATGTTATATTCTTAGTATTTTAACTGAATTTAGTGCTAATGACAACCCTGAAAGGGATAATTATGATTCCTGTTAACTTGATTAGCAATTATGTCTCAAGTATGATCTGTGGAAAAGTCTCTATGTCCCTGTATCTGACTGAGCGGCTTCTTGGGGTCTTTGGGGCAATCTGTGTCAGTGGGTTGGGCTTTTTTACAGTGAAATTGTCAAAAGCAGGGGAAAGTGATTATTGTTTCCTTCACTGATTTTGTAAGATGAACCTGCCTGTAAACTGAACTAAATTCCATGTGCTGATTTCATGCAGACCCCTTAACATCTGATAATGATGGTTTTCAGCCTCTTTTTATATAGATCAGATTGGAATGGGTAAGCCAGTGACTAGAAGTTTCAGTACTTTTCCTTCTACTCATCTAATATTTTGCTTAGTTCAGCAATTTAGCTCCAGTTGGTTTTCTGGTTTTGTTTTTTGGGTGGAAGGATCTTGTATAAATAAATGTGCTTCACTCCAGAGAAGGTACTACAGGGTTTGTGGCATTTTCACTCATGTAGCAAAATGAGCATTACATTATTGTGTTATTTTTCAGTAGCTGGAGAATGTTCATTAGAAAAGACCATCAGAGCAGTGATAAATTACTTGCATTACTTTCTGCGTGCATACAAGCTATTCCTGTTGGAGATTGTCTTCATTCCTTCCTATTCAGGGAACAAAGAAAGTGGCCAATTTTTTTTGTGGTTAAAATTCCACGTGTAAGTTACTTTGCTGCTACTGCAGAATGCTGGGCTGGTGGGAAACACTGATGTAGATGCCATAGTTGTGTATCCATTGTCTCTCATATATCAGTAAATGCTGCTTGATCCTGTCCTGCCTCTGTTGTTTTTTGAAAACTTTTCTCATCCTGACAAAGACAGCTTGAATTTTTTGTACGTTCTTTCACTTCTAGTATAGTCAGTGTTCTCTCAATACATTAGCTACCTGCAACCTCTTGTACTACTGATTCCTGACTTGGAGTTGTGGTGAAAGCTTGGGAACAGCAAGTAACTGTGCTCAAGTAACAATCACTGTACAACTGTAATAATCTTAAAGGCAGCCTCATTAAAAAAAAAAAAAAAAATATATATATATATATATATTTGCAGCTAATATTGAGAAATGCAGGTTTAGTCTGAGGAAAGAAGATACCTGAGAAATTGAGCAGCAAGGTTAAAAACTCCATTTTCATGTTTTGCCAAAGCTAATAGAGATATAAAGATAACAGCTTCATAAGTAAATAAATACTCTTTGGTTTTTCAGGCTCTGAGGCATATGAAGTATGGGGGGAGTAGTTCTAGGTGGAATGACACCACCACTTCAAAGACTTGTTTTCAGCCTTCAATAATTTCACCAATATCTCTTTTTTTTTTGTGAATTATATGGAAGAACTGGTAGGTGGATTAAATATTTCTGATGCACAGTAAGAAACAGACAGAAAGGAAGAGGAGAGAGGAAGGTGTCCAGTTGTAAGGAGCAGTAACAGCTAAAGCAAAAATTTTCATGCACCAGTGCCCTGTGAAGGCCTACAGTAGGGTTAGAGGGTTGGGGAAAAAAAAAGCCAAATCAATCAGTAGATACAGATGCACCTAATGTTGCTATGGACAAGGATTTATATATATGCAGGTAAAATAATTTCTTTTATAACACAGTAGTCTTCTGACCTCTGTATTATCCCTTACAAAAACTGAATAGATCACTTTCTTCCAAGTCAGTGTTTATTGCATTAGTTAAGACTATAGAAGTTGTATCTGAGGTAACAATACAATAACCTTGCCTTGTGCAAGCATCTCCTGTCTTCATGGTGCATGTCTAGAACCTGCCAGTAAGGATGTTTTTACCCTCACTAAGAGATATCCTTGGGTGGCAGCGATTATTTAATAGATAAATCATTCTTGATTGTTTAAATATGTGAGGTGTTTTGCAGCTTGGCTGCTATAGCACATCACCCAGACTGTGTGTCAGTCCTCTGAGACAGACGCAGAGCTTAAGCTCCCAACACACTCCCAGCTTTTTCTTCCATGTCACACATGATGTTTCGGCATCTCAGCTAAAAGCTGTTGTCATTGCTCTTCCAAAGGCTGTCACCTCCATACCACCCAGCAAGGGCACAATTCAGATCCAACTGAAGTCAGTAGGAAATATCCAGCTGGCTTCCTGAATGCCATGCGTTATTACCTCAGCAAGCTGAGGACAGGAAAATAAAGAACAGACATCGTGACGTGTTTGCGCTCAAGCAGCGTTTGAAATTCAGCGTCCTGGGTACGTGCATGGAAGCAGCTGTGGCCTGGAGGGTGCTTCAGGGAGCAGCTGGCTTTCACATTGCTCTGAGAACAACAATCCCCTTCTGAACAGCAGTGTCCACCCTGGCCCTGTTTTGTGAGGGTTGGTCTCTGTGTGTTTGCGTCCTCAGCCGTGCACTGCAGTAGCCTTGTTGTGTGCAGGTGGACAGTGATGGGGGGGAGGGCACCATGTGTGCACCATTTCCATTGCTGCCAGGCACGAAAGAGAAGGAAAGGATGCCAGCTATTACATCAAACCTTGGAACAAGAGGTTTGCAGGAGAAACATGCTCTGGAGTTCTTGCTGGCAGATCATGCCAACCAATGGAAGAATTGTGTAATTCGGGTAATAAAAATGTTCTGAACTATAGCTGAAACTTTTTAATACTCAGATGCTCTAGAAGTAGTTAAGACATGTTTGAGCCTTGGAAAATCTCCAAGACCCACTCAAGAGAGAAATTAGTAATTTCACAATTATAAACCGCACCTGATTATAAGCTGCACCTCCCCGTAGCTGGGTAGACCACTGGATTTGTCCACATATAAGCCACACCTTTATTTTTTTTTTTTTTTTAAGCGAGGATCCATGTGTAACAAAGTAATAACAGACACAAATTGGTGTCAGGTGCTCGAGTTGCAACAGTTTTCATAGACCAGCCAAGCCTTTAAAGGCAGCCTCAGGCACCCTCCCAGCTAGCTCTCACTTCCGGGTTGCCATTTCACTGGGATTTGTCCATAGATAAGCCACACCTGAATATAAGCCGCACTACTGGTGTAGGCTGGATTCTTCAGTGGAAAAGGTGTGGCTTATAATTGTGAAATTACTGTAAATACCTTTTTGTTACCTGTAGAGAAGTAGTCTTGCTGAAGTGCAGAGACATATTCTCTCCCTCATCACCACCTAGTTGAACCAAGATGGTTGAGGTTAGGGAATGAAAACAGGAGTATAGGGGGAAAAGAGAGTAAGAAATGAAGACTAAATGAAGGGGGAAGAGGACAAGTGGCTTGAAAATTATCCGAGGTATTTATAAGCAGTGAATCCTCCATCTGCAAATGTTGGGCAAATCTCTGTCCTAGTCATTGTGCAAATTTACTTGTAATGCACAAAGCAATTAGTATTAGGTTTGTGCTACCAGAATGTAACAGGAACTGAACAGACACCTTAACATAGAAAAGTATTTGACATTCATCTGTCCTCTAGATCAGCTTAGAAATAAGATGAATTCTTCAAGAGCTGGAGTTTTCACTTAAAAGTCTCATTTTTAATGTTTATTTCAGCAACTGAGTATAGTACATTAGTTCTGCTCCTTTTTATCTTGAGGAATCCACTGAGATGAAATGGGCTGAGGTTCAAGGAGTGTGGACAAGCATTCCTGAACTGACGCATCTTTGCCACTGTTTTGCAGCATGCTCTTCTGGGTATCTGTTGCAGCTATCTCCTCTCTGACTTTAGGTTCCCATTTGTAAATGTGAACAGCTCTTGAGAGATGTGATATGAGATGTAAAGTTATTGGAAACTTTAAGATGTAAAGCTGTGAAAAAGCAATGAGCTGGGGAAATTGTGTGACTTGGTCTTTTAGAATAATAGTCTGCCTATATCTGCTCATTTCTAACTTCTGACATTCTGTTCTGACCCAGAAGTGCAGGGCTAGTCTCTCACTACAGCAGCCTTCCTGTCAATGGCAGCAATAAATTAGGAATATGGATCTATATTGAGGCTTTAGTTCTTTTTGATGTTTATGAACTTCCTTGCTCTCCATGAAGCGGTCATGCTGAGGGCTAATTAAATGTGAGTGTGTATATTTGATCCCTCCCATTTTTTCTTGCCAGTCTATCTACAAAAAATCACAGGTTATACCAGCTTGTCAAGTAGGAGGCCAAAAGGCAGAAAGAGACATCAGCAGATTATGCATAAGTCTGTGGCAGTCAAGGAGCAGGGAAAGGTTAAGCAGGAGCTGTTATAATGCTTCAGTGCTACTTGGTTGAATTACTGCAATGCAACCTTTCTAAGAAGAGGTGACAGAGAATTGTAACTATTTGATCTATAAGTGAAAAGTGGCCTGGTAATTAAACACAATATTCAGAATTATAAGATCTGTTTATTGTTTAGAATATATTGCCTGAAAAGGTATATATTTTCCTTCTTTTACTGTGCTGAAGTTTCCTTTTTGCAAAATAGAACTGCTGTCTCCCTCAAAATCCAATTAAGAGGCTCATGTCATGAGTATTCATAGAGTGCTTTGAGATGTTTAACAAAAGATGAGCTGTAAATACAAGGCATTGCTACACTTCTGTTAAATTTTTGTCAGTAAATGTTATTTAGTCACTAAACTACAAAAATATACACAGACATCCCTGAAAGAGCTTATTCCTGAAACAAAAGCATTGAATTCAACAATTTCTTTTTTTTGTTCCTAGTACATAAGAACAGGAAAGCTCTAAGAATTTGAGTCATCAGCTAGATGAAGGCCAATAATTTTGAAATTCTGTGGGTATTACAGAGCCAACCTAAAGAAGTATTAAACAGAAAATTACTAGAGAAATGACATTTGAGAAAGTCACCTCTGAGGTTTCAGTGACCTCCATTATTATTATTATTATTATTATTATTATTACTATTACTATTATTACTATTATTACTACATTCTTATGTATTTTGTCATGTCCAAAATCCCTGTCCTGAGAACTTTGCTGGAATAGCTACTAAAATACATTTTTTCAGTCTCAAAATATGCTGATATTAGAGCAATTTATTATATTGTCTGTGAATAAGCCTATGGTATTTAAAACTGGAACTCTTTTTTTGGTAAGGAATAAAGGACTGACATAGCTGGTGAAACTGGTGAAACACTGTTTTGTTTCATCAAATAATCCCACAACACTTTCACCTCCGATCACTTTTTGTTTCTTTCCTGCCTTATTACAAGAATTGCACACAAAATTAGTTATCAGTCTTACCACATATTGTAGTGCTGATGGTCAATATTGAGTTATGAAGGATGTTAATGCAATTTTCTGCAGTCTAACTGCTTCCTTTATCTCCAGTGAAATGTTAAATTAAATAGCAACAATGACCAGGTTGCATAGAATTTCTACGATGCATGGGTGGGATTTCATTGTCAAAGTCTCTAGCATTGCATCCTGGGGCTCTACCTGTGTTGTGTCTGAATTATTATTCCAGGGCAAAGTCCTAAAAAGGATCACATCATGCATGATGGGTGTGTTTGTCAGTAAGACCCTAGAACTGTAAATGAAGTGTGATCTATCCCATCTCTGCCATTATGTAAGGACAAGAAAAGGCGATAATTGGTTGGGAATGGGGTATGAGATAAAATGGCAGATACTGGCCATGGCCAAATCAAAGGAGGAATCCTAAATCTTCTGCTTGGTTTTTTTGACATTACTGTCACAAATAATGCTAACAGCTTCTGTGCAGAGCTAACAAACACTAAAAGGGTCAGTATTTTTGTATTTTTCCATTGGCAACCACTGTGGCACTGCCCTGATTACTTTCACTCCAGTGGTATAATGTTTCCTCCAGATAAAATATTGTACATAACATACCATTTTATTGTGCTATGAGAGAATTATTATTTCAAAAGTAAAAATGAACAGAGATCCTTACTATTTAAGCCTAAAAAAATATGTTCTTGTCCATGGGCACAAAACAGCATATTTGCAGAAAGCAAAATTTATCCATTCCTAAAAATACCATTTCACTTCTGTCTGAGGCTGGATTCCTGCCATAAATCTGCTGTAGTGTTGTGATGTTTTGGGGGGATGCAGCAATTAGTCAAAAAAATAAGCCTACTTTGATATGATGAAATTGTTTCTGTTTACAATGTGTTATAATGGGTTATGGAATCCTTTAAACTCAAAAGAAATAATGAAATAGAGTAGTTGAAACTGGATGGAAAGAACTGTGGAAGACTTGAGTCAAACCAAGTCAGATCAGGGCTGTCACCAACACTGAAACAGGTCCACTCTGATTTATCTGGCCAAGTTATAGAAACCTCTAGGTGATATTTGCTTATGTGAACATTGGGCCCATCATTGTGCTGTGAAACAACTGCTCCTCAGTGGTTCCCATCCATCACACTGCAAGCTGGATAAATTGGGATGGGATCACAAGCCATGCTTCCTGTTGCAGCAACCTTATACTGATTATATACTGAGCAGTGTATGCTGAGAGTGGATGCACACTGCTGTAATTACAGTACACTTATGAATATTTTTAACTTTGGATATTAGTACTAACTCTTTATTTCATAAATGTGCAATCTTGCTGCTATGAAATTGAATTTATGTATTTTTTTTAATGTGTGGAAAGGCCCAATCTGCCCACAATAAAGATCATCTTAGTTATGTGCAGTCACCACCCATAGTTATGTAGTGTCCCTCACAATTTCTCAGATGTTTTCACACCAAAGATGTCAGCTTCTGATCTAAAGGAGATTGTGCTTAGATTTTAAGCTGTGCACTGCATGAGACAGGACTGTTCTCACTACAGCCAGCAGAAGGGATTGAGCCATGTACATAAACAACTGGGATATTGTTATTTCAACGTAGTTTTGTAAACTGGAAGTTGATAAAATTTTATTCAAAACTGGGAAAGGAAGAAGGGAATGGGTACAACCAAACAAAAACCAAGTATCACACTGTAATGGACAGCTTGATGTCTGCCTCTTTGGGTAAAGATCGTGTATCTCAGGGGCAGGAGTTAGATTGCATGGAATTTTCTGGTCCCTGCATTTTCACAAAGCATCTCTTAGAACACTCAGCGCTTGACTAGCAAATATAGTTCCCATCTGTTTTCATGCTATCCTAAAGAGAATTCAAAAATCTACTTTAAAGAAAAAAATATCAACTATAACTACTCTCTAGCTGCCTTGATCCATTTTTTTTCCTCATGGATTAAGTAATTTATATAGTTCATCATTTGTTTAAAATGCTATTGAAAGGCATGTATTCCTGGAGAGAAAGTGAGCAATGGACAAGTTTTTGGCAGCGAATCATCTATCTTTGCAGCCTGAAGCCTTTCAAAATGTCATGTAGATATTGCAAAGATAAGAAAAATGCACATGCCCACTGCAACTGTGCAAAATGTAAGAAGAGTTGCAAAGGAGGAGAAAGATGCCTAAGACACAACCACAATGAGCTCATTTCCTCAGGTTGTAAAAGAAAATTGAACAAAAAAAAAAGACCAGGAAATACTGATATAAGAGTTTTAGACACTTCTTTATGCTGTTAAAAGTTTAAATATAAGTAGTTTTACAGCTGAGTCTTTACCAATTCTTTGGCTCCCATTTTGTCATTTGTCTCTAGGATTAGCATCTTGTGAATCAGGATTGGAGATTTAACGGTGAATGAAATTAGAAATAAAAAGAATATTTACCCTTTTTATAAGACAAAATACAAAGTCTGAGTAATTTAATTTTGTAATCCTCTCACTTCTGCTGATATTTGGGACAATAGCAAAACAATATAATTATTTTCATTATTGTAGTCATTTATCTGTCTTCCAGTAATCTCAACAGGAAGGTAACCCAGTCTTGCTTGAGTTTTGAAGCTTTGGTTTACACTGTCTTGCAGCTAGTCTCCAGGCTGTTAAGAAAGTACTTTTACTGGAGTCACATTAACTTTGTGGAAGTCTGATTCTTTGTGTGGTGGTGACAAGTTGAGTAGCCTGTCAGAACTGCAGAATTAGAGAAACTGTAGAACGGGCAAGGCAAATATTGCAATTAAGCTATTTTCCTCCAAGTTTCTGTGCTAGTTGGAATGGACTAGAAAATTTTGACTTGGAAAGGACCAATCCAACTGTGTGACCACCTCCTGGCATGCCTTCCAGTCCTTCCACCCAGCTTTGTTTCTTCCTTCCTCTGGGCACTTTCAAAAGACTTAACATCCTTTCTCAAATTGTGGGGCACAGCGCTGAAGTGGGACCTCACAAACGCTTTGTAGAGCAGGACAACCGCTTCTTTTTCCTGGCTGTTTGTGCCGGTTTTTATTCACCCCAGGACATGGTTTGCTGTTTTCATTGTCAGATGGATCACACTGCGCTGCTGCCCACCAGCACCCCAGATCCCTTTCTGCAGGGCTGCTCTCCAGCCACTCCTCTCCCAATTAATACTTTTGCCTGGCTTTTTTCCATCCTAGGTGTGGGATCCAGTATTTGGACTTGTTCAGTTTCATATCTGTCTTGGGGTGACTAAATCAAAACAATACTGATAATGATTCTCCAGTTCTTAAATCTATCTAGAGCCCTTTGCAAGGCTTCTCGTCCCTCAAGAGAGTTGAGAACAGATTCCAGTTTGTTACTGACAGCAGATTTCTTAATACTGCATTCAACTCCTGTGTCCAGATTGCTGATAAACAGATTGAACGGAGCTGTCCCTGGAACTGAACCCTGAGGAACAGCTCTGGTGACCACAGTTGCCAGGCAGATGTAGTCCCATCCACCACAGCCCTTTGAGCTCTGCTCTCCAGCCAGCTCCTAACCCAGCACACTGTGCACAGCTCATCCCACAGCTGGGCAACTTGTCTGGAATGGTGCTGTGAGGGATGGAATCAAAAATCTTGCACTAAATCCCAGGAAAAAAACCTGTCGACTGCCTCCCTTTCATCCATGAAGCAGGTGATGTTATCTTTCAGGAGATTAGGAAGCAGCTTGAACATCTCTGAGACTTGTTCTCAGAACTGTGCTGATGACAGCTGGTAGTGTCTTCATGCTGTGGATATTTCAGGACTGGGACCAGAACAGATGCTAATCAAGGTACTTTAAAGAGACTGCAAGCCAGACAATTATTGTGTGACTATTTGTGGGTTTTCTGTGTAGCAGTTGCTGGCATCTTTCCATCAATTGTTCTTAGGGAGATCTCCTACGAGATTCTCATTTTTCCTCTTTTGCTCTTCTCTTACAGGCCTTGCAAAAGTATATTATTTAAAACATTGTATACTGTTATCAGAGAATATGG
This sequence comes from Sialia sialis, assembly GCA_009812075.1. Lineage (NCBI taxonomy): Eukaryota > Metazoa > Chordata > Aves > Passeriformes > Turdidae > Sialia > Sialia sialis. The sequence continues at coordinate 5,683,848 of VRYO01001269.1, read as the reverse complement.
ATTGGTGTGTGAGTTTATCCTTTTTCATCTTTTGTTAATTGTAATAAAATGCACTATGTTTTGGTTTTTGCTGATGTCAGCTGGGAAGAATACACCAGCCATCATCCTGTGTTCTTTTAAAGGAAAAATAGGACATGCAAATAGAACCACTGGATCTTCCTTTAAAAAAATGCTTTTAGACCACATCATTTTGAAAAGTGATAAATGAGAAAATGAATAGTCATAGGGACTTAATCTTACCATAATACAAAATTAGGTAGCTTCAAGGTGAGTTACAGATGTACTGAGGCCAAGAAAGACAGCAATTAAATATTTAATAGGTTAAGTCTAGTGCAATCAGTCAGAAGAATCAAGGACAAAAGAAAATCCATGGCAGAGACTGATGGCATGTGATTTCTCATGCATTGGAGTAATATCTTAACTTCTGGGCATGTTTTCAAGTTTTTGAAAAACGGAAAAATGTCTAAAAAGATAATTGGAAAAATACTATTCTATTCTGCTCAAGTTAACTACTTTAATTCTTTCAGAAATGTATCAAGATATCCACAGTTTTTTTGTGTTTTTTTTCCTTCCACATAAGCTGCAGAGAGGACAGAAGTGTGGAAAGGGAGAGAAATGTAAGGGAAAGGTAATGTAAGCTACAGGCATTGTACTGCTGCTTCAGCTGACCTTGCTCACATGTTGTCATCAAAACTTGATTGTCAAGATAAAAGATATTACTTTTAGTATCCCAGTACATCTATGCCTGGAAGTAATGTCATAATCTCTCTGAATTCAGTTAAAGGAATTTTTGTCACTTCTTGCCTGAATTACTGCATGTTGGGTTGTTGCAGTCTATTGAAAACCTCTTATATATTACTCATGACAAAAAAAAAAACAAAAAACAAAAAAAAAAAAAAACTAGAAGGGAGGTGTTGTAGGATTATATTAACTGAGCAGGAAAGGCAATTTTAATAGTAGACCATAGGGAAGCTGGGGGAGTATTTCCAAAGGAGGTACAGAAAAGAAGCAGCCTAACTTAGGCATAACCGTCAAGAGTAGAAGAACAGTTTCTTCTCTTTGTTACAGTCCTGTAAGTGATAGGAAAGAATGTAGGAAGAAGTATTCAGTGATAGGAAAGATTTGGTAAGGGGAGTTGAGGAGCCCGATTTCAGACATACTAACAATTAATTAGATAGTCCAGAAACCTTTTGCCCAGAGTTCTGCAAGTGGGCTAAACATTGTGTTCAAGCTGGACAAGAGGCCAGACTGAGGTTGAGTTGAAATGTAACTTGGCAAGATCAAGTAGAAACATAGGTTTGAATCACTATAAATAATGTAAAAACCTGAGGCACAATCTGATACAGGAAAAGACTGGATTGAAGGCATTACATTTCCACCAATACACGGTTCTTCTCTCTTTAATATTCCAGCCAACAGCACCATTGATGCCTTAATGGAATGTCCTTTTCATACAGCATACACAACAATTGATCTTTCTGCTCTCTAATTTATTAATTATAAATATTTATGAATTATTTATTATTTAGTTTTAAAAAATGCTTGTTTAGAGCTGCTGATGAGGTGCTGAATTATTATAGTGCCATTAATGAACAAATCATGAAACAGAAATCTTAATGTGCTGAATACTGAAGAGGGAAATTTAACTATTTGAGTCACTTCAAATAACTATTAGGCATTTACAAGGAAAGAATTTACATAATTAAACTGATAAGCTTTTGTGGCATTCACAAAGGTGTATGATACAACAAAGTTAGGGGAGTATAGTGCTGAGATAACCAGGTATCCAGTAGATGCTGGTCTCATGTGAGTCTAATACCTACCAATGTCAGATTTACCTACAACTGTCATGGCATTTGAGATGTGTTTTTCCTGTTCCAAGAGTGAGGGTGTCAGCCCTCAGAAAGCTCTGTCTACTAAAAACCTGAAAATACTGTTAATTTGCACGTGGCTTCTCTGAAGAAGGCAAATTCTGAAGGAAAATTGCTTGTAGTAGATGATTTAACCATAAGGATTTAACCACAAGGAATGAATTAAGGGTACAAGCACACTATCATGCTTTCATTTTAATTTCATTTTGTTGTTTGTTCGGTCTCTTAAAAGGTGGAATAGAGCTGAAAGGTGGAATTAAGCAAGCTACTGTTTGGTGTTTGAATACCCCATACCTAACAATACGCTTGTAAAAGAGAGAAAGTTGGACCATGTGTTCTTTTTGCATCTAGAACTTGATGCTCTTAATCAAACCATGCTTTAAGAAATGAGAAACAAACCAACGGCATGTCACAGGACTGCATCTCTAGAAGAATTAGACAATAGTAAAGAGCATGTTTCTAGAGGTGCCTCCACAGCTTTCTGAAGGGAATTATGATACTTTAGTGAGTCACAGGCCCTCTACTGCTCATCTTTTAGCTTTAGTGGGAAGGGAGAGCCATCCATTCAATTACTGTGTTTGACTATTATTTTCAATTTACATTACCATGAATATAATAGTTCTTAGATTTTCTCTTTGTTGCTCTTAGCAACCTCTAGCAGAATAATACTGTGGTAGATTCCCAATATTTCCTCTGAAATCACTGTATTCCTACTTCGTGTTGTGTGCTTTGGGTTTAATCAAGGTTTTGCCACAGAGGAAAATTTAACTTAAAAATAAGGAGAGTTTTTAATCTTGTTTCATACCTCCTTCTATATGAAGTATGTGCTGCATGGAGAATTTGCTCTGGTTTAACTGAGGTGTCTAATCAAGAGTATTTAAAGAATATTCAAAATGGAGAAAGAAACCCCACTCATCCTCCTTAAGTTGATAGTGGTACATGCAGCTAACCTTGTGAAAATCATTCCTGCAAACAGTCTTTAATTGTACTACCTTCCATGCTCTTGGGATACTCAGTCCCTCATCTCTTTTTTTCCTTTTAGTCAAACAAGATGAGTGTCTTTAAGGGCGTGGTGAATGAGGGTGCATCTCTTGTGGTAAGGGATCAGTTGTGTGTAAATGGCTGTTGTGGTTCTTTACTACAAGGATTAGCTGTGAGGTAGGAGTGTGGCAGCTTCCCAGCTCTAGTAATAAGTATTACTAGATGTGTAGGATGGATGAAAAATGGAACTTTGATTGATAGACTTAGTGATGAAATTCTGCAGTTTGCAAAGGAAGTATCTTCAGCTCTGTCATCATTTCTCAGCTGTCTCACAAGGACCTATCACAGAGGCAATGGTACACTTTAAAAGATTTCAGCTGCTTAGAAAGAAGCTTCTTTTATTTCCCCTTTAGCAGCTGCTGTGTTTATATGTAGAGATAAAGCCATTGTGTCATATAAGCATAGGACACTCAGAAATGCACTTCAGCAGCATCTCATCACAAGCAGCACAGCTTTAGCTGCATTTCAAGGCTGGTGTGTGATTCCAAGTGCATAAAGCACCTGTGATAGGCTATTCCCTCTGCTCTGCTAGTCTGCACTGTCTTTTGAACCTCTTTTCTCCTCAGCTCTATCACAGGCTGATCTTTGCCAGCTGCTTTACCAGCTCAGTCAACTATTTTTTTCAGGCTGTCTGCAAAGTACCATTCCCCCATTCTTCTGGATTTTGGTATTCTTATATGCAATTTCCATTTACACTATGAACCACTCTTTATCCCACAGCATGCTATGGGTAATGTACCACTGTAACTGCTGACTGACCTACACTACAGTACTCATCTCCATACTTATTTGATTTCAACTCCTTATCAATTAAAAAGTCCTTGAACTTGCACTCTCTACATAAGTGTATTTATTTAGTCATAACTATGCTTGTACTACTAGATATATGCACTATTGTACTAATATATTGTGTATCTTCTTAAATGCACACAAAAATATAAATTAAAAAAGGAGAAGGATGACAGTATTTTGAAATAATTATTTAATTTCATTTATTCTTAGAACGGCAAACCTTTTTGTAGTCATCCTTAAAATGTCACCTGTCTTTGAAAGGACAGATTGTGTTTATTTTTTTCAATATATTTGCTAGGTAGCATACTGCTGACAGCCATTTGTCATCTCAAAAAAGGTCAGCAAATTTGGAACATTTGGTTCTTTGCTAAAGAAAAGTATGTAACTCATCCTTAAGTTGGATAGCTAAGTGAAAACACTTTGCCACAAGATAGCCAGGCATCTTCTCTGTGGTACAAAAGATTTTCACAATCCTCACCCCATCTCACTACAAAGTTTTGCAGATTTAAAGTCTTGCTAACTGAGGAATGCATTTAAGTTTGTTGCCCTGTTGTTTCCCATGTCTTATTCCAGTTGTTTTCACCATGGCAGGAAGAACAAGCATTTTACCAGTGCTACGTGGCTCTTTTTCTTTCACTTCTAAGTAAGAAACTGCTTACTGCTAAACAGTTTTTAAGTCCTGTAAAGTGCTGGATATTGCACGAGTAAGGTGTTTGTATTCATGTTCTGGATGCTTTGTTTTTAAATGCCTTGCTAATTTTGGAGGCTTCATACTATCTCAAGGCATAGTGTATATTTAGGGCAAGGTTGATCACAGGACCATGGATGAAAATGCATGTTTCAAATGATCTTGATAATTACAAAAGATGTTTGGCCTAGTTCTTTTCAGATCAGATTTTCTGTTTTACCTCATAAAGTAGCTAATGAGGAGCTTGAACTAGGAGTAAAAGTAATGTCAACTCTGCCATTTTTTGTTGTTCACTCATGCTTCTGTTATCAGTCTTATCAGGCTGTGGTTTCTTTGTAGGAATATTTTTTAAACAGTTGTCCATTTTTGCAATGTTTAGTTTAGTTAAAACTTGTTAATATAATCCAAAAATCAACTTAACCAGGACCCTGTAAAAGTCAATATTACAATATATGCTGAAAATGAATGAATGAGTACCAGTATTACTTTGAACCTTTGCAGCCATGCTTCTCCCAGGACATGTCACAGGTCATATGTGACATAGGACCCTCTGACACGCTGGAAGTCATATTTATCTATGTCCCAGAGGCTGCCTAAGAACCATTGCCTAAACAACAGATGACAAATAACATAACCACGAAATAAATTCCAATTGATGCTGCAAAGCTTTCAACTTACATCTATCATTCCAATGCTTATTGATTAATGGTATGTTTTCCCAGCCCATATTTGTCATGTCAATTAATGAAGTATTCTCTTAGTATGAGGAACAAATTGATCTTTTAGAGAAGTGTTTGCTGTCCTTGTGTGTGAAGGTAAAACTACTCATAAAGTTTGTGTTTTATTCCAGCAAGGTTTTGGGCCTCTTGGCCTCTTGATATTCTGCAGAAGGGGAGGGGCATGAGATTGGAAAAGCAGGACTCTTTCTGGATTTCAGTAAAAAGGCCAGGTGACAAAATGCCTTTATAAGATAGCCATTTCCATAAAAGAGGAATATAGATAGTGAGCAATCATACACTCTTCCGCTGTCTGGGAACCTTGTTTACGTGTAGCACTGGGTACAGCTCAGTTGTATTTTCCCACAGCCCTTTGCCCAGATCCTACCTGCAGAGAGTTTCCTGCCTCCCTCCTGTTCTGTGGCACTTTCATTTTGAGTAGCCAACAGAGTCATACAACAGCTCCTGTCAAGCTGCAAGGTTGTCTCTGTCACATGCCAGAGCACAGGCTGGCACTGGAGCACTCCCACAGCTTCCCATGCAGTGGCTGCTGCTGCTCTGCAATGGGCTTCTCAAGCCCCAAGATCCAACAGAGACGATGGTCAGGTTGAGATCACTACCCACTGCCCCCCGCCACCCCAAATAC
>VRYO01001269.1:5661929-5677094 GCA_009812075.1 Sialia sialis | reverse complement strand
AAATTACTGTATATCTCTAAGCAGAGAACATGACTCATACCTGGGGTGTCAGTATTCCCCTCTGAAGTTTGACCAAAATGGAAAAAACTGTTACAGGTGATGGGAGCAATAACAGTTTTTTCATAGCTAATGACTAAAAAAACACCAGGGAGGACTTTAGATAGTTGGAAGATCTAGAGGGTGGGCAAGCTAACTGCAAGACTGAAGATCATGAAGATTTGACATAATCAAAATGGTTCTCTGTTATATTCTTAAAGTGACTACTGCATGACATTTGAAATTCATTCAGTTAAACAGAACAAAATTTATATGAGGTACTCCTGTGGATGGGTGTCCAGGACACTTCAAAAGATAAACTGGCTTTATAGGAGATCTCTAGAAAGTTGAGACTCATTCCATAGTTTCAGGTACTTATATACAGAAAACACAGAAGAGTTCATAGTTTTCCACAAAATGAGAAGCAAAATGGGACTTTTGTATCCTTTCTAGGTATCACTGGGAAAGAGGTCACTGGCCAGTTATGAAAGTCAGTGTTACACTATTTCATAGCATAACTCCTTGGACTATGGAAGGAACTCTGAGTTGAAAGGGGCTGGGGGTGGGGAGGCGGGGTGGAGAAAGCTCAAATTATTTTTCTCAAATTTTTTCTGTCTTGTGAATGAAGCAGTTTCATAAAAGATTGTGTTTTGGTGGAATAATGGTCTTATTTGTAAAGGGTGAGGGTTAGCAGTTTGTAAGATTTTCACAGCTTTCAGTACAGTAAATCAACATTAATTTCAGCCAAAATCTAGTAATTTCTTTGACTAATTTTGTTCTTAGCAAAACTTCTGAAAAGCATTTATTCTTTAGCAATCTGTACATAGATATTAGGGGCTCATTTATCAGCACAGTTTGACCTATTTAAAGTTATGGAAACTGAGGAGAAAGAGCTGAGATTGGAATGCAAAACCAGTGTTTTTCAGCCTGTAGAGGATCATATGCATGGTCTAAAGAATGAGGAATGGCGCTGTAAATAAACATATAGATCTGTTACACATCCCCACAGTGTATGTATATGCCTGACTGTGTATGCATGTGCATGTTTCTAAGTCACGTATTTCTAGGTCATTTCTAAATGAGAAGCAAATTACTTTGAAAGTTCATGGACCAGAGTTCTAATGAGAAATACAGATAACTTTGGTATTTGCTACCTTTGAAACTGGTCGGGGGAAAAAGTCATGATTATTATTATAATCATCAACAGTTACAGAGGATGTATTGCAAAGCTTTGCATGGCCTTACAGCTAAAGATTATAAACGGACAATATTCAGTTCTGAAAGGGTGTTGTAATGAAGATGGTGTGCCCTTATCTCTATGAAATATTGATTGCAGAGCTCAAACTTACTGATAAGTTAGGTATCATGCAATTATGCTTCTTGTGTGTACATTTTTTTGGTGTTTTAAAAGTGGCAAATTCATAAAACCACAGATAATGACATTTTGGTAGCAAAAAAATGGAGTGAAGGCAAATTTCCACTGAATTCTGCAACATTAAAATACCATTAAGACTAAAGGTTAGAAGATCTTACCCTGCTGCTTTTAATGTCTTTGCACATGGTAGTATGGCCAGGCTCATTTTAAGATCTAGGAAGAAGGGTTGGATTTATTAAAGCCTAATCCCACTTCAATGTAAGGATCTTCTAAGCCTTATGATCTGAAGTCTGAATAAATAAGTGTTGTTAGTGATTTGGACTAGGAAGACAATTGTTCTATTCCTTAAATAGTTTTATATTGTTTCTGCAATTGTCTCCCCAAATATAAAAATTGGGAGGACGACATTCCGGAAGTAAACACGTATTCATTATCTCTTGGCAGTTTGTTCAAGGTTTCAATTAATTTGTTACACATTGAATTTGTTTTTTTGGGTTTTCAGTCCTACATGCATTCTTTTCTATTTCATTGCATTGTGGAGAATATTGACAGAATAGCAAAAATTTTTTCAGCAGTAGTCCTCAAACAAGTGTTGGTTCAGTCTCTAAGATTTTTCTGGAGACCTCAGCCATTTGATGAGGAATGAGGGACAGATCCCCAGTGAAGAACAGAGAAGAGTCCTGCATCCTGAAAATTTCATGGATGGATGAAATGTGTCATAGGATGCTCTAACATGTCTTTAAAGGTGGAAATAATTGCATTATACAGAGAATTGTCAGTTCTTTTTTGTATTTACCTAGAGGGACAAAAGACCATTTGCCATGGGGATTTTCTGTTGAACAGCTTGATTGTCTCAGAAGCACTACCAAAGCTGATGTTACTTTCCCTCCATGTTGATAGAAGTTGTGAGACAACAATGGGATGTGGAAGGGCAGAGGAAAGTTCTCTAGTGTCGTGCTGCTGAGTGCTGTGAACAAGCTGAGAACAAATGCAATTTTATACTCAGCTCTGTGGGTGCCATGCCTTATTTTAAATGGGCTTTCAATTTCTTTGAAATAAATGCTAGCCCTGTGAAATTGCTATATTAGTGGCCCTAAAGGATGTGACTGAATAGATACTTTGTGATTTATGGCAGCGGAACTATCTCCACTCTCGTCCAAAGATTTCAGCATTTAATGGCAAATCTCAAATCTGTTGCAAAATTTTCTGTAGCAGGTAGTGGTAGTATTCCGTGTGAGGGCTACAAGAGGTTATGTTGCTTCCACCATCATGTGTGGTCAGAAATGCTTGTGAGAAAACAACCTCCTATGATCTATAAGGTCAAAAAAAGGTATGGAAAACCAAAACTGACACAGATGAAGGCACAAATAATTTTCTTCATTGTGTTATCTGAACTGCCTATACCCACAAGAATATTAAGGAATCAGAGCCACGAAGATGAGGCAAAGCCTCCAACCTGTGCAGTTTTTTTTCATGTATGTAGCTTCTTGTAGCTCTGAAATAAATGACTGGGTTAAAAGATCACCCTTTCAGAAACAAATGAATGAGTGCTAGAAAGGCAGTGGAAAAAGACTGCCTGCTGAAAATTTTGAAAGAGCTTTGTCTATGGCTCCTCCCGAGTTTGACTCAGATCTAGATCTAGGCAATGGATAAATTCTGCTTAGACCATGACCACTTGCTAACTTTGCTTCCAGACTTCTTGTGTGTCTTTTTTTAAATCTTGTGAGCAGCTGCAGTGTGCCCCCTGCAAAGGGAATACCTAGCTCAGACTAGCACAGCAGAGTCAGAGCCAGTCCTTGGCTTGAAAATGTAATGATTAAGTTATTAGGTTCTTGCACTCATTGAAAACAATAACTGAGTATCCCTGGGTTAGGGCTTCCAAACCAGCGAGGAACAGTAAGCACTGGTTTGGGATAGATATTGAATTAGAGAAATTTTCCCTCTTACTTTAAAAATCTGGGTTTTTTCTTTAATTCTATGCAGAATTTCTACTAGCAGGAAAATATCGTGTGTTTTGAGAGGTTTTGTGGTTATTTCCTGTCCCCTGTCAATTAAAGTCCTCAGAGGACCAAACACGAAATTGATTCTGGGAAGGCTTGCTGATGTCTTTACTACAAGCTTCTCTCTGAGAGAGAGGGAAAGATGTGATTCCACCCCAAGTGCAAGCATGATGCTTATCACCTGTGGGATTGGAGTTTTCAGAGCGCCTGTAACATTAGTCCATTGGTAAGATGATGACTGAGGATATGACTACTCTGGACTGTTAAATGTACCAAAGAATGTTTTGCAAGAGGCAGAACTGTGAAAGTTAAGGCCAAATCCCTCCTCCTAATTAATTCTTTTCCTCTGAACCTCCTCTCTGTGGTTCCATTTAGCTATCGGCTACTTAATTTCAGATCCTTATACCGGGGTCTTGTAGTTTTTGTGCTGCATTGCTGAGAGCAGACATAAAGGATGAAAGATGCTTTGGAGAGGCGGGATATTGCAGTTATGTAAAAAATAAATACTGAAGAACAAATGGCAAAAAGGTCAAATGCACATGCTTGTATCCAACCAATTGTAGCCTTCTCAGATCATTATTTAGTGCTACCTGTGAGGAGTAGATGTGTTCTTGACTGGCAGACATTTAGCTGAAGAGAGAATTGTGGTGTCTTGAGCAGCCTGCCCTGTGCATAAGACAAATATGTGATAATAGCTGTGATTATTTATGAACTTACATGCATGTGAGCCAGTCCAGCTGCTTTGCTTATTTAGCAAAGCTCTAGAATCTCACCTTGAAATTTCTTATCTGTGGAGATGCTGTGCTGCTGGGTGCTTTCATTTGCAACCTCGAATTGCATTCCCAGAAAGGATTGTAGAAATCCACACTCCATGAAATTTATTAATACTTCAGATTGTACCTGTCAGAAATTGTCCCTGGATTGCCTAGAGGCCCCTGGGATCTGTTGACTGTGTCCCACTTTACCTCTAAATTTTTGTAGAAAGAAAGGAATAATATACCAATACACTGCAAAGCAATATTCTGACAGTTTTTTCTGTCTTTCTTTAAACGTGTAGATCCCTAATTCATGAGACTGCATAATTATATATTTGCTCATGAATAATACACTGTGTGGGTTTCTGTTCCCAGTTCCCCACCTCCTTTTTCATTCTTGTTTGGATGCATACTGTAATTGAGCTGCTTCCCAGAGGGGCATCACAACACCCTACAACCAACTGTGAGAAATCCTCATGTCTTGCATACACCCTATTTCTCTCCCACACCCCGGCTCAGAGAATTTAAAGAGCCCTCATTAATTAACACTGAACCTTGCAGGGTATGCATGAATCACAGCAGCTGTGGTTAGGGACTGAAATTTAATTAGAAGCACATATTAGGAAGGTGATTTTTTGAAGTTTCAAACTGCAAGAGGTAGAAAGTTAGCCATAAGTGTGTTGCTGTTTATGACTGAGGGGTGTGTACTTAAGTGTGTGGCAGTGCCAGTTTTCAAAGACAAAAAGATAAAGCTAACAAAAGTTCTTGCCTTTTCAAAGTCACTTCAAGGGAGGTTTTTTGCCAGAAGGATTCATGAGGTTTGCAATTGCTGTTTAGAAATTGATGCTGACTGCATCAAAATCTAATGAGAATGCGGTACATGAAAAACTAGATTTAAAAAAATAAACACAGGAAATACAGGAAAGTATTTCAGTAATAATACTATACAATGTTATTATCTTTCTCTCCCAGTATTTTGATTAAGACAAAATGGGCAGCTTCCACACTGCCTGTTTATGAGGGGCGGAGGTGTCACACAATACATTTAAAGACTTGCTGGCTAGAAGAAAGCAAGGCTATGACATATTTGATGAAAACACCCCTGTCTTGACCACCTTTCTCATACTCAGAGTGCTGTCATTTCATTAGGGTCTTAATAACTCCAGCATACTTAGTGTAGATATCTTCTTTCAGGTGCTATTGACATAATATTTTTTTTAACCTAAATACTTCTAGGTGGCAAATATATGTATATGTATTGAAAATAATTACTTGAAAACATACTTGGGCCACTTGACATCAATAAACATTGCTATGTGATAGCAAAGGAAGGCAGATGTAGGTGTATTTTGAGATAATGCATCTTCCTTAAAGACAGTGGACCAAAGCACCTGCTAAGTTTTTACACTTCTTTTGGTATAGTCAGAGGATGATAACACTGAAAAAGAGTTATGGAAAGAAAAGTAATTAAATTTTAATGTGATCTGTATAGCTTACATATCACCAGCTGTCTGTGATCTTGCATTTTAAGTCCAGTGGTATTTTCTGGGTTTTGTTTATAGTCAGGAGAGGGATAGGTGTTCCCAGTGAGCAGTTGATGCCATTGGGATGGATAGGTCGACTCTCATTCTGAAAGTGCTCCTACTCATTACTGAGTATGGGAGTATTGTAGTCAACTGTTAATTCATGTCTAAATTGTATTGGCTAGGGCTGGGAGAGAAACCCCATCATTCTGTACAGAGAAGGTATTGAAGAACCTGTCCCACTGCAGAGAGCTGGTTGTTCAAAATGATGTCCTACTGATGAGCTCTGTTCTTGTGTATGTCTGTTCCATGATCTATGCCTGCCTGTGATCTCAGTATCTTTCAAAAACAGAAGGGAGTTTATATTGCTTTGTGCTTATATATGTAATTCCTAAAGCAAAAGCAAGAACATTGCTTGGAAGTCAAGAACATCGGGAAAAATATATTGGCCTTCCCCATGGGACAGATTATGTTATAATTAGGTTCTACATTGCTTGAGTAAGCATTTCCTGGTTTAAAGTGATGTTTGACATTGCTATGTGCTACTCAGGATATGTAACATTCCCTCTCATTTCAGGAGTGATGCAATTCACAGATAGATCAATGAGTCATGCTTGCATACAGTGAGCATGGTATTTACACTGGATGGTGTCAGGCTCTGGTACTCACTGTCTCACATACAGGATTAACTCCCACTCACAGTGTTAATTTTTAAATTTTCTGGAAGTGTTCAAGGAGATGGACGATTTAACATCAATATTAACAGTTTCTATAAAAGTAGGTTGAATTTTTATTTGACAGCAACCTCCAAAATTTGATAATTTGGTATCAGTTAGAAGTCACCTCCATATTTTTAGGATGTTCTCATTTCTCACAGTTGCTCATCTTGGGATGATCAAGGGAGGAGTTTTATTTATTTCAAACCTTACAAAATTTTCACTTGGATAAAGCTGTGGAGAATTTAATCTATGCTAAATCAAGTATTTGATTGTTGGAACACAGATCTTGTTGGAACCATCAGCTCTGCTTTGCCCAAGTAATGGGGCTTGTTGCTTGAAACAAAGCAGAGGTTTACAAAGGAATATTCACATTCTCAGGAAGTATGACCATTAAATTTGACTTCTCTATCCTCTGATATGTAGTAATCCTGATTCTGTCATTAGAGTTGATGTAATGAGCTGTCTACACAAGTGAAACAAGATTTCTGGAGACTGGTGGAGCAAGCATTACTGTCAACCATAATAGCATTGTTTTCACCTATATTTTTCCCAGACTACTAGGGTTTTTTGCATGAACCTGATTGTGAAAAGCTGTCTTTGACTTTTCTATAGAAGTCTTGAATAATAAAAACAAACATGCACACACAGAACCAATGCAAACTCAACAAGTACATGAGAGTTTCTTGTTAATTTCCATTATAAATCCTGGATGCTGTATTTGGTTGTGACTGTAATCTTTTTAATTCAACAAGCTGTAGTAAGTGTGAAGGGAGCTAAAGACCATTTTAAAGGCTGTAGGCTAAAATGCTGTCTTACTAGCAGAGCTGACACAAAAATAGGGCTTCAAAATTGTGTTGAGTGGAACCATTATTGAAGAGGATCCCTTTAAGACAGATGGTAGAACTGACGTTCCAACTGTGCTTATGGTCTTTAAATATATCTGCGTGCTTTTCACAGCAGAAAGTGTGTTAGCTTTGCTTCCTTGGCCCAGTTGAAATGGGGCTGTAATCACTTGGCACCTAAAATTTAAACCTGTACTTTCCCATTATGGCATTTCTCCCAAGCTAATAGTTTTTTGAGTAGACTCACTTCCCATTGGTGGATTAGTTCCTGGGCCCAAATTGCTTAAACGTGTTTTATTGCAAATTTCATCTGTGCCCTCATCTAGTTCCTAACCATTGTGCCATGTTTCGGTGTGTCAAAATGCTTTGTGATCATCTTAGAGCTGTGACTGTATAGAAAAGGAATGTGATAATAATAGTGACTGTACTGTAACATGTCTTTTCCTGGAAATTCAGTGTGTGGTTCTATAACTGTTTTCTTCTAAGAACTTATGTAGAGAACAGAAATACTTCCTACCATCTCTGTTGATTGGCGATTTAATCCATTTCTTTTCTGTTGCTTCCCTCCTTCTGAGACTTAGTCTCTGTCACTTTTTTCCTTGTGTCCTCTGTTAATATTTTTTCTCTGTCTGATCTACTGCTAAACAAGTATTATCTGCCCTGCATCCCATTGTGTTGCTCATTTGTATCAAGTATCCTTTATACTACGAATGCTGTCCTGTCACTGAGTATTGCAAGGCCACTTTCTTGATGGTTTCTTCTTGCTCTGTCACAGCATAAATTATTACTGCTGGCAGTATCAGTATTGTTACTGTTGATTTTATGTATTATCTTATTTTGAGAGAACTGCAAAAAGACAGTCAAAAGCTTTGAAGAAACTTGGTATACTTGGTATTACCTATGCCTCACAGTTTGAATCCCAAGCCTTCTTTATTTTCTGTGTTTTATCTCTGTTTATTTGGTATGTGAGATATTATTATATGACTAAAAAGAATGAGACAGGAAAGTCCTTTTTTGTTAAGCATAGTGCTTTCCTGTGTTCATACTTCATTGTCTGTAAAATGCATCCAGGAACAGAGGGGCTTTTTTAAGATGAGATTTAGCCTGCATTATGGATTAGACACTAGATAAGAGAGAGAAGGGGGAAAAAGAACCTGTTGCAAAAAAAAAAAAAAAAAGTGCTGTTGGTGTCTGTCCTGTTTTGTTTCCTGCTTTGTGTCCCTTCTGAAAATCATTACCAATAAGGTGTTCTCTTTTCCTCCATCTGTGTGGGTGGGGATATTGGATGTCTGTTTCTATCCCAGTACTAATAGCTTTTTACTTCTTCACCCAAGTGGATATCCAGACCAGTGTGTGCATTTGACAGGAGATGCCATTTGGCAAGTGCTGCCATCCTCCTTTAGTTTCTTTCTGTTTTGTAGCATTTCAAAATGGCCAGTTGGACATTGTTGTGCTGGCAAACACAAGAGAAGTCTGGCTCTTCATTTTAGGACATGCCTGCATGCTTTGCCAGAAAGGCAAACAAATCCCACAGGCCTTTTACCACACAGAAACAATTATTCAGAAAGCAGTGAATGGTACGCAACAGGGAAAAAATATCCCTAAAGAAAAGAAAAAAAAAATAAAAAATGGGGGTAATTTCTGTTGGATAAGGCTGCACATGTATGTCCCGGACCCTTACATGTTCTCAGGCTGATATAATGGGACATGGCAGGTGTTAACACACAAGATTCACCAGAGAATTTGGGGCACTCTTGCTTTCCTGGTGTCCTTCCAGCTATTGATTGTGACACTAAATGTACTTTCTTCAGACTTCTAGACTTCAGGTGATACAGTGCAACCCAGGACAAGTTATACATATCTGCAAGGATTGGCTCAAGTCCTAGAGAGTGATTTTTTAATAGTATTTTTTTTCTAAGAGCTTTGTATTTTGAGAGTGTGAGACTCATAGCCCCTCATAGCCCCTCAAAGCCTGTTGCGCTAGTGTCTTTCATTCTTGGACACCACTAGGTGCCTGTAAGAGACAAGGACCTTCCCCCAAACTGACCATGTGTATTTCCTATTCAATACTTGTACTTTTCCTCTTTTAGTATTTAAGGAGACAGCTGAAATACATGTTGGCCCATAAATTTCTTCTTCAGGCCAAGCACTGTAATAGCACCCAAAATTGACCAATGTATTTTGGGGCAGTGATGTTAGAGAAAAGAGATGGCAAGCTGTTTTCCCAGCATGAGAACTTCTAGGATGAGATAGAGGTAATAGTTGCTCTTAATACAATATCAAATCCTGTGGTTTGCAAAGTGAGTGGGATATAAAAGAGATAGTACTTCACTGCTCAGGGAATACATAGAAGTGAACAGCAGGTAACCATGATGATAGCAGAGAAAGTGAGAACACTCTTTGGATTACTCATGCCATTGTGGGATGAAGAGTAAAGAAACAGCTGGTGAGCTGTCAGATTGATCTTACAGAAATTTGAAATGTCTTCTCCTGGTACTTTAATACTTAATTATTTGGATGAAGGTATGGAGGCAGGGGAAGGGAAGACAAGGTGGTTGCACCTGCTATTAGACTTTTTTTTTCTTCTCTCTTTTCAACAAAATATATGTAAAACCATCAATTTCCTTCTTACCCAGTACATTAAACACATCCACAGCCATACTGCCTTCCAATCCTAGTTTTTCATGTAGTAATTTGACCAGGTTGATCAAGATGTTTTGAATTTAAATTGTGTAAATGGTTGATTAGTGCATTCTGCAGACAAGAATGTAGATCACAAGAGAACAACCACACAATCATTTCCAACAAGTCTGGGTTATGTATGGAGAACATAGATACAGAGATTTGGATTAGGGATACTTATGTGGTTTATTTATCCTCTCCTCTTGAATGCATTAATAAGAACCTGAAAATGTCTACTGCTGTGAAGAAAGGCTGTTTATTATTTGATTTATTCTTTCCTTCTTTCCTTTTTATTTGTTCTTTCTGATCTCAGAATTTTAAATCTTCTCATAGTGTGCAGGATTGAGAGGCATATGTGTGGCTCAGTGATTTCCTGTTTGTAATATTCTTCATTTTTGCCCACTGAGATCATCTTGCTTGTGACACATTGACCTTATTTTTATCCCAGCAGGGACAGATAGAAATGTAATGATCCTGTTCTGGTAAAGAATAAATTTTTAAACTCATGAGACTTGCACAAGTACAACTGCTTGGAACAAGGGCAAGGTAAGGGAGAAACAGGAACCCCTTTGCATTTCTTTCTTCTACCTTAGCTCTTAGCAGCCCCATGTCTGCTTAAACTAGATCACATCCCAAGCTGAGTTTGTTGCCCTGTCTATGTGGTTTGGTTTTTAGTCTAATTATGTCAGGAGGGAACTCTCAGGGTTTGGAGAGGAGTAATTTTTTTTGTAACTTACACACCTCAAATACTTTTTACATTTTACATATTTAACCCATGGATATGCTGCCAAACCTTTGTAAGTTTTTTTAACTCCTACGTGTTCCACCCCTTTGTGAGATCATACTCTCTGCTTTGCAAGTTGTTACAAAACACTTAATCCATTGTTTGCATCACCCACAAAGCCAAGCAGGCTGTTCTTTTGCCTTGCCTTGGAATAAGGTCCCCTAAGAAATAAACACACTTGGCTTGTACTTCAAGCATCTTTCCATCCCTGGTGTAAGGCTGTGCATGGCATTGGTTCATTTCACATGAATCATCCACCCATCAGAGATGTGTCACAATCTGGAAAATTCAAAACTGCAGTCTGAGCAATGACTCCTTTGTAATCAAAGGAAAAAATAGAAGTAGGTTGAATATGTGCCCTGCCTATGTACATCTTGACAAAGTGCAATCAAGGGCAAAACTGGAATGCATTGCAATGCTATAGGTGTGAATATTATTCTTTGGACCAGTGGCTCATCTAATCAGCATCCATCTGGACATGTTGTAGGATCCAGGGTTAATGATGCTACAGTGGCCTCCTCATGTACTGACATTTATGTGAAAATACTTTTCAAAATCTGTCTCTTTAAGGGATATCATGTTTTTTTTGGTCCCAGATTAACTTATGCTCTGCTACTGTTTGATTTCTGACAAATTTTAATTTCAAAACTTGCCTGTATCAGAAATATGAAACAACTGAGCAAAGGTTTAAAAAGAAAACAAACAGCTATTCACAATAAATTCCCAAGTATTTGAAGTTTTCTGCCTGAGTGGTTTTGCTGTGTCCCTCATTTAGGAGCTTCATCCCATGTTGTATCTCATGTTTAGACTTTGACAGGTTGAGATGCACACACAACGGCCCTTTTTTCTTGGTGCTTCTAGTTAATTTGGAACTTGTCAGTACACATGCAGTTATTCGTTATATTTAGCATGCATTTCTTTGCATCTGTCAACAGTAAATTTAATTTGCCATTGCATAGACCAGTTTCATAGATCTTCTACTAAGAAACAACTTAAATAATTTTGTGCCAGCTGCAGATTTGTTTCTTTGTTATTTATATCCTTTTCCACAGCACTGACAACTAGGTGAGGTGGAGCTGCTTAAGCAGAGTACCTGGGTTGTTTTCTTTATCATACGGAAAACCCCACAATTTTGATCCTAATTTCTTTTTGCTGTGTTTTTATCATTTTTAATCCTTTACAGCACTTTTCCTCCTGTTATGATGTTTATAGTGTTTTTGGTAAAGTGCTCTTTAAAGGCCTTTTGAAATTCTGCCTGACATCTGTTTTCTTCTATCTGGTATTTCATTACGTCTTTGTAGATCCGAAGAGTCCTAGTATGTTTGATTGCTTGTAGAAAGACTACTGGATTTATATTGCCATATGTTAGTAATCTGTGACATTTATTTCTGTTACAGTGCCTACCAATGGAGTAGGGTTTGCAGGTGCCTCATTGTAGCAAGCATCATAAAAATTAAAAAAACCAAAACAACAACAACAAAACCTCGACAACAACCAAAACAATACAACCAAACAAAAAAGCAACAACAAAAAAAAATTAAACCAAACCATAGAAAACTCCCAAAACCGAAATATGTGTATGTTACCTTCCAGTGCTGTAGTGGCTGTACTCTACTGGGTAGTGTATGAAAAGTCACATAATTTTGCTAGCAAATCAACTATACTTGTAACTATTGAGTAAATGTTTGAAAAATGACCACAGTTTGTATTTTATTCCAAGAATAATGCATGGTACCTATCTTTCAGTAGGTACTGCAGCTCTTCACAAGTATTTACAAAGTAAACTGCTCAACACTGTCATTAAATGGTAGCATAGCATTGGTGTTGTGGTATGAATAGGGAAAATTTGGACCTGTTATCATGCCTTTTCCACCTTTTTTTGCTCCAATGCATTACCTTTGTGTGAAGTTCAGACTGAAGATAAAGTTTCTCTTCAAGTTACCATTTTCAGAATCAAATCTTAGTGGAAATCCTTGTGATTAGGTTATGGCTCTAGACATTTAAAATCATCTGGAGAGTCATTAAGACTTAAGTTGATTGCATTCAAAGAGCAGGGAGTGTGCATGCCCCTCATCAGCAGTGACGATGGGAGACTTGAGTGGCTTCTCAAAAAATGAATTAGGGCTCTTCTGACAGTGCTCTGAAGCCCTCAAGGCTAAGCCAAATCCTTCTTCCACTTCTTGTGAAGTGCAAATCCTTGCAATTTTCAGAGATACAAGGTCTCTTTATTTTATTTTTTTATTTTTTTATTTAATGGAGATATGGGAGTGGAGTAGATGGCAACTGAATTAAGGGATGGTGCAGTACCAAATGTTAACTAAATACTGAGGGGAAGAGGAGTGAGGCACTGAAGTTGTAGGCCATGATGTGGAATGATTTATGCTCAGAATTTCTCAACCCTTGACTAATATTTAATTGTGAGCAGTGGTTCCACTACTGATTGGGGTCTGGATACATGTGTTCCATCAACAGAGGGGGAAAAGTAAATCAACAAATATTCTGAATTCTTTCATCAAATTTCATGTAAATGGAAGGTAAAACATCGATAGTGACAAACATTGTTTCTTTATGGCCTCTGAAGCTGTTTGGCCCCTAGAAGTTTGTTTGGCTAGGAGAATTACTGAACCATAGTATCCATCTGGATTTTAAAACACATGATGGACATAAAGCAGGAAGAGATTTTAAAGAGAATTTCTTGTCAGACCAGAGCTACCACACAAAAACCTGTAAAGTATCAAGGAAGCTGGAAGTGAAGATGCAAAATCGAGAATAAATTGTATGTCCAAGATACTTTTGCTTAACTTTAGAGATGAGAAGAAGCAGAAGTTCCAGAACTCTAGTAAAAAGATCTGTCTAGACAGATCAGATTGGGCAAAAGTCCTATTTTTTTTATTATTATTATTCTCCTATCCTTTCCAGCCATAAAGGCCTTGTTCGTAAGACCTACTATGTTTATCACTGGTAGCAACAGTAAATGGAAAAAGACAGGCAGGATAATGACTGATCTCTGAAATGGCTTATTTTGTTAAGTAAATTACAGGTTGTGCTGTGGATATAGACAGTTGGCAGGCAGAGTTGCCCAAGCACCAACCCTCACAGAAAGTGAAATATGTACTTGCCTTTCATTAGTGCACACGGTATCATTATCACCATTGCCATCGTGACAAATGTGATGATTACGTGTGTCCCCTGAGAACAGCTGCAGACAGGAGGGGTGGACTGTGCAGTGAAACAAGCTATTCTGCCATCAGACACTGTTCAACCTGCAAACAAATCTGTAAATATCTCAGTGAGAGGTCAGACAATACTTGGGTGAGATTTGCATTTGTCTAGACTTCTCCCATTCTGGGATCTCTGAGCAGTCTGTACCCACTTAATAAAAATGTTGTTCTCATTTGAAGGAGGGGGAAAATTGCTATAATGATTCCTGCAAGTTACACAGCAAGTCTCTTGCAGCATAAGAGGTAGGATTAAGATCTTCTGACATTAAGCTCTCTAATTGATTTATTAAACCATAATTTTCCTTACAAAAACAAATGACTAGCTGTTTTCCAGTCACTGGACTAAATGCTCTTCCAGCTGTCCTTTACCTGGCAAACACTGATATTCTACAGGTGTTTTCAGAATGGATCCAATGAGAATCTTCCCTTACTCTGTAATAAACCCAGTGAGCAAGAATATTGTGATAATTTCAAAAAGAGAGCTTGAGGAAAGCTCTTTACTTGTCTTAACAGTTAATACTTTTCTCTAGTAATTATGAAGGGTAAAGGAGTTTCTTTTCATCATGTATTAGATGAGTGGGTCTAATTTTGAAAAATCAGATTAAAAATTTACCGCTCATGGAAACAGGACCCAAATCTATCACAAAAACGTTTAAGAGCTCCTATATTCAGAGTGATGATTTTGAACAGAAAAATTATCAATGTGTTCCAGATGGAAATTTCTTGGCCAGTAGCTTTTACCCAGCAAAACCAACACAGGGAGAGAAAGTAGCTCCTGGTTTGGGCTCTTGCAAAAGTTTTTCTCTAAACACTATCTGTTCATTTTATAGTCTGGAGTAAAAGAGTCTTTATTCTTGGTTTCTTGAAAAGAGAATTGCATCCTTAGAAATTTTGATACCTCCAAGAATGTTAATTCCTAATGCAATGCTCTCAAAAATATTTTATAGCAAATATGTGCCTAGATTACAAACTAGTGATGTCTTAAAAGCTAAAAGAAATTGATAAAATAATATCATTAGTTATTTGTTAGTCAGAAAAGATAAATCAAATTGCTTAACTTAGTAGTTTCATACATTATTTTGTATATCTCGTACATTCACATTTTTTCCTTTTGTAGTTTGAAGTACTTTGAGTTTTTTGAGACTTTCCTGTTCTAAAGGTCTCCGTATAGCACAGCTAATTTTAATTACTAATTCAAATCTAGGTACAGTAATTTCACAATTATAAG
>VRYO01001269.1:5643623-5656396 GCA_009812075.1 Sialia sialis | reverse complement strand
GTACTCTTTTTAAACTGGCAACATTAAAGTTGCTACTAAACTGGCTGGTAGATGCCCTTAAAGAAGTTCTTGAAGACCATAATCTATCCATAGCATAGGTATAGCAGAGACATTGAAAGGAGGTGACTCTTTTATAAGCTATCATGCATGGACATAAGCAGAAACATCAGTGGAGTTGAGAAAGTAGGTAATTTTCAATGATCTAGTCAACAGTTGCTTATCAAGAGGGTCAACTAAAACCAGCTTCTACTGTTTTAATGTAAATATTCGGAAAATATATGACAACGTATCTGGTGAAGTCATTCTGAGATTTTACCAGACTGCAAAGAAACCCCTTCCATTTCCAGTGTAGTTGTATCCCCTTAAATTAAAAGGTTGACAGGATGAATGAAGCAGGGAATATATTGTGAGAAGAAACAAATGCAGACTTTGGTTTGACAAGGGGGTGAACCATGTGAAGTGAAAGGTTGTCCAGGATTAGTGTTCAGTCTAGTCAGGACAAAAAAAAAAAAAAAAAGACTATAAATTTTAAGCCTTCAGTTTGCTCCTTCAGATTGTATTTTACAAGATCAGCCTACTGCAAGTTTGTCTCTCCCAATCAACTCGTCAGATGGCTAAATTGTGTAGGAAGGACAAAATATGGACAGTTGGGGCTATGGTCATATCATTGCATATGTTACTCTTATTTCCCTGAACAAAATGGTAGTTCTATAAATTTTGATTTTTAAAGGCTATGTTATTTTGTGCTGAACATACAGTATCAAGCAAAATTATTTTTCAGATCTGGATCCTCTGTAGGGCTTTCTCCTGAGTTGAAATGTCAGAGTTTGACCTACTAATTTCAGCAACCTGCTGACAAAATAATGAATGAACAGAACTCTGTTCTTGCACTTGGGTACTATTTACTGAGTGTTTCTGAATCACAAAGTGCTGGACAAAAGCAAGAAAATTTTTCCTTCCAGTATGTAAGCATAAAATGTATAGTCTGAGTCATAACAGTCCTGTGTCTCTAAATACCTTGGACTGCTCCAGTTTATTCACAAAAATTCTTCTTTAATCAAGGAATGGACATCTTAGGGCTGGTTTTGTACTGGTCTTACCATACCCTTGCTTTACCTCAGAGTTCCTAATGGTAGCTAAACTGATTTCTGAATAACAGGTTATCCCTAAAGGTGGGCTTTGTCCCTTCAGGCAGGTCTGATGGAACATACAGTAATTTCACGAATATAAGCCGCACCTTTTTCATTGAAGAATCCAGCCTACCCCAGTAGTGTGGCTTATATTCAGGTGCGGCTTATAATAGTGAAATTAATGTAGTTCTTTCCTATGTAAGCTAATGTGAATAAGTGAGTGGCCATATAGACAAAGCAGGCTGAATAATGGAATGCATCCTTATGTTAAGTTTGTGTTTCTCTCCTACTGATTTCAGTGTATTCTAGAACCTAAAGGACACTCATCTAAGCACTGATAGTAATACAGTAGGATTAGGATCTCAGCACTCCTAAGACAGGAACTTCCTTTGATATATTGGCTGTCCTTTTACATCTCATAACGTTTCTTCTAGAAAGTGCAGAGAAGCTGGTATCAGGAAGAAGTATGGAAGTTGTGACATTGTGACATTAACCTTCTTCTTACACACCCCACACCTACAATGCAAGAAAATCAGTACTGGAAGTACTTCAGCTTTTTTTGTGGCATCCATTCCAAATAATCAAATTTTCATTTGACATCAACAGTTCTGTTTTAACTAACATAATATAAACTTGGCAAGTGGCTCAGCTGATACCACTTTGCCAAACAATAAGCGCATTCTGCAACACAAAATAAATATCCAAGTAGCCAAGTTGCAATTTTTTTTTTCCCAGTGGCCTATCTTGATTAAATAAAATTCTCATCTCTATAGGAAAAGTCAGTCTTGATGTGAGTTGCTTTTTCCAACAAGTTTCAGATGAGCCTTTTGACCTATTTAGTAGTTAGTGCATCCTATGTGTATGTAAAACATGGGTGTTTGAGGTGTTCCTTGGTAGCAAAGTTAAGGTAATGTAAATTGCTAGATAATGGCTTAAGAATGAAAGGAATTTCAGTTCTTTGCTCTGTTCCTGTAACTTCTTGTTCCTGCAAAACTTTGCCACGTCATTTATCCTTGTCTCTGCTTTACAGCATGCAAATGGTATTGGTGGCCTCTTTTGTGAGCTGTCTTCAAACCGCTGCATTCTCCTCCTGTTTTTCCATCTGTCTAATATTCCACTATTTCTTATCTATCAGTACTCTATCATACAATGTGTAGAGTATTAAATTATTTTGATTGATTAGAGTATTTTCATTAGAAATATTAGTTTCCTATACTGCAATGTTCATATATTTTGAATGTTCTGCTTACGTTAAAATCTTAGGAAACCTCTTTGATTCAGAAAGCTGGAGTCCAGCCACATCTCAAAAGCCACATTATACCAACGTTTTTAAAAATCAACCTTTTTAAGAAAACAAGCTCTGAAAAACTAGAAATAACCCTTATTGAATCCAGGTACTGTTTATGTCTGCAAATCCTCACATTTCTCTCTTTTTCTTGTTGGATTGGAGAGACCTATTGAACCTTAAAACTTCTTACTTGTCTGGCAAAGAAGACTACTTTGGTTGCACTAGGCTGTTGATGTTATACAGTTCATGGAACCTGTGTCACAGATTTCAAAGGGAGTATAGGCCCTTGATGTAATCACTTCTATTAGAATTATATACTATGAAAATTCTGTAGAGAAAACACAAAGGAAACTGCAGTAGTATATAGTGCTTAGTCATGTAATAGCTTTAAATACATATTTCTGGACCACTCTGAAACTCTAGGATATTCTTTATGATTAAGAGAAACGAGTTTGCAAAAAAATATACTCTAGGCAAAACCAAGTTGAAGTAGATTAATTCTGTCCAAAGCCTCTTCACTCCTTGCACTCCTGTAGCTATTGCACTTGGATTAATTGGATGGTGGCAAGTTGATGTTTGTGATCACCTTTCCTGTCAGAACGGAGTGTCCTTTTTTAATGCCATCTTCTTGACAAGTGCTCACTTTTCTGTTGGTTATGGGTAGAGACAGACAGCTCTGATTGCTATTACCGAGCAATTCTTCAGTGAAAAGGGTGCAGCTTATAATCATGAAATTACTGTAAGTTCCTTAAGTTGAGACTGTTGCTGGCAACAGCAACATATGAGTGTTCTCTCCCTTCCCTTATATCAACACATGAGCCTTTCATTTTATTTCTTCTCCTTGTCCTGTTAAATTGGACAAGTGATAGAGAGGCTTTGGTGAGTATCTGGATTTCAGTGAGGTTCAAACCATCAGAGTGTGACTGCCACTTTAGCTTCTGCCAGCACAAGTTGTTGGCAATGTTATCCAGAGGTCTGAAACCCCAGGGGAGATGCTGTGAGATGGATGGCAGTATTTTGTCCTGGAGGATCTCTGCTTTGGAGCAAATTCCTTCTTCTTGTGCCCTACTAAAATCTGACTTGCTACTCCAGTAATTTCTTTATTGAGTGGATATGACATTTTAGCAGCTGGTCATATTTTTGTCTGAACAGTGAGTTGCAGGTTTTAGAAAGGCAAAGGCCTACTTTTAATCAGCCAACTTCTGCCATAACTGGAGAGTGCAGCAGCTTAAGCATTCTTCAAGCTTAAAATGCAGCACAAAATGTGCATTGGCTCCCTTCTCTAGGAAAATTGAAGCCGTTGTCAACATTCAGAATGCTTCCTTTTTCTGACCTAGTGCAGAATCATACCTACAAAGTATAATTGCACAATAATTTCTAGGATATACTGTTTATATTTTCAGAAAGCACTGTCACAATATTTAATCCTAATAATAGGTGGAGTTCATTCCATCACATAGGCCATATTTTTACGATGCGTATTTTAATCCATGAGAACAAATCAGCCGTCTGAATAGTGTATATGCTAGTGAACCAGTACACAGGTATCACTTTTTTACAGTAATTTCGTGATTATAAGCCACACCTTTTTCATTGAAGAATCCAGCCTACCCCAGTAGTGCGGCTTATATTCAGGTGCGGCTTATCTATGGACAAATCCCAGTGAAATGCCAACCCGGAAGTGAGAGCCGGCCTGGGAGGGTGCCTGGGGCTGCCTTTAAAGGCTTGGCTGGTCTATGAAAAGTGTTGCAACTTGAGCACCTGACACCAAACGCAGCTGGCATAGATTCTGTTACTAATTTGTTACTTTGTCACACATAGATCCTTGCTTCAAATAAATAAATAAATAAGCAAATTTTTGGAAAGGTGCGGCTTATATTCAGGTGCGGCTTATATATGGACACATCCTATGGTCTACCCGGCTACCGGGAGGTGCGGCTTATAATCAGGTGCGGCTTATAACTGTGAATTTACTGTAATTTCTTTTGCATTCTATTTCCCTAGGAAATGCCCCTTTTCAGCATGCTGCTAATTTGCGTTTCTTTACTTGCAGAATGATATTCCTAAATGAGTGGAACCTTACAGCCTCATGGCTGGAGTTTCACTAGCTGTGTAATAACAATTGCTTTTTGTAAATTGTGTGACCTAAACACACCTGCATGTGTTTCGTGAAACATTTTACTGCCTGTTAGTTGAGTGGCAGTGTATTGGTGCTATCCTAGGTAACAGGAAAAAAGACTTAATGGAGTACACTGTCCCAGGCACTGAATGGCATGGAAGGAAGCCTCCCTTTTGAGACTGCTGAATATCACTGATTACTGGGCTTGGCAGGTGTCAGATATAAGAGCAACAAGATGAGCCACAGAATTCCCCAGATTTTGAGGAAATGTGTTTAGGCAGAGCTTAGTACAGCCTCATCATAATAATGATGATACTGTAAATCAGGATACCCTGCTTGATATTAATTAACTGTACTGCAACAACATCTGGAGGCCCCACTGGATACCAGGGCTCCACTGGGCAGATAACTTATAGTGTTTGATAAACCTTTTGATAATGTGACTTCACATTATAAAAAGGCAAACTGGAGAGATTGAAATTAGAGTGGCTCTTTCAAGGTACAGAATAGCAGCAGTAAAATAAAAAATCTTTTCTTTCAACCTTGTACTCTATCTAACTAATCTTGATTACCTCTGTGAGCGAGTTAAAATCTAAAGGTCTCAATCTGTGCTAATGCTATCACCTCACATGAAATATGTAAGCTTCTGGTGCAAAATTAATTCCTAAGCGTGATTCTGCTGATATTATTAAATTTACCTAAACTGCTTCAATGATATGTAAAGCTTTCATCTGATGCAGGGTATCTAGGCTGAAATAAACAAGCAGCTTCTACATTTTATTATTTTCTTGGTGAGGATATCTTCTTGTTTGTTGCTGTACATAATGAGTCACTCCTGACCCTGGTAGAACTGTCACAGACCTGACCTTCTTATCCTTTTTTTGTTGTTTTTTTTTTTTTTTTTGCTTGTCTTCAGAGTAGTTTTGTTTATAAAAGAAACTTTTATTAGACAGAAGGAAAAGATTGAAAGATGGAAAGATGCTGGGAGAGAAGGAGATTAGGTAAAATTAAAGCAAGAGAATGGCAATTTCACATTCCACTGGTAACTATTTCTATAATTTTGCAAAGGAGTGAGGACGAAAAAGTTCAAGACCAGGAGTAAGAGATACTTTAGTGTATTGCTGTGCTACCGTTTTTGTAGTAAGGGCCATTAAAGAAGTATTATATTGCTGTGTCCCAAATAAACATTCAGCTGGCCAACAATGAAGGGCAGTTTGGAAAATTTGTTAAACTCTTAACAAGGAAACTGGTATAAATTTTACTTTAGCAAATAATGTAACATGTCTCCAAGCAAAGAGTTCATATCATCTTTCAATACCAGGAGCACCCCTGAATTAGACTGTTGATCATGGTGAATAAGCCTCAAATATGAGCCCCTGTGGTAAGATTGTGTAATTTCTGTAAACTAAAGTTAAAAATTTCTGGTGTTTCCACTTGAAAAAAAAGTATGAGTAAACTGAAAGAGTTTTAGGGCCATGAGGAAGTTAAAATGAAAGACTGGAAAACCTACTTTTAAGCAAGAAACTCAGAGAGCTGAGTGGTTTTCTCTTACGCTCTTTAAAACTAAGGAGAGAGTTTACAGTCAAGGAAAGATGAAGCTGGAGCCCTAAGTCTTTTGCTTTAGCATTTTTTTTGCTCTGAGGATGGACTAAAGGCAGCAGTGTGGTCACGACAGAAGTTTATCTAAGCTACCTGTCCTAAACCTTCAATGGAAAAGATTAGATTTTTCATTATTTTTCCTAATTTCATTTTTTTACCACATCTTAAAATGAATAAGAATCAGTAGCAACTTTGAAGAAAATTTTGGCCTGATCACATATTTACAAGTCGTTTATGGCAGTGTGATGCTAGAAGGTGTTTCAGTATAGGCAGTAACAGTTACAATAATGATCTGCCTTTCAGGAAGTGCTGAGCCCAAGGTTATATTCATATTGCTGTATTCAATGGCTCTTGATTCTTCCCATGAATTTGGAACCTTTTTTGCTTAAACATAATTGAAAATGCTTTTCTTATAAATTTGTAGTTCTTTGAGTTATAAAGAGCTAGGGCTGAATCATTGCTTCATGACTATACACACTGTTTCAAGCGTACTACTTTTTGGAACCTATTATAACTCTTTTTCTGAGATGGCCTCAAAAAGATCTGTGTTCAAGAATTTGAGCCAAAGGTCCACCCTTAATTTATAATAGAGGTTTTCCTTTTGTACACTGCTCCTATTCATTATAATTCTTGAATTCCACTTGCCTTTTTGACCATGTTCAACACTAGGCCAATCTCATCAAAATAGCAACTGTAATGAATCCAAGCCTTCTTTCCTCAGCTGCAAATCACAAATGCTGCTCTAAAGTATATTCTGTAGTTTAAAAAATTAATCAATTCAGACAAGATATATGTTCTCCTATAAAATTTGAGAGGAGAGTAGATTATAACAACTGTCCTTTTCAGCCTTATAAATTATGTATTGCTGAGAACTGCTTCTTTTAAAAACCTTGCCCCCAAAGGGTAATAATTTCTATTCATTTTTTCCTCTGTCTGTGTGTGTGATTCTTTCTGATAAATAGGTTTTAACTGGCATTGAGTAGACCTGGTTGAACACCTTAAAGAAGCAGTAACAGCATATAGCAAAAAATGATCTACTGCTCCTTTTAATAGTGCTTAAAAAGAAAATAAAAAAATAGCTAATCTATGTGCTTCCTTTCCCCTTCAAAATATTTTTTCCTTGTTTCAAGATAACTGTAAAGTGTTAGTACCCTGATCAAAACCTTCCAAGTCAGGTAAGCTTAATTGCCTTCATTTCTCTCAAAGCATTTGCTATTTTTGTTGATTATTTGCTAGGATGGGGACATTGATTCTTGAATACTCTTACCTTGCTGTCACTGTCTGGATAAAGGCAGACTGCACTCAGTAAACTCTCCCTTTACCCAGCCCTAGAGGTTTTTGCACATTGAATCCTGATTTCAGACTTACCTCTCAGTGGTACTTAAAACAGCACTAAATATAGCCAGCCAGAGAAGAGTAAAACTAACTGCCTTATAGTCTGTGCTGAATACAGGTTCTAACACTTCCCCTTCCTAAATCCATGTGTACATGTATACCAGAAAGATCTGTCCAGCCATGCATTCAGTTCTAGCTGCAGCCCAGAAGGGTCCTCTAAGGAAAATGCTGATTTTTACTACATTTCTAATCAGCCGAGAACTACCTGAGCTTCTGTTTACAGTGAGAGTTCCCATAGAGTGATTTGCAGTTGTAGTAATAAATGTGTCCTCTGTGGAATGTGCATCCATACCTTCAGTTCTCCTGGATAACTCACAACATTTAGCACTGTTGTTCAAAGCCCCCTAAACCACAGAGAGTGAGCCATCCTTCAGAGGGACTAACATACAGAATCAAGTTTGAGGAAAAGCAAAAATGAAAAACAGCCAGGCAAACAAAACCCCAAAGGAAATCAAGCAAAGAAAGACTTAAAGAATAAAGTGAAAACAAAGAAGGAGAAATAAAATTTCAATCTCTTTTTAAAAACATAGACTGCAAGTGTTAGGAGCCTAAGCAGAAGCAAGCCATTCCAGGAAAAGCAGCTCTCAGAGTTATTAAAAATCAAAGTACAGTAATTTCACAATTACAAGGCACACCCTTTTGATTAAAATTTTGATTGAAACCTGGAAGTGCACCTTATAATCCAGTGTGCCTTATGTATGGAAAAAGTTCAGAAATTTGCCAACCCAAAAGTGTGAGCCCACGGCAGCCAAGGAGGTGAGCCGAGCGCTGAGCTCGCCACAGCCACGAGCGCCAAGCCCGTGGCATGGGGAGGGCTCCTGGGGCTGCGTTTAAAGGACGATCTGTGAAAAATGTTTGTAAATTGAGCACCTGCCAGTAAACCCTGCGATCGCGCAATTCCGTTACTAATAGTTACTTTGTTGCACGCAGATCCTTGCTGCAAAAAAAAAAAAAGTGTGCCTTATAGTCCGGTGCACTTATATATGGACAAAGTACGGAAATTTTCCAACAACCCGGAAGTGCGCCTTATAATCCAGCGCGCCTTATAGTCGTGAAATTACTGTAATTTTCCTGAATTTAGAGGGTGCATTTGTGTGTGTGTGTGGCCTTTCTGGGGGTGGGGGGAAGTTTACTAAACCTTCCTACAGCATGAAATGGCTTGTTGTATTACTTGTATCAATTTCAAATGAGAGCAGCAAAATCAGCAGTGATCTGCAGGACAGAGTAACTAAGGAGTATTGTCTACCAGGTTTGGGCTGATGTCTAGTCATGTTGGAACCAGCCAGAGTGGGAGGAGGAGGCAGTACCTGAAGTAGTTGCTATTTAAAATATTATGCAATAAAATGTGAAAAAACACAGCCTGGGATTGTAGTTAGATTTCAGATGTGTTTTATAAACACTTCCTTTAACTTTACATTTTGCTTCAGAAAAATCAGGAAAACAACACAGAAAGATACTGGCATAAACTCTGCTTTTCACTTCCATCAGCAGGAGTTGAGTTTCTTCAACAGAATTGCTATTGATTCATATTGATGCAGCTGAGAGTAGGATCTGTCCTAATGCCTGGAGTTCTCTCTCTTGGTTTTTGAAGTGAAATGCTTTCTGGACAGAGAACAAATACATACTTTTAGTGTGGAAAATTTAAATGTTAGATTAAGAAAAAGAAAACCTAAGGGTAAAGCTCTTTTCAGAGCACAGAGTGCATGTGGCTGTTCAGTATGTGTGCTCTCTAACACTCTAACTGCTTAACTTACAAAATCACTTCCAACCCCATTTTACTTTCTACCTGGTCTGCTACATAAAGATAGATGCCTTCAAAATGTAAAGGCATGGCATGGAGAAAGCAAAGACCTGACAATTGCGGCTCTACTTTTCCTCAAATGAAGGGAAACAAAAGTTAAAACATACCTGCTAAAATGTAAGACCTCACATCTGTTCTGAGGTCCCTTCAGAGGAAAGGAACAGGTTTTGAAGGAGTTCAATGCAGAAACTGAGGAAAGCTTAGAATCTGCTCCTCTCAGATTGTAGCTCAGGGCTGAAATGTTTGGATTGGCAGTGTATAATCAATGCTTAAGCAAAATATATCTGGATTTTCAGGGCTGTCTTCAGGAAAGATAGGTGTTTATAACTCCTCTCTCACAGATAGTGCTGATCTCCCGATGCAGGCTGTAGGTTAGCTCTTGTGTAATTTAATAATGTTTAAAATGTTTGGTAATTGTGTACATAAAAAACTATTGCCAGGAGTCTATGCAGAGTAGGCAGATCAAGGAGAAGCCTCGTACAATTTTTTTTTTCAGTACCTTGAGCTGTTTTTGTTGCTCTAATTTATCTACAACCAGTCCATTATGTGATCATAATTGTATTTCTAAAGTCTTAGAGGCATAAAGGCGGAAGTTTATCTACAGAAGTACTGTAAGGAATGAAATGGTAATGTGGTTTTTGAGGGAATTTTATGGGACAAATCAGCAGAAGACAAATTCTTGAAAAACTTTAAAAGTCCTTTTTGGCACAGTAGCTTTAAAGAAAAAAGAAAAAGTAAGATAGATTAAATGCTGAGTTCATTTCATTATTTATAAATAAAATGGTTCTCAGTTTTCCAAGGCACAGTGCCAGCACTTGACATGACAGGGAGGTTTCAAAAACACTAGTTAATGTTTGCCTTTTCATGGAAAATTTTTGGGGCACCCAGTGAATACTAATACAGAGAGGAAAAAAATTGTACTGTCTGTTAAAATTCTCTTGCACCCTTTTGGACCATGTAAGTTGTTTCTCTGTGTGTATTCACCTTTTTCTTTGCTGTATAGTTAGGATTTTTTTTCCCCCTATAGCTACAAAATAAATGTTACAGATAGTGGCTCAAAGGCAAATCTTTCTTTGTCATGTATTTACTGGTCTAGTTAATACCTTTGTTTGGTTATATGGAAAAAAAATCCACTGGCTGAATATGTGGGTAAGGGAATGAAAGGTTATGTCCATCATGAAGTGTTAAACCATCGTGGTAAAGCTTGTCTTTCAGATTTAGAAGGAAAATAGGTCTTCGTAAAAGCTGTTTTTAATGAAGTGCTATAGTGTAAGAAACTGGAATTGAAGAGGTGTTGAAAATAAATTGTGGATTTTCCCTTTGTGTCAATGGTCACTCTTCTTTGCTGTAAGATTTTCTCTGTGCTTTGCTTTATTTTTTTCTTCTGCCAGGAATGCATAAACTAATTGTTAATTTTTTTATAGTGTCTGATGCCCTGGAGTTATAAAATATCATAAATAAACAGTATCTTGGGATCTGTGTGTGCAGTTTGGCTTTAGTAGCGCTACCTTTGACATACTGTGTTGTGTTTTAGTCTGGTAATTGGAACAAAACCATGTTCATTACAAGCTCCTACTCAGTCCAAATGAGTCTCAGAAATTGTGATTCTGCAAAACTCGAGTTAAAGAGTCACAGGGAGCTGTGCCCAAGAGTGGTCTGAAGAGAGCTGGAATAGGCTGTCCATAAGAACCATGATTTTTTATTTTTAATTTATTTTTAGAAAAATGTTCGCACTTCTTAGTTGCAACAAAAATGTTACATTGCTTTTAGAAGGGCTGTGCTCTCTGGCTCTGGGAGGGGATGCCTCTTGGGATGAGGAAGGCACCAGTTTGCTAATTTTCCCTCTTCTCTCCATCAGACTAAAGGCCACTTGCATTTTGCAATCTTCTGCTTCCAGAATCTTATCTCTGTCCCAGTTTGCCCTCTTATCACTAGCCCTCTAAATAGGTCTTTTCCTTCAAGCCCTGGGAAAGGAAATGGTGAAAGGTCCTATCTCCTTTTCCTCGGAGGAGAATCAGAAACTTTTTCTCATTCTGCAGAGATGAATTGAACTTCCCACCATCCTTTTCCCCACCTGCAAGTTTTTACCTTTGCCTCGTTAAGCCTGTAGGCTTGAAGGTATGCAGCTTTCACTGAGCACACTGTACACTGTATTTCACTTCATACACTGAATACTTTTTAATCCTTTCCTCTTCAATGTTGGTGGTGATCTGTCCCATTAGAAAATTTGCTGCTCTTCATCTTACTTGCTCATGCTGTACCTTCACCAAGGCGGACTCTTAGAGCAGCCAGTTTGCCAAAGAAGCTTGATATATTGATGGCAATTAAAAAGCAATATGATAAGTCAATCAGGAGGTTGATTGTAGGGCAATATCTTGCAAAAACACAATATCAGTAGCCTGGTTACCTGGACACAATGTATTATTTGAGTCCTTCAGGAAAAAATAATCATGTGTTCTCTGGTAATTGCTATGCAGGTAAAAATAATTATATGGTTGCTAGAAAAGAATTCACTAAAACAGTTTTGGGAGATCACTTACTTCACATATTAAAGAAGTGGTGAAGCTGTGCCAGCAATGCTTTTATCTGAAATAAATCTTTGTTAACTGAAGCTTCACTTATTTTTGGGCTAGTATAAGAGAAGAAACATTGTTTGTTTCCAAATGGCATCTGATTTCATGCATCTGCTGGGAGCAGCAATCCACTTACCTCATGTTCCAGTTAAAATGGAAAGATGATATTGATATATTGAATAAAATCCCTTCAAAGAATAATAGTATGAATGTACATGAAACTTCCTATCCAGCATGCATTTAGCTAGTTCAACCACTGTTCATGATCTCTTCAGCTACAGGACTGTTTGCTTTCCTTTCCTAAAACAATGTTATAGTCTGACACCAGGAAATTTGATGTTAAGAAGAAAATGTAAAAAAAAAAAGAAAAAAAAAGTGGCCATCAAGTACAAGAGGAGAGGTTTCTTTCTTCTTGCTGAGATTTGCTAATGTGAATGTTGTAAAGTTATGGTAACAGCCCTGAAGGATGTGTTCTAAGCAGATATGTAAGGTAGTAAATGGAACAGAATTGTCCCATGACCTTTTATTATGCCTCAAGTTTTTTTTTTCAAGGGAAATAGATTTGCTTAGAAGATGGCCATCTACTCTCTGTTGTTGTTTCAATTTTATAGTATGGATAGCTAACAAATGTATTCGCTTCCTATATGATACATTTTAGTTCTGCCTGTCTGTACCAATTTTGGATCTGTGCAGTGCCTTCATAATGATTGACACCAGCAACTTTGCCTCTCTTACTGAGTATTTGAAGATGCTTTCCTGTTAATTGTACAGTGATGAAAATTTCTGCTGCTGTTTAAATCAGTAGTATTAAATGTACAGTAATTTCACAGTTATAAGCCACACCTGATTATAAGCTGCACCTCCCGGT
>VRYO01001269.1:5608352-5642623 GCA_009812075.1 Sialia sialis | reverse complement strand
TCTAATCTAAGTGTACTCTGGGTGTGTATTTTACAACATAAAGTCATTAAATATGGTCATTATTGCAACCACCTGAGGGGAACTGCAGAAGAAAGTGTTCTGGCTACTACAACAGGCTTTGCCTGCTCTTCCCTTTCAGTCAGTGACTGGTGGAAAGTTCTGGGAGAGCACTGCTTTATTGGTAAAGCACTGCTTGGTGTGTGATGGAGAAAATAAGATGGGCTGCTCCTGTATTTTAGGTAGCTTCCCTCTGGTTTTCAAAGTCAGCTAATGGCATTTCTGCTCCCTCCGAGTTCCATTCATCTTCTAATTGCATTTTTCCTGCTGGATCCCACAATTATTTTGGGGGGACGAGGACTGTTTTTTTTCCCAAGAAGAATAACACAACAAAAATGTGTTGAGACAACAGCCTGTCTGTGGCTGCGTTTTATATAACAAGTGACTAGTAATAATCAGTAGAGGTGTTGCTCAAATAATTCTTTATCCACATCTCCTGATTTTTGTTGCCTGCTTTCTCACCTGTCTTCTGTGATGTTTTACGGGAACAAATGAGTCACTGTCTTCAGGTGAATGCTATAAAAAATAGTGTGAAAGAAAGTGTTTGCACTGAAGCAGAACCAATGAAATCTGTCCTGACAAAGCTCAAAATGACACTTCTGTGTATTCTTCGGTGCCATCTACTGGCAGAATAACCCACTAGAGTCTTAGAGGCTGAGACTAAGTGAGTGGCAGCAATTTAAAAACATTTGTTTCTTTTCTTCTTTTAGGAGCAAGGCAAGATCGGTGTAGTCTTCAATATTGGCACAGTGGACATCTCTATTAAGGAGGAAAGCACACCTGTAAATGATGGCAAATACCATGTAGTACGCTTTACCAGGAATGGTGGCAATGCAACACTTCAGGTTGACAGCTGGCCAGTGAATGAACACTACCCCACAGGTGCGTATATTTTTCTTTTTATTTTTTTCTCTGTGTATATGTATCTATAAACTAATGTTTAATAACAACTGGTTGGTCTATAAATCTTTCTCGCTTCCTCTTGACAACAAATTCACGAGCCTGGCAATTATGTATTCTGTCTCTTGGAAACAAGCTAATGGTCCTTTAAACTGGAAGAATAAGCACACCAGCTGTGTGGTATGATGTACATAGATCATGCTATTTCAGAGGTCTCTAAGTGAATCCTGAGTTACAAAGACATTCAGTGACAAACTTGGTTTTGCTACTTGTGATATTTTCTAAATATTTCAGGTAGAAAAATTTTGAGCAGACTTTATGAAAAGGAGTGGTGACTCTAGCCACACCCCAGATACTGTCAATATAGAGTAGAAATTTAAGGAACATGGAAGATTAAGCAAGTATTTGTGCAGACTTTAGGCTTTCCTCATAATTTTTTGTCACCTGAATTTCACTTTCTCTCTTGGGTTTGAAGATACAAAGGTTAACACACCATCTAACTGAGACTGACAGCTCCTAGTTGACTTTCTGTAAAAATGCAGTGGAAAAATTCAGTATCTTTGGAAATTATTGCCCTAAATCCACCAGAAATAGTGAATAACTGGCTCTTGATACACTGTGACATGTTTTATCCCACCACTGGCAAATCACAACTTCATGATACTTTATGTCACCATGCTAAAAGATCAAACTTACTCCAAGTGAAAAACAGATTGCTGTGTGGTGCTGACAGTGCATTAGATAGCTGAGGTGTGATGATGTATATGGTTATAAAAGGAAGAATGAACACAAGGAAAGAACTCTAGTGTTAACCACGTTTTTCTTATTCATATGCTGCCTAAGACCAAGCCATGATCATCCTGGTTTTCAATATTGCATCTAAGGAGCATTCAGTTCTTTATTTCTAGGTTGTACAGTAGTAACTCAGGACAGAAGAAATATTTCTTGCTGGTTATGTAGGAATTATTCAAAATAAACAAATTATAGTAAATATCCTAACTTGATGTTATATACTAATTTATGTGACATTATACTAATAAATTACTCCAAGGGGATGACTTCATCTCTTCTACTCTCTCAGAAAGCACACAGGAGAACTTTTAAATGTGAGTCATCTATGCTGTATTGTTCTCTACCACATATGTCCCTTTGTCAGTGTTTTGTGAGGTATATGCATAAGGATACATTTCAATTTTTAACCTTATTTCTGTGAAAAAATGCTTCTTGAAGACTGCCATGACGGATGTGCTGTGTTAGATTCTAGCTCTGCCATCCATTGGTTTGAGAGGGAAGTGGGCTAGGAAAGGTCCAGCTGAGTATCTTTCTTCTGCTCCTTTCATCAATTATTTTGTAAAGTACCTCCAATCCAGTTGGCAGCCAATTACAGTCACTACAAGCCCTATGAATAAATTTTTTCTTATATTGCTTGCTGTAGTCTGTCTCTGGCATAAAGAAACAAAATATTCAGCTCAATTCTTTAGAGGTTTTTATTTTAAAAAGGGAAAATAAATCACACTCAGAGACTACCTCAGTACCCTGAGCTTCTGCCTTGGCTAAAGATATTTCTGTGTTTTCATTAGAAGATGTATGGTTTTATGGAATCAGCATTAATCTTATGTTCTGGGCTAGTATTGAGTATATGCAGTTGTACCCTAAGAAAAAAGGCCACCTTTATCTTCCAGACATCTTTTCCTTTCTGTGCATGTATTTCAATTTTCTGTCTGTTTGTAGATGATGGATTTTTCAGCTTGTCCCTGTGAAAATAAGGCTTATGGGACCATACTTCATGTGTGCAGGTTTCTCCCTTATTTGTTTGCTACTTCTTTCAAACCAAAAGGTCAAAAATTAAAAAAATATATTGCATTGCTGTGGGGAAAAAAACCCAAGCAAACCAACAAAAACAAACAAACAAACAAAAACCCCCAAAAAACAAACAAACAAACCCATGGGAGGAGGGCAATGTTCCAGTCTTCCCAGAGGAAAGTACTGTGGCTTGATGTCAATTCATGTTAAATACCAGAATATCTATATCATAGAGTGGCATTATGAATACCTAAGATTCAGAAAATATTCCGTGAACCAATAATTACAGGAAACCAATACTTATTAGTCCCATTTTCTGGGCAGCCAATGGTTTAAATAAAAAGGCTGAACAGAAGCTTTTGCAATTAATTACAGTAATTTCACGATTATAAGCCGCACCTTTTTCATTGAAGAATCCAGCCTACCCCAGTAGTGCGGCTTATATTCACGTGCAGCTTATTTATGGACAAATCCCAGCAAAATACCAACCCAGAAGTGAGAGCTAGCCGGGAGGGTGCCTGGAGCTGCCTTTAAAGGCTTGGCTGGTCTATGAAAACTGTTTGCAACTTGAGCATCTGACACCAAACCCTGCTGGCAGCAATTCTGTTGCTAATTCATTACTTTGTTACACATGGATCCTTGCTTTAAAAAAAAAAGAAAAAGAAAAAGAAAAAAAGTGCGGCTTATATTCAGGTGCAGTTTATATATGGACAAATTCTGTGGTCTACCTGGCTACCGGGAGGTGCGGTTTATAATTGTGAAATTACTGTACTTGTTGTCGTTCATAAACCAAACCTGCACTATTGTTTTTTGATCTGACTGCAAGACCAAACCTGTGTTCAGCAGAGATTCAGCTCTGTAAACGTTTTGTGGTGGAACAGACCCAGGCCTAATCCAGTGTGTTTCAACTGGAACATGTTGAAAATTTAAATTCATATAAAAATTGAGTGATAGTAGCTAAGTAATCCCCTATGTTTTGCATAGGATCGTGTCATTTCTGGAAACACAGTTATTTGTAGTGTTTAAAAAACATTGTACTTGTAGACTATGCTTGCTTGGGCACAGTGCATTTACTGTAAAATGAGCAATTTCATGTGTATTTGGGTTTTCACACAGTGCTACAGCCTAATGTTTAAAAATTTTATAAACTATCCAGTGTATCTTACCATCACACATGGTGCAATCTTCAGTCAGGGCTGCATTCTGACTGGCATTTCCATGCTCCTCTCTGAGTTTTATTACTTGTGGAAGGATTATACATTAGACTCATAATTACTTTCTCAATGAAAAATACAAATAAAAGTTAGGTATTCATTAAATGAGCAATGTGACAGAATATTGGCTTTCCTTAAAATACAGTTTTTAGTTAAATTGAAATTAACTGAAACTAGCCCAATGGGACCAAAAGGCTTCAAAGCTGGATTTTTACAACTTCAAATAAATACCAAGGAAAACACAATGACAACAGACTTACAACTCAGGCACTGACATTTTGGATTTTATAGCATCTAATTGCATTTCAGTCACCTGAAACATGAGCTTCACACATTCTTGAAGGAAAAGGGTTGGAGCCAGAGTTAGCTTTGTGACTGAAATAATCCAAATTGCTAGGGATGATCTCTCATCTTTAGTACAATTTCAAGGTGCCAGAGTTTCTGTTGCTGAGCAATAAGACAGAACAGTGGCCCAGTATAGGTATCTGAGACAAAGCTCCTGAGAACTGGGAGATGTCAAAAAAGTAGTGTTAGTACAGAGGCTGCTATCTAAATAGCTGTTGCGGTTCAGCCAAGACCACTGAGCTGTTTGTGATTTATTTGCATTAGTTTTGCCCTTTCTCTTCTCTCTCAAGAACAAGGAGATAGGCTTTTTCCATAGGCTGGACTGATAGCCAATTTCTTCATGCTTGATTCTTTAAGTTGGTTATTAAAATGTGATAGGATTTTTCTCAGGGTATAAAACTTCTGGGTTAGTCTGAAGTACAGTTTTCTATGGCTGCCTCCCTTCTGTTGTCTCACCTGCTTTCATCCTTTTGTGTACATCACAAAAAACAGGCTGTGCTTGGTCATTGTTATTTCCTAGGGAGAGCCTTCTCTATATCTAAATAAATATTTTAATTATGAAATTGTAGTAATTTTGGTCCCAGACTTCAGGAATAGGGAGTATTTGACATGTTTTTGTTTTGATTAAAATGAAACCCATCAAACTTGAGACCGTTTGCAGAAATTTCCAGAATAGTTAGAAATAAATCTTCTGTCTTTACACAGAATTGGGATACCTCGGTCCCTAAGTTTTCATTAGGTCTTAGGCAGGATGGGGTTTTTTACTCAGTTCACTGTCTTTCCTTGCAAAGAAATACTTTTTGTGATGCCAGATATATAGTGTATGTCAAAACAAGCCTGATATTCCTGTTCATTCATCCAGGCACCACCAACTAAATTTTCTGCTGTAGAAAAAAATAAAAAAAAAACAAAAACTAGACAAAGAGAAGCTGTAAAGTAAGATATCCATGAAAAAAGAATAAAATCTTTTTAAAGTTATGTTTTAAAGGAGAAGATTAAAGGGAAGAAGGTAAGAGGTAGGAAGGAGCTTCATTTAAAGAAATGCATGAGCTAGCAAGACAAGTGTGGCCTGGATTCTTTAATGCATTTTAGAAACAAGAAATAAGACAGTATTAAACAACTGGATTATTATCACGGTTCATTATTTGATCCATACAGTACATATTTTGTATTTTTCCCCTTTATCATTCTCAGGTTATCTCTCAGTGTTCTTACAGTAGTCTTTGCCCTTTCAAAATGCATTATTCTGCAGGTTTTTTTGCTATGGATAAAAGAAAAAAAGTATTTCATCCACTATGTCTCTATTTCATTAAGTTTCAGAAGTACATTTCTGAGAGGAAGTTGTATTTCTGGAAAAGTCGGACAGTTAGCTCCTGGCAGCAGAACTGTCTGCTCTGGCAGGTAGTGTGACCAGATAGGTGCATACCTATAAAACAAAATGTTGATTCTGAGACCCTGATATCTGTGCTGGGATTTTCTTTCAGATTAGTTCCAATTCCAAGGATTGAATATTCCTGAACTGTTGGGCATATCTTTTATTTTTTTTCAATTTCACTTGAAAGCAATCCAATTTGAGCTACATCTTTTTAGTCTATGTGAGACAAAGTCTTTGTCTAAAATAAGCTTTCTAGAAACAGATCAAAATGCTAGTGGTTTAGATTCTCCTACCTATCTAAAATGTGACAGGCATCAACCTTGCCTCGCTGAAATGTATTTCCACATTTGCTTGGTCAAAAGATCTGAAGTGACTTGATTGTGTCACGCACTTTGGGTGAGATAGGGGAGAAAACTGGCTAAGTTCTTACTTGCTTCTTTCAATAATTTTTCTAGCTGACTGAAGGAATATTGAAGGATGCTAGCATCAGGACCCCTCTCAATTATCGAAGAAGGATCTTGGTGTTTGGGGAGGTCCCTGCTGACTGGAACCTAGCTATTGCTATTCCACTCTGTAAGAAGGGTGTGAGAAATGATACAGGAAGCTACAGACCTGTTAGTCTAAATTCAGATCCTGGAAAAATTATGAAGGCCATACTGTATGCTATTGAAAGGCATTTAAAGAGTAATGGAATCATAAAGCACACTCAACATGGGTTTACTAGGGGAATGTTCCATTTGACTACAGTAATTTCACAATTATAAGCTGCACCTGACTATAAGCCTCACCTCCCGGTAGCTGGGTAGACCACGGGATTTGTCGATATATAAGCCACACCTGAATATAAGCTGCACTTTTTTTAAAAAAAAGCAAGGATCCATGTGCAGCAAAGTAACAAATTAGTAACAGACACAAATTGGTGTCAGGTGCTCAAGTTGCAACAGTTTTCATAGACCAGCAAAGCCTTTAAAGGCAGCCCCAGGCGCCCTCCCCAGCTGGCTCTCACTTCTGGGTTGGTATTTCCCTGGGATTTGTCCATAGATAAGCCGCACCTGAATATAAGCCGCACTACTGGTGTAGGCTGGATTCTTCAATGAAAAAGGTGCGGCTTATAATCATGAAATTACTGTAATTTGATGTCTTTCTATCGTAACATCACCTGCCTCATGGATGAAGGGGAGGTGGTGGATGTAGTTTTCCCTTAATTTTTGATTCCATCCCTCACAGCACCATTCCAGACAAGTTGCCCAGCTGTGGGATGAGTTGTGCACAGTGTGCTGGGTTAGGAGCTGGCTGGAGAGCAGAGCTCAAAGGGCTGTGGTGGATGGGACTACATCTGCCTGGCAACTGTGGTCACCAGAGCTGTTCCTCAGGGTTCAGTTCTAGGGACAGTTCTGTTCAACATAGTCATTCTTCTGTGCTAAGGTCACCTGTCTCATGGATGAAGGGAAAGTAGTGGATGTAGGATGTTTGCT
This sequence comes from Sialia sialis, assembly GCA_009812075.1. Lineage (NCBI taxonomy): Eukaryota > Metazoa > Chordata > Aves > Passeriformes > Turdidae > Sialia > Sialia sialis. The sequence continues at coordinate 5,635,454 of VRYO01001269.1, read as the reverse complement.
AATGAGACTAAACTGGGACATGCTGTTGACCCCCTCAAGGGACACGAGGCCTTGCAGGGGATTCTAGCTGGGTGGGAGCATTGGGCTATGGTTAACGGGATAAAATTAAGCAAGAAAAAATTCTGGATTCTGCACTTGGGGCAGAGGAGCACCTGTAAGTCATTATTAGAAATTTTTGGAGAGAAGTGGCTAGACAGCAGCCCTGCAGAAAGGGATCTGGGGTGCTGGGGGCAGCAGCTCAGTGTGAGTCATCTGTGGACCCTGACAGTGAAAACAGCAAACCATGTCCTGGGGTGCATAAAAAACAGCACAAACAGCCAGGCAAAAGAAGTGATTGTCCTGCTCTATTCAGCATTGGTGTGGTCTCACCTCAGGAAGACCTCATGGTAGTTCCCCACAATTTGAAAAGTATGTGAACATCCATGAAAATGTCCAGAGGGCAGCAACAAAGCTGGTGACAGGGCTGGAAAGCATATCCTGTGGGGAGTGGCTAAGGACTTTTCGAGTTTGGAGAAAAGCAGGCTAGGGGTGATACTGCTTTTTACAGCTTTCTGAGGAGTGGAAGCAGAGCCAGGTGCTGAGCTATTTTCTCATGGTACTTAGTGATGGGATATGTAGCTGTGCTAGAAGAGGTTCACAATAGATCTTAGGAAGCATTACTTTACTGACAAACTGGTCAAACAGAATCACTATTTTAGAGAGATTGTCAGCAGGTCTCATGAGCATGAGTTTTTAAGAGGCATTTGGACAATGCCCTTAAGAACATGCTTTGACTTTTGGTCAGCCCTGACTGAGCTAGATAATCATTGTAGCTACTTTCCAAATATTCTAGTCTAGTCTAAACTACTTGCTCACAAAGAAATAGAGAACATAAGGCAGAGGTTATAGCTTTTCATTTAAGTGAAAAGTGATGCACCAAAGGCTATAGAAAGAATCTCATGGCTGCCAGTTTTTCTAATTTTTTTTTTTTTTTACTTTATGATCTCTTATCTTTGAGAAAATGTCAGGATTTTGAGATGTGTTTTGGGACAGCTGAAATGATGTAGTATATGTCTATTACATAGAAAAAGTAGATGTATTTTTCATCTTCTTAACTGCAGAGAATTAATTATGGTCCTTGAAAGAACTGGAAGTATTTGTGTTTGTCTTGATAAGAATGAAAGCTTGGTTGCATCTTATTCTTCCTTTAGGAAAAGTATTCTATGATTAAAAGTATTATAATAATTGGAATCTGGCAATTTTTGTATTGCTGTTACCCATTTGATACTTCTGCAAAGGGCTGAATATTTCTCAGTGAGATGATGTTAACTCTTCCCTGCTTGCATGCTTTTTTGATTGTAGCAGATTAGAATACTGGTTGCAGCCTAAGAAGATTCAAAATATCTAGTTCCTATTTTTTTTCCATAAATACCCACCCAAACCTATTGTAGACACTTTAAAAAGGGTGTCCTCCGGTAAGAGAACTTAAGCCAGCATCAGAGATTTTAAAGAAATTTGTAAGTGGGAAAAATGAAGCATGAAGCTGTTTTGGTGAGAGCAGACTGAATATGGACTGAATAAATATGAAAAGGAAAGGGCATTTTATAAATGAGGAACTTGAGGTTGGTTTTAGTGTAAGTGTTGCATGGCACCCCACAGTCCATGATGGGCACTATTGTAAGTTTCTCTGAAAAACAAAAAAACAGATGTCTCTTCCAGAGATGTGGATGTGCACAGATCCAGCTCTCTTAGGGTTCTCAGTATCCCTAAAATGGTTCTACCCATCTCTAGAAATAAAATTCCCTGAGTTTTACACAGTTGTGACTATTGAAGGAGAATTCATAATCTGCTTTGGAACAGGTCATTTCTTGTCCTACTCAAGCCATTTATTACCTTTCCCTTGTTATCTTCAGTCTCCTTCCACAATTGGCATGATCTTTTTGTTCAGTTAAGTCTATTTCTCACCTCATCCCTCTACTGAAGGGTCCCTTCTCCTTTCTCTTCTCTTCTCTTCTCTTCTCTTCTCTTCTCTTCTCTTCTCTTCTCTTCTCTTCTCTTCTCTTCTCTTCTCTTCTCTTCTCTTCTCTTCTCTTCTCTTCTCTTCTCTTCTCTTCTTTCTCTCTTCTCTTTGCTTCTCTCTTCTCTTCTCCATTATTTTTGCTTTATTTAGTTTTTATCAACAACATTTTCTTTCTCTCCCTCTGTGATTTCCCAGCCATGAGATAAATAGCCTTGTATCTTACAAGCTAAATACAATTACTGCTATCAAAACTGGAGTCTTTCTCTCCCTGTAAATGTCTCTTGGAAGCTGATAAGCTGTTCAAAGCAAACTGCAGGCTTCTGCCTAATCCTGAGATTAAACATAACCACCCAGAAGACAGCAAGAGATAATTGAGGAGAGGGGGCTGGGGGAGACAGGCAGGAGAGGAAGAGAAGAGGAGAAAGTGAGATCCTCTCCTGAGATATTAAGAGGACATACAGAAAGCTCAAGGTTATTTGTAAAGGAATTACACAAAACACACAAGAGCTTGTTATGATGAGGAATTTCCTCAGATAATGCAGTGGTTGTTGCAGTTGTTAAGGAAAAAATTTAGCACGGATTTGTTTGATGTAAAGCATACCGGGACTCCCACTCACGACTGCTGATTTTTTATATTATCCCCATCTTGTCCTTGAAACAGAAGATCTCATAAGATTGTGTCCAGATTCTTTGTGCATGCTAGAGTTTCATCTCACTGGCTTTATTGCTGTACATGGGGCGGCAGTAGATTTCCCAAGACTGAAGCAGGGGACTGAGCTGATATCTCTGTGCTCTGTTTTGCTACCTGCTGTCCAACCTAGGAAATAAGACTGCCTTTAACTGTGGAGAAATAGTGTGTGATATCTGTATTAGTCTTCACTTAAAAAGGCAGAATTACTGAAAGTTAATCGTTTTTATGAGTCAGCCTTATTTCTGGATATGTAAGTTCTTTTTGGTAGTTTTGTTTTTTTTTTAATCAGTGACATTATAGTTTTCCCCTTCTGTAATTTTTTTGCATCTTCTTTTTTCTGAAAACTTGTATTTTTTATTTTTTTTTTATCAATTGGATATTACCTCTTCCAATTTGGCTTTATTGAATTTATAATGCATTAGACAGAGAAAAAAAGGTAAGTTTAGATGGTCTAATAGTAGCATCACTGGGGAAATTAGAAAAATACTGTATATCCTTTCTTCAGCTGACATGTGAACTGATACAGATAGTATGCAATGTTGTGATTATTTGTTCTTGTGAGCTCAGTTATGCAAAGTCTAATGCTGATTGTGAAATTAACATGGAATAGTCAAAAGTATAGCTGAGATATCTGAGTCATTGCAACAAGTTCTGCCTTTCTAAGTTTGTACTGCACAGTACCACTACACGCCTCATTGTACCCCTTAAAAATTTACAAATGTACAAATGTAATGGAGCCTTCTTGGAGGAAATCACTGGTTCTCTGTGCTTTCAGAGACTCAGAGTCTGAGTCTTCTTCCCCCAGTTTCACTCTGTGTCTTGCAGAATGATTTTGACATGTCATTTCCTCTTCTTTCCACCCTTCAACTCCCAGAAGAAAACTTTGGCTTCTGTCTTCTTGTGCCCCTGTAGCAATCTCTTCCTTCCCTCAGACCTGAGACTGTTATGATCTCCTTTTCACTTCTGAAACCTTGCTTCTGAAACCAAGGTAATAGTAAGAAGTTTGGCTGAAACCAGTTGTCTCCATAAAAATGCACATGGATCTTGTGCTGGACAAGTTGGAGTCATTTATAAGACATTTTGCTTGATCTGCATACTGAAAGGATTTTTTTTCTTGGTGCTACCAGATCCCACTTTGGTCTTAATATTTTCCTATCCCAATGTCCTTCTGAGGGGGCAATGAGTAAGGAACAAGAGAATTGGTTTTTGATTAGCCCTGTAGGCTTAATGTGATCACCATTCACATGGTCCTTGTCACTTATTTTTTGTGGATTTTGACTTTTCATATTGTACTCATTTTGTGGCACTTAAATGAGCTCTCAGATGCTTCCTATCAGCATGAATTGGAGACAGCATATAAAGTGCCTCTGACAGATTTACTGCATTTCATAATGAGCCTAAAACATATAAAAAGACAGGGTTAATAAAACAGAATTGGAGAAGCACATTTTGAATGCAGTACTGTGACATATGTTGAAAGATCTGCCAAGAGGGATGATTAAAGCATGACAAGTTGATGAAATCAGGAGTTGATTGTAGCTTGTCACTGCAGGGACATAGCATCTATAGTATATTTATAGGATTGGAAAACTGATAAATATGGCTACCTGATGTGAACAGTCAAGTTTTGTTCCCCTGTATCCACTGACATATAAACCTCCATACAGGAAGTCATCATCAAACAAACATACTTTGGAATTTGTGAAAAAACACTCATGTTAATACATATGTTTCCACACTGGATGATGGGATAGAATCTGACATGATATAAAAGTGACATAAATGTTGCCACTACCCTTAGAGTTTAACTTTGTGTACTTTGTGTTTTGCTTTCCCACAGAAAAAATGAAGCTGTGGTTTATTTCTGATTTGCCCCATCCTCAAAGAGTTTATGGAAGTGTTGTAGGGATTTTCTCTCTTCCAAATTGTGTTTTTGAGGACAATGAGAAAACAGACAGAAAACAAACAAACAAATAGTGGTTATATTGTGGTTTCCAGTATCCATTGCTCGTGTTTTGTGTCTTAAAACTGATCTGAGTTCTTGTAACACTCTGCATTCAATCTGAGTGAGCTGTAGTTTTAATTTCACCAAGTACCTCAAGCCCATGTGAGTGGCAGTCTATTAAGCACTGGAATTTTTCAGCTTGGCATCAAGAAAGAGGGAAATGGATGGGTCTTTATAGACATGTAAGGTAACAAAGCAGAGCTACAGCACAATATGATTTAACAGCAATAGGACTGAAAGGAGGAGTTTGCTCGAGGAAGGAAGTAAACACCAGAAAGTATCTTCATGGAAGTAGCCATGATCATCTAATTCCATCCAAGATTCCACTGATAATCCTTGAGATCTGTAAGAGGGGAGAAGAATATTCTTCTGTAGCACTCTTTATTACTACTACTTAACAATCACATAAAAGATTGTTATAACGTAAATATACATGCCACAGAGGCAATATTAGTTTAATTTAGCCAAAATACTTGTTTATAGCCCAGAAAAAGAAAAATATTACCAGAAAGTACTGATAGTTTGAGGAAACATTTTTTGCAGCTGTCCAAAAAAACCAGAGATACGTATTATATGTATTATATGTTCAGCTGTTAGCTGAATTAGTGCAGCAACACCCTTACATCCTCCTGAATCAGACTAGATGTCCAAAATGTCAAATCTGCAGATGAATATCAAATAGTTTAGAAGAAAATTTCTTTAATGGTCAAAAGGACACTTCTTTTTGATGGTCTGGGATTTGGGATTCTCTTCTGTCTTCCTAGAGCCTGACTGTTCATCTAATTAAGCTTATTGAGTCTGAGACCTGTCAGGTATCTGATGATCTAGAGAATTACAGTAACCCACCATGGGAACAACAAAAATACGCCCTGAAAGTTGTCCTTCTAAAAAAATTACCCTACTTTTGCATTTTATTTGTGATCTGAAATATGAAGTCAAATAAGCCATATGTATTTGTATCATATCTATAGTACAGTAATTTCATGATTATAAGCCGCACCTTTTTCATTGAAGAATCCAGCCTACCCCAGTAGTGTGGCTTATATTCAGGTGTGGCTTATCTATAGACAAATCCCAGTGAAATGCCAACCCAGAAGTAAGAGCTGGCTGGGGAAGGTGCCTGGGGCTGCCTTTAAAGGCTTCCCTGGTCTATGAAAACTGTTGCAACTTGAGCACCTGATACCAAACCCAGCTGGCAGTGATTCTGTTACTAATTGCTCAAAGCTCCATCCAACCAATTGCTCCAGCCATAGCAAAGCAATTGATGGTACATCAAATGCAGCTGTCTAATGTGGTGCAGAGAAGGATGGAGAAATATTTCTCAGATGGAGACACAGGGTAAATAAATAGAAACCTGCTGCACAGCACAGTGCAGTGAGTTCCCAGACATTAATATATTTATGTTCCTTTCCTGGATTAGTTCTCTTTCACTTCTCCTGGTCAAACAGAGCTTTTATGTTTTATTTCTTGTCTCTCTCTCCTCAACTCTCCTTCTGTCCCTGTGTCTCTCTCATAAACACATATGTGTGCACAGTAAGAATGTACAAACAAACATCTGTCCTGAGGGATCACAGGCTTGAACAACTTTGTGCTTTTCTGATCACATTGCCTGCAGAAAGAACAGTGCCAGCTGTAATCCCAGGTTGACATGCTGACATGCAGTGACAGAAGGGTTTATGCATCTGCATCAGCCTTCTCCCTGCTCGCTAAAGGCACTGAAAAGCATGAAGTCATTAAAAGCCAGTGCTAAAGTCTGAAGTAGAGCAACTGTGTGAAAGGATGGTCAGAAATGAAAAGGGCCATTCATGGAACTGGGAGTCAGAAGTTCATGAATTCCGTCTTTGTGTTTAGAGATGGCTTTCTTGGCGATCTTGGGTAATGCTTTTACCACTCTGCAGTGCAGTTTTCCCCATCAGTAAACTGAGGATAAAGCTCCAATTATCCTTATCTTTGGTGACTTAAAAAATATTCTACAATTAACGAATGTAGAAGCCTTTCTGGATCAATGAATTTGCATCTTTGCTATTCTGGTGCTCTTGTCATGGCACAACTTTGTGAATAGCAGCTGTCTTTAAAAAGACTTATTGGGTTACTACAGAATCCTAGAATTCTCTTTTCCTTTTTTTAAACCGATGCAAACAGAAGAATTGATTTCATGATTTGTAGCAATTATAAATGGGAAAGGTCTGTTTGCTCTCATTTATTTCATTATGTAATAAACTGATATCCCCCACCGCTTTTTCAAGTAAAATTTTAAATAATTCAAGAATTTCCCTGAGGATACTGTAGCACTGTCTAATATGCAATCTTGATAAGAAGTGCTTCTTAATAAATTTCTTCTTAATAAATTTCTTCTTTCATCAGTTTCTTACATGCTTTTAATTATTTCCTGGCAGTCACCCTAGAGAACTTGCCCCTTCCACAGAGTTTTTGCCATTCACTTATTTGTAACTGGTTAGCTTTCCATCCTCATCAGTGACATTTAACTAAGGGCCTTATAGCATTATTCTCATTATTGTTTCTGACTGATCAGTTTCCCTACAGTATCACTGTATCAATGGGAAAGGACTGCACATGCTCTCTCTCTTTGTACATTTAACTCCCCATATCTCCCTAACAATATGTGCACAGGGAAGCGAGATTCAGAAACTTCTGAAGGTTTCTAGTGGAGCCAATCCAGCTCCATAACTAGCAGCACCAAGGCAGAGACTGCTGGTCTGCTGGAACTGAGCGGCTCTTGTTTGCAGGGCTGTGGTAGCCAGCCACTGACCCTTCAAGAAGCAGGTTTAAAGCCACAAGTTTTCTTACCTTAGATCATGCAGTCTACAAAGGCAACTGTGCTGTTTTCAGTATCACATTGCTTCTGGAAGCAAATAGGTGCACTCATATAATTCCAATGCCTAACCCCAAATATGTCAATTAGATTAGTGTTTTTCTGTCCTGACTTTGCCTAATGCACAAAACAGATGGACAACCTCTAGATAAATGAGAGTTAATAGAATTTAAAGTATCTATAGAAATAACGTCGTTTTGGTATGTTTTTATTGCTGCTTGTTCCCACTGGGCAATACATCCTTACCTTTCACAAGGGAATAAAGAAGTGGGGACAACAGCAGTGGATTTTATCCCACTCTTGATTTCTTCCTGCAACTTATTTTTTTTTTTCTAGCTTAAAATGGAAAGATCAATATGTAGTTTCAGTTTTTCTTTAATAGACACTTCAGCCTTGGCTGCCTGACATGGGGCTCAATTTGGATGCGGTCAGTGAAAAAACACAGTAATTTATGCATTCCTTATAAAACATTTCAAACATCTAGTAATGTAGACGCCCAAATTGTTTCATATTTTCTGGAGGCTGAACTGGTATCTGTTTTCTCTCTTCTGTACACTAGTTCAGTTTTACAACATAGCTCAAATGAAAACTAAAGCCGACTGCTTTTATTTCATGACCATGGCCTCAGCTTCTACAGGACTGAAGTGATTCAGCATAATGTGCACATATAAAATAGGACTTGAGTCACATTTTTCACAGTATTTTTTTTCTTCTGAATGCTTGGAAAGGTTTGATTAACCTTCTTCCACCTTTGTTAGTCTGAGTTTTCTTTAGTTTTGCTCCTATTGTGCTTCTGTGTTAGATTATTGAGGGTAAGGCACTTATTTGCTCAGTCATCCAAAACAGGATTGAAAGACTAATCTAGGGGAGGTTAAAATGTTACTGATCTTGTCCTGGGGCAGAGCATTGAATTAGATGACTTCTTAGGGTCTTTCTTAGTCTTATTAGTATCATTGTGGTCCATGTTAGCTGTACCACCTGCACAGACGTTTAAACTCCTATCTCCTAGTTTGTTTCTGAATTTCCCAATGATTTTGGCCTGAATGGAGCTTTACTTTGAATTAGAACCCAAAGGTTTTTAGGCTTAAAAAGATCAGATAAAATAGGGAGTGGTGGCATTGTAAAGCTTTTGGTTGAGGCACTAGAGACTTGGTAACAGCTCCAGCTGCCTGAATAACTTTTATTGTTGGAGTCTTGCTTGCTAATTCTCTCTCATATTTTTAGTGCTTATATTGCTGAGACATTGTTGTCTCTTGTCATGAGGGCAGTGAGCTAAGGAGGGTTGCAGTGTGAAGGTCAGCTTTTAACTCCAGTCCACAGTGAGATGAACAGAATGAAAGGTGTTGCTCTCAGCGAACAATGTGATCAGAGGGAATTGAAGATAAAGTCAAGGGCATCCAGGACTAAGGGGAAAATGAGGACAAGAAATAAAATGAGAATTCAATAGCAAAAGATGCAACATTATTGAACAGTGAAGGCAGAGGAAAAAAGATAATATCCAAGAACTGAAGCAAAGCTGAACAATGTTAAGACTTGTCTATTTTTCAATTCACGCAAAGGAAATAAAATCCCAAATTCGAACTAATTTTCTATAGCACTTCGGTAATAGAAGGCAAAACCGAAGCTTTACAAGAATTTTTAGAGGGACAGCTTGTGATAGTTAAAAGACATTCCAGATCATCTGCCTGATAATTATTTTGTTTATCATGGCCATCCTGTTTCATTTTTGTATAAGTCTCGTCTGTGGTTTCAGGTTTGGACATTTTTCAAGTGTTTCTAAAGCCACAGTAAGTAGAGATTTTGTACATGTTTGGATTTTAGTGCAACTATTCTCCATGTTATATAACATAAACCACAACATGGTCTTACAGTAACACAACAAAGTAAACATCTATACATAAACAGACCTGATGCTAAAACTTGACTGTAAGTGTTGTTATTCCTTATGGAGGAAGGTCTAGTCTTAAAAATAGATTCTAATACTTTACTAATAGACTTGTGTCAGTTTTCTAATTGAATACAAACTATGAATAAATAGTGGTTGTACTTCATAGTATTTAAAACGAAATATGTACTTAAGGAAATGTGAAAATGGGGCAATTCAGTATATTGTAAGTTTTTAAGTGCAGCTGCCTGAAAACAGAAGTGGTTAAAGAGGCTCAGTCTGCCATTCACAAGCACACTTTGGAAACTTTTGTGCCCTTTATCAGAGGGGGAAGTGGTTGCTTCTCCTTGATGCATGCTAGTCTCCTTTTCCAGAGCACACGGCATCAGTCCTAGGAGAGTTCTGGGGTTGGATTGAACTGAGTCAATTTATGTTACTAGAGCATTTAGCCATCAAATATACACTTTTCATGCTGTAGCAGGCTGCTTCTCTCCCATGATGATGTCAATTAAGTGTGTGTAAATCTTAGTGAGATTATGGGCATCCATAAAATCTCAAAGGGAGCTGGCATTAAGGGCTGCTGGGTGAACCGAGCTATCAAACACTAGCTGTTTACAAGCCCTCTTCCTACTGAAATTCCATCTACAATAATGGCAAAATGGTGGAAACATTTTAAAGCTTGAGCAGTGATCTCAAGATGTTTCTTTAAATCATTAGTATCAATGTAGCATCTTTCATTTAATAACTGCTCATTAGATAAAATGTCGCATTCTTTTTAGAGACTTTGAAGCAAGGAAGAAAATTCTGCTTCATAGAACAGCCTTTGACAATAATTTAGATCAGATGAGTGATTTTTTTTAATGGTATTCTTTTCAGTGTCTTCACAGATTTGAGAACACATCACGATGGATTAATATTCCGCCTAAAAGCAAGTGCTTTATTTCTGCCCAGTGCCATTTGCTGGAACTTTCAGTTTTACTCTTTCACACCTAAGAGGTAGTAAATCATTATGATTGGTCTAGGCCAAGAAGCAAGATTTTTCAGAGCTTCAATTGTTCTTGTCCTTTCTCTGGCTTAATATTCCATTTTGGTTTAGAAATAAACTTAATGCAATAAAGTTTGTTTGTTTTCTTAAAGAAACCATCAGCAGAAAAGAAAAACATATTCCAGCACTCCAGGGTTTTTGGAAGAAAATTCTGCTTTGCCCATGAGCAAATTTAAACTGTGTTCCCTGGACTATTGCACTGCATTAAAAGTATTGCCTGTGGGAATTGCCAGTAGTGATTAACACAAGCAAATTCTTGTGAAGATTATCAAAAGCTAAAGTTCAAAGTGAATCTGATCCATTTATCAGTATAGTCTGTGGAGCAGGGATACTGAGGGCTTCAGAAAAAAGACAGAATACTGGCAACTGATCATATTTAACCAGTAGGCTCTTATTTTTATGTCTGGATTCCATATTTCCTTTGAAAAAAGAGGGACAATCCAAAAAAGCCCCAAAAACATAGAGCACTTTTGCCATATTTCTCTCCAAAGTATTTGGTCCTCAGTAATGGCCAATGTGTTTGAAATACTTTGCATATTCAGGTAACCAAGATTCAAAAATTTGGAAGATTTCAAAATGTTACCATTAAAATTCTTGAGGTCATAAAAGTCGGACTGCTCATCAATTTGTTGAAAAACTTAGGACATGCAGTGGAATTTCTATTGATTGATTTCTATTGATGGGACAAAATATTTCTTTTAATTCTAGTCTTCACAGTTGGCTTTAGAATTTTTGCATGAAAAAGGAATTTAAAAAAAGCAAAATAATGTGTTTGAGGCACAGTTCTTTAGAGGAAGTTGTTGAGCAGATCTAAGTTGTATTGATATACAGGAATTAGTTATATGGATGAAGGAAAAACAAGGAAACTTATTTAAAATTAGCTTTTCCTATTGGTACTTTAATTTAAGCAGCTAGAAACTATGGGAGGAAAATATTTAGTGAATCACAAGTGGCAAAACCAATCAGCACAATTTTACTATAAAAAGTTATATCCTGCAACCTTGGAGGCCCACATTGATTCTGAATGCAGAAAAATTATGCTATTAGGGGTATTTTCTGAAAGAAATTTTAATCACTCCATCTGAGGAACAGCCTGGAACCAAATCTGGATGCAAAAGGAAAAAAAAGAGAGGATCTACATTAGGGTTGCTTGAATGTGTGTATCATTTAACTATAGAAAGAAGTTACATTGAAGTCACAAAAGTATTGTTACTGAAAATTTCTGTGTATGAAGATGGACACACATCATGCCTCAGCTGTGAGAGGTTCAATAAGCTTTCTTCATGCTGAACTTATCTTACTTTGTCTTGCAAACTATGATATTTCCTTTTTGAGCCCTCATATCAAATGTTGTGTATATTTTTTAAAGCACAATTCCAAGTCAGTATTAATTTAGCAATTGTGTGGTTCTATTTGTTATGTTTAATGACTATTCTAAGCACTTAACAATGAAAAAGTTGTTCTGTAGCTCACTGTTGTAATGGGATATATGAGTGAACACATTCTCATGCACATGTTTTTAAAAATCATTCTTAGTTATGTCTGAAATAAAATTTAAAATCAAACAAAAAAAAGAATAGATCAGCTACTAATGTTGCAATATAAACCTAATTGAATTTCTAATGCCCTTCAATTTTTCATCACTTTTAGAGGTATGATTTTTATATGTATTTTAATCTTGCTGAATATATCTGCATAAAAATAACATAATAAAATTAAATTAAACCAGATTTAAAAAAAAATGTTTTTAAAGATGTGGTGGGGAATAGTTGTCATTTCTGGCTTTCTTGAAGGTCTAGGATGATAAGAAACCCATTTTTCGTTGTCAGGTCTCTTTTGATTGTCCCACTTCCTTTTTTTTACCTTAGTCTTGTTGGCCTGCTCTTGTCAGACATCCTTTTTTTGAGGAATTTCAGTTCACCACATTTTTTTATTTTCTACAGTCAGCCTTTCACACAGAGGAAGAAGCAGTCCATGCCAGCCCCTGGCTGAGTCTAGTGTTTCTCTGAACTTTTTTTCATTCTGAAAAAGATCTCACTGCCTCCAGTAAAAGGTTACTTATGTGCATAGCAATACTGGATTAAGACAGTGGAGTTTCTTGATGCTTGTAAATAGTGCAATAGAATTTCTTTGGGGCCACAGAAAATGTGCCTGCCCATCGACATTGTAATATCAATGCACCCATTTAACCAGTAGTCCTAGTTCAGAATGTACTCTATAAAGTGGGGAATAACCCCAATTTCTACCAAAACTGTGTCTATCTCTATCACATACAATATACATAGTAGTAGCAGCAGCGTCTTTGTAAGTGTTCAAGTCTGAGTTGAGAGAGAAATTTAGGTCTTGAAGTGCATTTGAAATGCCTACTGAGGATTTTTCAGGACGTAGTACTCCTTCTTTACATGCAAAAAAAGAGGCATACTGCAACTTAAAAAAAAAAAAATCCTAAAGGAGATGCAGAATTTTTATGATTGCGTTTATGAGATTTAGCTATTTTGGTGGGCATGGATTAGTGTGGTGAGAAAAGGTCTTAGCTGAATGTCTTGCTAACTGATCTTTCAAAAGACATTGTTTTTGTAGTGAGCTTGACTTAATTTTGTTTGTGTTGTCCCCAAACCAATGGGGGAGAACGGCTGTCTGCTTCCCTGTCCTGTGAGTGTAAACTTGCCTTAGGCTTAAATGAATGGCAGAAATTGCAGGAAAGGAAGCTGTCATTTGGGTTAAGAAATTGGAAAAACAACTGATCTGCATGACCTCAGCTGACAATACTCTTCAGTTTATTATTAATAAACAGATCAAATATCATTGTTAATATTACTGTCTCTTTAGCTTTATGTAGAGCTTTTCTTTGTTTTTGTTGTTTATAATAACTCAGATCCTCTTTATCATTTTTTTTCTTGGTTGCTGCATTGAACATGGTTCAAATTTTCTGGTTAGGAATATGTATTTATAGAGGTATAGAACTGACTTTTGGTGGTGCTGATATGAATCATGAGACCTGGGAATATACTTAAAGGTAACTTCATGTCTGTGGGTGACTCCAAGTCACCACAGTACATTGTAAAATACGACTTGACAAATGACTGAGTGTTTTCAATTTTATCTTTTCCTTCTAGTTCATCTGAGTAACCAGTTGTATATAGGAGGCATCTGAGATGCAATAGAGAAACTGGAGCCATAATGTGTGTCAGCTGGTGCTTAATTAGATATTTCTACAGTGGGGAATAGCTGTTTCCCACAATTAATGTGGTATATGGAAGGTAAAAAGTAATCTAACTTTTCAGGAAGGTAGTAAGTAATTGGGCCAGGTGTCCGTAAATACTTTTGCTTTTTACCTGGTACCCCAAATAAGCAGCAAGGCTCCTAAATGTTCATGATTATAGTTGGAGATATTAACCCAAATGCTAATTGCTGTTTTCCTTACAGCGGAGCTTACAGCGATATAGATGTTTATTTTTACAAATACCCCCTAGGATAAGGCCACAAGAATCCTTGTGGGACTGTATCTGGTGTGCTGCTGCACTGCCTCTCACGAGCTGCAGGAAGGCAGCAGCTCAAGAATGCTGCTGGAGAGCACAGCTGTGGTCAGCAGGTACCTCACATAGACTGGCAGCATTTCTGAGCAGCAGCTCTGCAGCAAAGATGATGGAGCACATGAGATTCACCAGTCATACTCCCTGCAGTATGGCAGTGTCTGCTCTTGGCTGGCTGCACTTAGTTGACTGGCTGGCTTAGTTTTTTAACTATGCTTTTTTTCATTGGGGTCTCTTTACATTGTAAAAGATTGCAGCATCTGTTTCAGAAAGTCAGATAAATATGAAGCCCCATTAGGATGTTTACATGTGGGATTTTAAAGCTAATACTGCAAATTGTGCAGAGCAGTTGTTGAGTTGGACCACCATTTATTCAAAACACATACTGAAGCACAACTGAGCTACTGATTTTCTGCTTTTGGTAGCATTATTTCAGTAAGGTGTGGGCTTAATCCTTTTTCTACAACATTATAATGTTGCATGTAAAAAATGCATTTCTCTTATGCCTGTCTGACTGAAGAGTTTTTGTAAAAATAGTACAGTAATTTCACGATTATAAGCCGCACCTGATAATAAGTAGCACCTCCCGGTAGCCAGGTAGACCAGGGTATTTGTCCATATATAAGCCGCACCTGAATATAAGCCACACCTTTTTTATTTTTTTATTTTCTTTTTTTAAAGCAAGGATCCATGTGTAACAAAGTAACAAATTAGTAACAGAATTGATGCCAGTGGGGTTTGGTGTCAGGTGCTCAAGTTGCAACAGTTTTCATAGACCAGGGAAGCCTTTAAAGGCAGCCCCAGGCACCCTCCCCAGCCAGCTCTCAATTCTGGGTTGGCATTTCAGTGGTATTTGTCCATAGATAAGCCGCACCTGAATATAAGCTGCACTGCTGGGGTAGGCTGGATTCTTCAATGAAAAAGGTGTGGCTTATATTCATGAAATTACTGTACTTGAAGCAAAAATTAGAATTAATTGGAAATTGACTTTAGCTGAAGAAAATAAAAAAGCAGAATGATGGCATTTGTTCACTGTCATTCCTAGCACCATCAAATTGAGCTGCTCCTTTCTACTAAAGGTTCCATGTCACCTGTACAATTTTACAGTAGCTAGGGAATTTGGACAGAGGTTTTGTGTGAATCCTGTTCCTCTCTGTGTTATGCAAGTTAATAGGAGCTTTCCACCAAAGGACACTTTAATGGATGATTCTATTATCCATCAACATGGAACAATGGAACTATAATTGCCAGAATTTACATTTTGGCTAATTATTTCTGGTTTTACTTAAATTAGTTTCAAAGCTTTTGTTTTATTCTGGCAACAGGCCCAAGTCTTTGGTAACTGAACAGAAGTCTTCATGTTTCCTTAATTAACAGTTCTTCCTCTTTTCAAATTTTGCTTCTGTTTTTTGCTGTTTATCTTTCCATTCTTAGGTGTTTAGGGATTTTTTAAAACTAATTCTATTCCGTCCTTCTGGCATCAATTTCTTATATTTTCTTTTTTTTTTTCCTTGTTTACTGGGTTTCTAGTCGTAACACGTGCCTTTTTCGAGTGCAAGAAGGTTTATCAAATTACTACTAATCGTGTGTTTACATTACTGACATATTGTGCCATGTCCATCTGCAATCAGACCCAGAGTCTGATCAAAATGTTTTAACTCATGGCACTGAGTTCATGCAAGGTCTCACGTCACTGACAAATTGCACATTCCTTCTAACCAATCTGGATAAACAAATATTCTGAGGAGAATCTGAGTTATCTTTTTTGTAGGATTTAATTTCTTTGACCTTCCAGAACCCCAGGCAATTAGATGTATAACTATTCTCCATTCTACTAAAGATAAATCTCTTTTCAAATATATATATATATATATATATATGTACACACATGTGCACCTATTTATCTATAGCTAAATAAGGTCATAAAAACCCAAAAAATCTAGGATGTTTTAACTATTTCATTGACTTTACAGATTGTTTTTAAGCTGTTTTTTAAACTTTAAAGGCAACACTGATAGTGAACGGTTCCAAATGGTAAAACAGAAAATCCCCTTCAAATATAACCGGCCTGTAGAGGAGTGGCTGCAGGAAAAAGGTAACAATCATTAAAAGTTTCATTTTAAACCCATTTGATTCTAAACTCTCATTTTTAAAGCCTGCAAATAAATGTTTCTTAAATGATAATCGCCTGTGCTGCATAAATGACTGTTTTAATTTTCATTATAATTTGTGTCAGCTTCCACCTGCCATATGTTGATAAATCATGCTATAATACATTGCTATTAAAATGCAGTTAAAGGGACGAAATTCTAAGCTTGCTATAATAGTAATGACAAACAAGCAAAAATTCAGGAGATGATTTCTGAAAAAAAAAAGCCAAATGAAGAAGAGTGAAGAGCAACAACATGTATTATGGCAATTTAACCACTGCATGATTTTCCTATTTTAATTTGAGCTTGAGCTACATTTATGTCTTTATTATCAAAGTTTTCTTAATAGATTTTCAAATCTACTTATTAAACCACTTCCTTTAAGTTGTTTATTTTTTTTCTCATGAGTCTGATTAGCCACCATGGCTATGTATTTCCTAATTGTATTAAGATAATTAAATGATTTTTAAAAATGTTTTAAAGAAAACATTTTTTAACATTTTCATTTAAATTACCATGAGGGAGACAGAGAAAATGATTGCTCTGTTGCTTTTATGCTATGTCTGGAGTACAGTTTGAGCACTCAAATGATATTTGTCTAAAATATACATCAAAGTCTTAGTCTAAGGCAGTGCGACTTAACTTTGTGGATTTGCCTTGAGTTATTGGCTTCAGTTCAACAAAATAACTTGTAAACACGAATAAGTCCAGATGGCTTGAGTGAAAGTTCTGCATACGGTCCATGACCTTTTAAAATGGGACTTGTGTCAGAACAGCAATTGCTTTTTTTGTAAGAAATTTGGAGAGGAAAAAAATTCTTGGATGTAGAACCCATTTTAAAGCCCGTTGAATGTAACAGAATAATTTGGTGATTTCAGTAGGGCTTGAACTATGCTCTTAGTAATACAGTGGAGTTTAAGTCAGGAAGATCTTCTCCCTTATTACTAAATGTGATATTAAAAAAAAACAAAACATTGTAACTAACTCCTTGCCTTGAAATCTAGACAAAGCAGAGCACAATCTTCTCTTGTTTCCATTTATGAAAGTACTGCTAATAAAAGGGGGTGACCTTTGAACTCAGATCTTGCATTTTCTGTGCTGATTTGGAGTATGGTTATTAACGCATTTTCCAGGAAGGAAAACCAATCTCTTGTGGGACTGGAAAAAAAAATAATTTATGCTCTGTTTCAAATTTCTAACCTCAGCTGAATTAACAAATTGGTTTATCCAGTATGAATTAAGGCCAGGAAGGATGTGGCTAAATCCAGTCAAAATATTTTCATGTGAGGCGCCTGATCCTGCAAAGTGTTGTACCCACTCTGATACTACTAACTTCAATGAGAGCTGCCAGTGTTGCTCACTTTTCAGGTTTGGTCTACAACGTTTAAAATTAAAGCTAAAGCATTAATGAAAGTAAGGCAAAAATGTTTGTGTAACAAAAATAGCGTTTTTTTTACAACCAGTATGTCATAAACAGTTAATTCAGCTAAATTGTAAATAAAATGTAAATAAATTTTAAGATAACAATAAACAGAAAATGCTACTGAGTCTCAGTGGGTTGCCCTATTAATTTACAAGATCAAACTAAAATAGATAAATAAAGTTTAACACTAAAAAGAGAATAATTTTGGTAAGTCTGAATTGCTAAAGTCCCTTTAACACTAAAGACAATGATTGCCTCCACTTTGCTAAAAGAGATGCATGTCTAATTCCTTGATGTAATTCATGTGCTTGAGAAACCCATCTTTTTTACTTTTGATTTGGTTGTGGGTCTGTTAGTTTTTTGTTTGGTTCGATTTTTTTTTCCTTTTTGGTTTTCCACAAAATCTTTTACTTTATGTCTCAGCTTCTACAAGTTTGAGCTTAAAAGCATGCCAAAACACTTTCATTTGTAATCTGTCCGTCCAGAAGTTTTGAACTGAAGTCTACCTTTTGTGGATATTGATGCTTTGTTAAAAGACAATCACACATGCACTAGAGTCTAAAGGAGACAATATTTGAGTGTTCAGGTACTCTCAAAGCACTGGATGTGGTTAGGCTAGAAAGACAGAGCTATGTTTTTACTGAAGTGAAAGGAAATTAAGTCTTTCCACTATGTGTTGGGGAATGACACTGCGCAGTGCATCACAATATAAGTTGTTTCCTTCATTCCAAAGTAGACAGACATTTTCAGCAACTTAGGTACCACTCAAATTTTTAAAAATGTAAGAACAAGTAATTTATGTAGTTATTAAGCAGCATGCTCATCCATCTGGTCATCCATCTAACAATTAATGTAATATGGAAGCCTTCTGTCAGAAGACTATATTAAGATGGTGAGTGAAAGGGTAGATTCCTATCAAAATGGAACAAGATAAACTGGTTGATAAAGGAATAGATTAAAAAAAGTGTCAGCATACAGAATAGCTGTCTTACCCATGGGAGTTCTTGGCTTGGGTGAAGTAAGATGAAACACTTTTTGATTGACATTTTTGAAGGCTGTAGATTTAGTCTTCCTTTGGTACTGCTGTGTTATTCATAATCATGAAATGGTTCATTCTTGGAAAACAAATATAACACATTATCTTTCTGCAGTGGCATCACTATTGGCTTTGAAGAGCTTTTAAGTTCTATAAATTAGTTTAAAATAATTTTCAGAGCCCGGGTTTACAGTCTTGAATTGCATGAGTAATAAGCAAAATATTAAATACTATTAACTTCATTAAGATTATATATGAGAATATAAAAAGAAGTATTAGTCTTAAATTGTTCAACTTCAGCAGTCATAAATCCAGCATATTTCCTTAGCAGTGTACTTGGTGTCTGCTAAGGCACAGATGTTACCTGTTCTGCAATTGAATGAGCTAATAAAGACCCAGAAGCATCTCATCAAAAGGATTGATCCCAGAAGTACTTAATTATTCAAATCTCTCTTACCTGTAAAGTCTCCTTGATGTAAGTGACTGTACTTTTGAAGCAAGAACTATTAGTATGAATTAGGATTTGCAAAATCAGGCCCAAAAATCTCTTCTAGTGTTACCAAAAAGTTACACTTCAGATTTCTCTGTGGTATTTTTAATTAGAATTCAGTTTTTCAAAGTCAATGAGATAGCAAACAAGAGCCTCAACTATTCAGAATACTTACAAAATACCTCATATTTTTTCTTCAGTATGATACTAATATAGCAGTAGGAAGAGTTAGTTCTCTGTGGTATAAAAGGGGCTGCAGAATTGAATTACACACCTAGTAGAATTTAATAATGTAAATACTTCCTCAGTAAAATTCAGTGGCCAAATAAATTTTACTTAGGGGAAGTAAAGGCTTCAGCTAAATTCTGTTGCAAGAATGATCAGAAGAGACATATGGTGGCAGAATGAAGTGTATATTCTCTCCAAAGATTTTTCTCATTCCGTATTCATTTCCTTGGTGTCTTTACCATGCACGTGTACACCATCTTAGAGCAGACAATGAGGAATTTCAGGTAGTAGGTGACTGCAACAAGTGATTGTTCTTTTAGCAAACACATTTTTAGTGTGGTTTCCAGCATTAACCATATGGTGCAGTGCATGAATTCTGGTCTGGAAAACCATTTGACAGTGAAGACTCCAAAGTACAAATCAAAGTTCCTTTATTTTTTTTGCTGAAATAGGATCACTTTCTTGTTGTACAGTTTCTTTCAACATTAGAAGATGCAGATGAAGGCCCAGAATTGGAGCCATGGTCTCTTTTCTCCAGGCTTAATACACTAGCTCTTCATTCTTGCAAATAGTGCAAGAGATATTACAGACCTATAAAGCTATGCTAGGAGCTTAGGTTAGAATAATTGACATCCTTAACCAAGTCATTATCCTCCAGTAAAAATGAGAGACCCCCTCTCCTATCTTTTGGGGAGCTCTCCTACCTGGAGCAGCAAAAAATTTTTTTTCTTTCTCACCACCTTCCACCTTCTTCCCTTTGGCAAAAGTCGAAAAAAGATGCTAAATTAATTCAAGGGAAGAAAGAAATAAATGGAAATGAGAATGGAAAACTGAACTGACAGTTATCTTCCATCTGTTTTCAGGGCTAACATCTCAAGATTAGTGAAATAAGTCCCTTTACACCTAAGTCCCTTCTTTACTCATCTTACCTCTACTCTTTGGCATTCTTACCATGAGTGAGATGGGAAGAAGGGAACAGTAGGAAGTGATATGTCTCAGTTTGTAGGGGCAGGGACAATACAGACAGAACTATAGTGCTAGAGGGAGGGAACATGTTCAGAGAAGGGAAAATGGTGTAGTAAAGTTCTTACAGCATATCACTAAAAAATCCAAAGCACAAAAGAACAGAAAAGAAAAGCAAGCTCTGAGGACATGATAAGGGACAGGAATTTGACCGTGTATAGTACCATTTCCTCTAATTCAGACAGGAGCTGGGCTGAGAGGGATGAATATCTTAACAGATGTTCTTACTGGGCCCTAGTTTTGTTATAGATGAGAGTAAAGGCTCTATTTACATTCTGAGGATGTGTGGCTTCAGTGCATGTTTATTGATGTTTTAATATACATATGTTGCCTCTGGCAAGTTTAAAACCTCCTGAGATGCAGAATATGGCATCAGGTGTTTCAACACTTTCCAGGGGAAGGATACCCCCCATTTTTATTTCTCATTCCTTCATCACTGCAGTTACTCTACCTTGATCAAGTCCTAATTTTCCATTTACAAATTTGAGAGTGAGGAGCACAAGGGTTGTGCAACCCACTTCCACATGTCTGTGTGTTACACCTCTCCATTTACTGTTGCTCAGTTAGCTAGGGCCCCCTTTGGGGATAGGAACTTCTTTCAGATACATTTCTTCTCTTGTCCCCATTCTCTTCCCCATGGTCCATCCTGTCACCATAAGATGATGCTACACCGCATCACCACTTGGCTTCGAGACCCGCCACGACGACCAAAATTGGTGAGCTCCGCCATGTGTTTTGATCTACTCTAACCACTGGCTGTGCAGGAATGAGCAGTGGATCTTAGGCTGTGCTTTCCTACATGGTGGCATTCTGCACCTCTCATCAGGCTGGACTAGACAGAAAGTGGCATGTGAGAATTTGGGAGTGGGAATGGGATTGGAAAACATATTTCAAACTTCATAAAAATGGGAAAGCACAAGATATTTAAATGATTATTGTCTTGATGCTGCATTGATAACTCTTCTAAGCAATGTCCAGTCTGGTTGTCTGCTAATTCAGCAGATTTCAGGTGGCATGCCCCTGATCCTTTGAGGAATAGTGAAATTATAGATGCTGCCTTTGCACTTCATGAAGCAATTTATTTCTTAACATGGTCAACCTAGTGCAGCCTGGGACATAAACAGTATTTATAGATCAGTCCAGGCTGAATGTGATGTAAGTGTCCTGAAAAACTAGGTGGCAATTGTTGCTAGATTTATTTTTAATAATTATATTTTTTATTACATATGATATTGGACCTCTTCTAACACTCAAGGTGTGACCTTGACTAAACCACATAACCTGCCTACATTTGAATTTCACTTTCTGTAAGAGTGGAGTAAGGCATTCTGGGGCTTAACCATCTGAAGCACTGTTATCCTCACTATTTCAAAAGCTTTGCTCTTTTAGAGATATCAGAAATGTTTGTATTTGTTCTTTCTTGGGTTTCGATTTGAAAGCCTTCACAACACAAAGTTTACAGGTGAAAGTTAATGAATGGTCCTGTCATGACACTCCTACTCAATTCTTATATCACTTCATTTTTACCTGATGTTTTGCTGTTTTTGAGCCAACCCTTGAAACCTTTGCATTATTAAAAGTGGCTTTATGAGTCAATCCAATGCTTTAACCAGTCCAAAAGGAGGTTTACTTATGGGCTAAAATTTGACAGGTACTGCAGTCTGAATTGATAGTAGAAAAATAGCCACATGTTGAAGTCCTATCTGTAGTTTAAAATTCATCCAATCCTAAAAGAACGGGTTCAAATTTCTGAACTTCCTCTAGAGCTTTGATGTGTGAGTGGATGCTGAGGTATGAGGTTCAGTTTTAGGTAGTCAAGCTTTCAGGCTGATCATCCTTATGAATGACTTTTAGGCACCACATTTCCATACTGTTTCTCTACAGTCATCATAAACACTCCCGAGAATGAATCTACTTCTCCTCTGTTCATCACTTCGGGCCGGGGCTCAATGTAGCATGCAAATTGGAGGAAATGTCTGTCAATAATGTTATTCACCCCCTTCACTAGGACGACAGTTAACGATCTTCAACACCCAGGCGCAAATAGCCATAGGAGGGAAGGACAGAGGGCGTCTCTTCCAAGGCCAGCTCTCCGGTCTCTATTACAATGGCCTGAAAGTGCTGAACATGGCAGCAGAGAACAACCCCAACATTAAAATCAATGGAAGTGTCCGACTCGTTGGGGAAGTCCCTTCCATCTTGGGAACAACACCCACAACATCGGTGCCACCAGAAATGTCGACTACGGTCATGGAAACCACAACCACGATGGCGACCACTACCACCCGAAAAAATCGTTCACCGCCCAGCATCCAGGTGAGTCAATTAGTCTTCTCCATTTCCTTTAGTTCTGAATTCGTCTTGCTGCTCATTTGTGAGTAGGAACTATGTTCTATGAATAATGCTTCATGTAACTCTTTATTTTCAAAATGTTTTCCTCCTGTGCTGGACACAGGACAAACAGCTGGCTGAATTGTTGTGGCATATACGTGTAAGAATAGGAATGAATTTTGCTCTTGATCTAGTGTAAGCCGATTTGTGTGAGATTGTCAAAATGTGAATAAGAACAAGGTTTTAAACTGTGTTTTAAAAGTTCCGTATGTGGGGAAATGTATTCCGAAGAGACTTACACAGCTTAATGGGGGGTGGGTGTCTGGTTATTTATTATTATGACAGGATGAACTGCTGCAATAGTGAAGTTCATAATGAGGAGAAAAGCAATGAAGCATTACTTCCAGTTGGAGTCATTTTTTATTTCCCTTTTATAGCCTTCCTGCAGAGAATTTTGAAGGAACGCTATCAAGATCAGTTTCTAGCAAAATGTAGAGGTTCCAATATAGAGCTGTTCCAATCTATTTGGTAAACATCGTTCCTAAATAAAAAATAGATTTCAGATTATCTGACTTAATTGTGCCAAAGTAGTTATTTCAACCCTTAAAATGCAGTTGTTTTGGGATCACTTTTGCGGCAGCCAGAATACGGTACTGATTAGAAATGAGCACCTTCAATTGGCTTTCCTTGTCTGTGCAAAGAAAAGAATGGTGTGAATAACCATCTGAGCTGTGGATTATTTATTTCAGCAGTATACTGTCATGTTACTGCGTTATCAACTGGAATGAAACATTTGTTTTGAAGTCATTAGAGAGATGGAGCTACTGGAGAGACTAGCAAAGGGCCTCTAAAATGAGTAAGGGACTGGAGCATTTGTTGTATGAGAAAAGGCTGAGAGCTGCGACTGTTGATCCTGGAAAAGAGAAAGCTCGGGGGAGATGTGTGTACAAATGCATGAAGGAAGAGTGTAAAGATGACAGTGGTGCCCAATGGGGACCAAAAACAATGGGCGCAAACTGAAACACAGGACCTTCCCTCTAACCATCAGGAAACA
The DNA here is from genome assembly GCA_009812075.1 of Sialia sialis. NCBI lineage: Eukaryota > Metazoa > Chordata > Aves > Passeriformes > Turdidae > Sialia > Sialia sialis. The sequence continues at coordinate 5,611,728 of VRYO01001269.1, read as the reverse complement.
TTTGTAACATGAGTGTGACTGAGAATAGGTATAGGTTGCCCCAAAAGGTTGTGGAGTGTCCATGCTATTAAATATTCAAAAGCAACCTGTACATAGTCCACAGCTGACTCTGCATGATCCTGCTTGACCAGGGGTTTGGTCTAGATGACCTCCAGAGGTCCCTTCCAACCACAGCTATTCTGTGATTCTGTGAGCTATGTCTGGCTGCAGTGGAATTTGGAAGGATTAGAGTAATTAATTCCAAGCTGAGGTTTAACAGTGCCTGCTTTGGTACTGTGTAAATCCAGATGGCAACTGGACTTGGATTAATTGCGTTATTAGCCTCAAACACCCAGCAGGTGATTTTATCAAGTCTTATCCAAATGAGGCGAAATTGCCACAGGTTTGCTCACTGTCTGTCATAAACTTTGCAAGAATTACTGTTCCTTCTCCTCAGTGGCTAGTTCCAATTTTAGAAAAAATATTTGTAGTTACATCTCCAGAACTATAAAGTCTGTGGTTCTTACCCTGCCCTCTATAATTTTTAAAGGCAGCAAACTGTGTTTAGCTTTACGAGTGGACAGAAAGTAGCACTGGACCTTTATGAGCTAGGTCAGGCTGGAAATGATGCTGGCTTGCTTGAAAAGGAACTCTTTCTGAAAGCTTCCTGCCTAGCCTATGTGGCAATTCACTCAGCCTACAGAGACCACTGTGTCCTGAAAGAGCATCAAGAAGATTTAATAAAGTGTCAAAGTGCTTCTAAAAACATGGTTAGAGCAGCGATTTCCTGGATACACATGCACCACAACAAATGGCCTCATCTCAGCTGATATTAAAGCAATAACTCTTTGACACTTCATGCTACTCGCTGAAAGAAAAATAAAGGTCAATATGTACCTCCATTACAACTTTCTAAATTTCAATATTGGGCCATTTTATTGCTGTCACAGCACAGATAGCTTGACTTTCTTCCTTATTTTTGATGGAATTTGATTCTCTCTGCTTAAGTTTCAGTATCTGTGAGGTGAAAGGGAGAAGAAATTGTCTTTTCCTGTTTGAGAGTATCTCCAGCCATGGCTTTTGAGGTGCCTAATGGTTATTTTATCTTGCTTGTGTTCGACATCACCATCATCAAGCCTGCTTACAATTTTAGATCTAAGCGGTGGAAAAATCTAATAGAACAAGTTTACTCTTTGGGAAACATAAAATATAGATACCTAAGGCTATGGAAGGTACAAATACACTTAGTTATTACCTTGTTTCAGCTTTCTCTTCTCTTTTCTGCTCAGAAATAAACAGAATTATATTTTGCTTCATTTTCAAGGCTGTTTAAAGTTTAGCCTCTTCTGATTCCAATCAGCATGATTCAAGCACTTTTTGCTCATTTCTTAGATTTCATCCTAGGAATCTTTCTGCTTCCTGATACCATACATGAAGCAACAGCTGGTTATTTTTCCAATACCATTGAAACTCTTGTCATCATGATGCATGGCAAAAAGTTGTCAAAAAAGTTAGGCTGATGATGGTCTAAGACAACTGTTCATCAAGTCAATCAATGTTGTCACATTTTTTGTTTTATTATCCATGTTTGTGTATCCATGTGTGATATGTTGTTTTATGCTAAGATTACACATTCCTTGGGTTCAAAATGTACTTTTTTTTCTGCACATGCACATTACTTGGCATAGAAGGGTTCTGGCCAATTGTAGAAATACCAAGCATGATACAAATGGAAGTGAAGCATCTAAAGCAAAATAGCACAAATCATGATAAATAATTACTTTTCTTACTCTGTTAAGATTATCTGTGCTACTTGTATTACTCATTTTCATATGTAAGCAACTTAAACTACTCCTTTTTTAAAATGTGTGTAAGTTTTGTGCAGAATATCAAGTTTGTAATCACAAAGTGTTACAAAATCCAGAGGAATTTCAGAACGGCTTAGATTTACACATCAGTTGTTAAGAAACTACAGAAGAGCGTGATAAGTGCAAAGATATCTTTTGTTTCTAACACACACCAAGACACCTCCTGCAGTTAGGTAGTCTGAGTACTGACAGAAGTATTTTAGAGCTCAGCTAGAATAAAACAGCTGGGAAAATTGAGAGGTTTAGAAATACACAGTACATGTTCAGACCAATGATATGCTTCAGCTTTTGAAGATCCCAGACATGGTGTATAGTTTTGGACAAACAACTAAGATAAAGGAAATTGTGAGAAAAATATTGCTGGAAATACCCAGTGGCACTGAAATTAGCTTTTAAAACATCTATAAATTTTTACTAAATTTCTGCAAGGCAGTAAAACTCAAGTCAGTGGAGGACAGCTAAGATTTGAGTGAGAAACAGTTGAGATATATGGCTCTATACAGCTGGGAATATTCCTATGATTCAGAGAAGGAAGTAATGAGAGCTGACCTTTTTTTCCTGAAAATAAGGGAGAAAAAGAAGTTTTGTTTTGTGTTTCTTTCAGTGAGCTGCAAATGGTGCTTGTGCTCCACAGCCCCAGGAAGTAGCACTGATTTGACTTTCTTACATATATTTTTGTCCTGGATTTAAGTGCAGTCTCTTCAGAAGTGGCATGTGCCGTACTAATTTCTTGCTGCCTCTGATACATCAGACTCTCCTGTGATAATAGCATCCTCTCTGAGATTTCTGTTTTGCCACGTTAGCTGCAAAGGCCTTAAAGACAAGCTTCTAGCTTTTGTGTGTGGTACAGTAAGATGCCATGCAGACTGCTTCTGGTTGAGAGTCACTGTGCTGAGCCACACTGCATTCTTGCAAGCCTGTCATGCTTCTCCAGGGTTGCTTCATTACTTAGAGGTCCTGGAATCCCACATGTCCCTATTTGCTGATTTAAAGAACAACTTCAGTTATTCATTAAATACTTCAGGGATTTTTTGGTTGAGGAGACCTCTGTGAAAACAGACTGAACTGACACTCATTTTCTTGTCTTCTGCTTCCATGGCAGCTGCTGGTGTGGTCAGAATTCTCTTTTATGAGTTGCTGTTCAAAGCTTTTTAGGGGACTCTCAGAATGTGGCACATTCTGTATTCATTCACAGCTGGGTCATTCAGTTGTCAAACAATTTGTTCAAAGTTAATTGCTAAAGCCAGTCTAGAGATCATTCAGTGTGATACACATCTGTTCAAAACACACTCAGTTCATCAAATCCAAGTGGAGAACTAGGTACAGTAATTTCACTATTATTTGCCACACCTGATTATAAGCCGCACCTCCTGGTAGCCGGATAGACTACGGGATTCTTCCATATATAAGCCGCACCTGAATATAAGCCGCACTTTTTTTTTTTTTTAAATAAGCGAGGAACCATGTGTAACAAAGTAAGAAATTAGTAACAGAATTGCTACCAGCTGGGTTTGGTGTCAGGTGCTCAA
>VRYO01001269.1:5581871-5607352 GCA_009812075.1 Sialia sialis | reverse complement strand
GAGGACCCATGATCAAAACACTTTTCCTTGAAAAAGAGATCAGAACCCTTCTGGGAGGACAAATGGACTTGTGGTCTCCACGAGGAACCAGAAACTGTGTGCTCTGTTACATATCCAGGGCATGCCTCAACTTCTTGAGAAATGCAGAAATGACACTTGCCTAACCGTTCAAACTTCAGCTTGTAGGTGACAAGAATAAATTACTTGTGGATGTTTTCAGCTATGATCTTAGAGACACAGAATGACAGTTTATGATTTATTATATGCAGACTGTTCTCTCTAGAGAGTAGAAGAGGGGATCTTCCCATTATCTATATGGAGAGTCCAGCCCATCGGCATGGCTTAGCATAAGGTTCTCAACCTTTATTTTTTAAGCATTGGGCTTTTCAGCCTTCTAACTCTGTTTTCTGTTGAGGGTCCAATAATCTTGATTTACGTCTTTCCATAACGTGTAGCTCCAGGCTAAATCCTTCCTTACAGTGTATATCACAAAGGAAAATGGCACAGAAGATTTGTCAGTCTAATTAGACTTTCACTGTCAGCAAGACAAATAAAATTGTCTCACCCTTGGTCTTGCCTAGGTGCTTTCTTTTACACTCATAGATAATAATTTGGTAGGGAAAGAAATTGGCCTTTAATTTGGTTTTTGCTTCTTATAAGTCACTAGTGACATTTTCATCCCAAGACTGCGAAGATCAAATGAAAAAAGAGCTTTTGATGAGTGTCTGCTTTAAAGACTGTCATTGGCACAGCTGAGAATTACAGTCTGACTCTTCTCCCTTTGTATCTGCTTCTTCCTCCATTGTTTTTTCTTAAAGAGGCCAAAGTTCTAAACTTTACCATGCTTCAGAGGGGAATCCCTTCTCCTGTACTACACTCCTGCACTGCTGCAGTGGCATTCCCAAAATGACATTTACTTATTCACAGTCACATCTCTTCTGTAATGATTAAATGGTAGCGTGCTTTGAGCAGAGAGTTTGAAAGCAAGAATCCAAATGTTGAACATTTTCATGCAGACTATTGTTCATGTAGGTTACAGTTACTAATTCAATAATACCAAATGACCTCTAAATGCTTTTCAAATATGTAATGTAGAAATATGCATAGTGCACACTGAAATACAGAACTGTTGGTGTGTAATGTAGTAGCTACCTAACCAGAAACGTGTAAATGATATGATAATATTCTGTATGGGAAAGGCACAAAATATTCTCCAAGTGAGTACTAGATTTGCAAATGGTATGGTGTGCTTAAATTATATTTATTGATGTTGCATTCAGGATACTCAGATTACCTGTAAAATTCATATAATCTAAAGGAGAATCTTAAATTTTCGTGGTTTCATCCACTCTCTGTCGCTCAGAAGACAGTAGTGCTGCAGTTCTGAAAGTGCCACAGGGAACCAGTTTTCTAGAAGTGCCATAAGTGAGCCACAAGTACAGTGCCCATTCAAAAGAAGAATGTTATTTTGCTGTAATATTATTTTTCCAGCCTATGCTCTCCAGTGCTGACAAATACTGATGATGAAAGCAAACTCAGCCTTGTATTTCTGCTAAGCACAATTACAGTAATAAAGAACATTGTGCTTGTAAAACAGTTCACGCATATGCTGGGTATTTGCTGTCATTTGTTGGCATTACCAGCAGTGATATTGGAACATTTAGCTTAGTAGCCATTATTGGTTCCAAATGGAGATATCTGTCTCATGACTGGAGATGAGGGGTTTGGCTGAATGTGTGTGGCAAACTTGAGAGCCAAAAGTTGGCACATAGCATGATTTCTCAAAATATAGCTTCCACTCATTCTTTGGTTTTATATAGTAGCATTAGCAAGTAGACACTTCAGCCACTCTTCTGTGTGTTTTCTTAGGATCCACACTGCCTTTTTATTTCTTCAGTTTGTTTACAGAAGGTCCGAGCTGGCTGATTAATTTCTAAAAGGGTTGAAATTACATTCTCTTAACTTACAGGTCTGAGCAGTCATTTTCATATTGCAGCAACATCTCAGCTGGTGTTTTTAACACATGTAGCCAGTTCTGTTCTCCTGTCAGTTTTGGAAATTATTTGGCCTAGCATCAAAGAGCAAGGGAAGGGTAAAAGGGGGCAGGTCTAGCATTTTTCAAGAATTTCAGAATCTTTTTTACATTTTTCCCTGATACTTTGTTTTGTCTTGATCAAGAACTATTGAAATTTTTACTTTCCTTTGGGTGAACAAGCAGCACACCTTTTTCTTGAATAAAAGAATAGGAAGCTGAAATAACAGCTGTAGTAAGCTGATACCTGCCTTCTTCAGGCAGGCAGGCATACATTTCTCAGAAAGTAACATTAATAACATCAGTATGCACTTTTTTTTTCTGAGCACAGTATCTGTACATTTAGACATGTCATTTACCTTGTCAAACAGGATTCTTGAAAGTCACGTGAAAGTTTATTTTCAAAATCTGATTAATACAGTACTCAGGAACTAAAGCTATTCTAGTTGACCATACATTTGATCCCAAGCCAAATTAAAGAATAGGACAAGTGTGTTGTTCTAGAATAGTTGTGCAGCGACAGGTTATGATGAAGAGATCCAATATTGCAAAAGCAACTGCTTGGAAATAAATGGAGTAGAATCAATGGTTATGGCTCAAATATAGTTGGAGGATTGGCTCATGTTTTGTTATAGCATATCTGTTCCTCTTGCTATTTATATACTTCAGGGAAATGCCTAGAAGCTGCAGACATTGTCAGAATGCTTCCTGAACATATAGTTCCCTTTTATTTGTTTGGCTGGGGGTTTTGGTTTCTTTTACAGGACTGGCAGAGATGTGGGAATATACCTCTTACCTTCTGTAGGTTTTTCATTTCAGTGGATGCACAGAAATGGGAAACACATCTGTGCTGTTGTGACAGACCTGCTTTCTGAAACCCTCTAATTAATGCCTTGGATTTTCTGCAGAATGATGGTGTTGTTAGCTAACAGAAACAGAAGGATCTCTGCTAGTTTCTTTTTCATCTCTTGGATGAGTTGTCACTAATTTGCAAGATATGTCTGTCACACTAGAGCTCATAAAAGTAGTGATAAACAAGACAGGCTATACACAACCGCCAATTCTTTATCTCCTCCCTTAGATGGCATATGAGTAGGTGGGATGTTGTTCATTTTGATTGCAAAATTACTTCTATTATGTTCTGAAAGATAAGAATGGGTTTCCGCAAAATTTCCGAGGAAAAATAAAGCCAGAAATGTGAGAAACTGGATTTCAGTTCTCCTGATAATGCACAGGATATAAAAGCTTCCCTTTTTTCTTACAGTGGATTTTTGGAGGAAAAGTTTTTATTTGGTGTTTGATACTTTTATTTGGTAATTGCATTTGCCTACAATATATGTTGGCTTTTCACTCTCGAAATGACTAATAAAGGGATCCTCTTCCCTAATAATTACCTTTATAGTTTTCGACTGGTGCTGTATTGCCCATTTTGCTGTGTCTCAGATTAGGTGTTCTAAGGAAATTGATATGTGGGTAAGGACAATTCCCAGGGAATACCAGTAATTTTATAGTGGGCATGAAGGAGAGAGTAGGAAATATTGAAAATGCTCTGATGGCTAAATGTATCAAAGTGTGTAGAGAAAGGATGAATGCTGTGCAGCAGATGGCAACTAAGATCCAAAGGACGAGATACATCTCTCTCACAGAGATGTGGGAAAGAAACAGTGTGATTTGAAGATGGAGAGTGACCCAGCCAGAACTGGGAGGCTGATGGTTCTAGAAACTATCTCGGAGAAACAAATGTTTTAGGAAAAGACAAACTCATGCTATATGGGCTAGTAACCACTCTTCTACTTTTAATCTTTGCTTGATTCTACATTCCGTGTTCCCTAAGGATAAAGTCTTTCATTTTTGGCAGGCTGGGAATCAGTTCAGTAGAAATGCTGGAAGTGAGATCTGTGGATCCATGAATTCTTCCACGGCAGTTCGAAGTCAGGCAGACCTGGGATAACTCACTTGTGCTAAGATAATTTAAAACGCACCTCTTCCTCTCACAACAATTCTTTTTTCACTACTGTTTCAAAGCAAGAAAACTCAGTGTAAAAAGAGTCAGGTCAGGTAAGGACGAAAAAATACCATAAATTGTGTTCTTCTCATATCCAAGCAATAGCCTCGATGTCCAAGCCATACACAGACATTTGCAGAAATAGCTTGAATTTAACTTGGTCATAGTATCTCTTTTTTCCTGAAAGATGACCTCCAATGAAAGTATAAGGACATGAATGATTTTAATCTGTGGTAACAATGGAGAACCAGTCCCGACTGCCTCCAACAGCATAAATATATAAAATGACAGATTATCCTGCGGCCTCCCTCCCTCCTGCCTGAACACGCACATACATTCTCAGTAGCACACAGCAAAATTCAAATTGAACTTTATCTTTTATCTCTTGTCCCAGTGATTAATGCTGCTCTTGCTGGGAGACTAATCAAACGAGGGAAAATATGGAGAAAGAAGTATGTATTTCTTAGACTATTGTTATCAGTGTTATTATTATTCCTTTAATATATTATCCTTCTGTTAGAAGAACTTAATGCGGGAAGCAAGAGGTAAGAGCAAATTTGATGAAGATTAATGGGGCAGACCACAGCAAGTGGACACAAGCATCTTGCAGAGGGAGGTGAGCTGCCAAGCTGCTTTAGGGTTGCAGTACTTTAGCTGGAAAGCTAAAAGGCTGTGGCAGGCTGGATACAGGTCCTGAGCCAGAAGCTACTGTTTTCTAACCCTTTCTAACTCTATTCATTCAGCATCTGTCAAGAAGCCTACTCTCTAAATGGTTCTTTTCTTTCCCTTGTAGTAAAATAAGTCCTTGGGCTCACAACCAGGTTCACAGGCTGTGTTCTGATATTATTGATAATACCTTTTAAATTCCATCAGGTTGTGTGTTCCCTTTCTCTTTTCCCTGGTTCTTGGCCTAGGTCTTTCATAGTGGTATTAAGACCCTGAAGTTCCACTTTGATTCTAAAGATGTGTTCATCAGAGAGCAGAAAATTTACTCTGTGCTGTGATAAAAACAGAAATGGATGTTTTGAATGCATGTGACTTAGATTTGAGTAGGAGTCCTGTCTTATGAGTAGGATTAGATTACAATTGCCTTGTTTCCTCATGATATTAAGAAAAAACAGTTAAATATAAGGAAATTAAGAGGTCAGACCTTCTTTTGTTTTCCCTTTGAGCAAAAGAATATAGAAAGGAATACCTGTAATAAAGGAACATACTTGTTTGGGATCTTATCAATGCATGGAAAACATTTTAAGGATGGTTGTCAAGAGGATGGAGCCAGACTCTTCCGTGGTGCCACTGACAGAGGAAGGGACAATAAGCACAAACTGAAACACAGGAAATTCCATCTGAATAGGAATTACTGTGTAAGTGGCAGAGGCTGCAATAGGCTTCCCAGAGAGGCTGCAAGGTCTCTTTTTCTAGAGATGCTTGAAAAATTCTTGAACAGGATCCTGTGCACCTCCTCAGAGTTAACCTGCTTTAACTTTGGGGGTTAAGGGGAGTTGGGGGAGATGACTTTCAGAGGGCCCTTCCAATCCTAGTCATTCTGTGATATCTATGCTTTAGAAGCTTTTTTTTTGGTAGGGTCAGTATTATTGGAGACTGTATTTGATTACTCTTCGCTGTGGCTGTATTAGCATAATGCCCTCAGAGTAGGCTCAGGACTTGCAAATAAGTCTAGGGCCCAAACCTTATGCATCATTGTCTTAGCTCCCAATTGATTACATTTAGGCAGCAGTTAATCCTCTTCTTCTCTGCTAAAGCAATGCCATTTGTATTAAAACTTATATCAGCACTCGAGTCTCTAGTGCCCAGATTTGTAGATTTGTTTCATTGCTATAAACATAGCCTCATTAGAGATAGTCATGGAAAAGCAAGCTAAAACTGATTCGGCACTGCTCATGCATGCCACTCTTCCACTCACGTTTGTCCCATATGTGTTTACATATACTGTGTAAGTTGTATGTAGTTGCCTCAACTGCCTAGTGTATTGCCATTTACTCTGTCACCTGTCAAACTTGCATAATTATGTAATTGTTGTTCTTAAGGTTGTGAGCAATGGCTGCTCAGGTGACTGCTGCTGTGACCTGCTTGTCTTGTCTTGAGATTTAGCAATTAGTGAGAATGAAATTTAGAAATATAGATATGGTAGGCAGGTCAGAATATACAGCCTGTTTCTCTGGAGTCCCTGAAGGCATCCAGCTTTACAAGCTCTAGGGGAGGATCTGTGCAGCAGAGCTTCTGGGCTTCCTCCAGAGCCAGGAGGGCAGCTGGTCCCACTCTGTAACAGAGCTGTGTGGGGTTGCTGGGAATCAGCAGGATTTCCAGCTGCTAGACATAAATAAGAATGCCAAGGTGGAAAGGAAAGATGGATGGGAGGAAGAAGGAAGATTGTATGTTGTGTGTACGTCTCAAAAAGAGCCACTGCAGTGGGAACCTCTCACATAAAGGACTTCTACCACCCCCACATGTGACTCATTCTGAGGTATTGTTGCTTGCCTGAAGATGAATAATTCTTTGGTGCTCAGATGGCTGATTACATGTTGTCCTGTTTATGGACTCAAGCACAGCAGAGAAATTTCTGCTTGCTTGGCTGTAGCATTTGTTGCCCTGGCAAGAAGCAAGGACCACTTACAATCTGCTGTGAAAAGGCTTAGTGTCTCTCTGGATGCCTCTCAGCTTGCAATGCTTGCAAGTTATTTATTTTGTCCTTTTTTAACTGAAGCCGTGGGAATGGTGTTTGCATCTGCTCCATGTGATTCCTGGGGGGAAAAGAAGGAGGAAAGTTTGCATGAACTGGACAGGAGGGTGAGAACCTGGCAATGGATTGTTAAGGACCAGAATCTGATATGTTGACTTTGGCCTTAGAAATGCTGTGTCAAAAGGAGTGAGTTGTTACCCCTGCGGTCTGTGACTTGCTCTTTTATAATGGTTTGTTACACCATTCGAGATAGGTCTCTGTTTCAGATTCTGAGTCTGAATTGCTCTCTCCAAAGGGCCAGGTTTCCTTTGGTATGGCATGGGAAAATCTGCTGCAACTCTTGGCAGGCACTTGTGCTCTCCTGCCTGGCATTGTCATGGTGAATGTGAGGCATCAAAGGCAGCCACAGTTAAATGGAATCAGGGCTTCTACTGTGAGGGGAGAAATAGGATGAAAGGATGGCAGTGTCATCACCTTCCCCCAAGAGAATTGCAAATTGAGCAATGCAGAAGGTGTAAGTAACAGTTTAGAGCACCGAGGATTGTTCTAGAAGCAGAGAGAGGGAATAGCACACGATGGCTGTCGCTCTGCTTCTGTCAGGTTTGGTTACTTGGAACTTACTCTTTCTCTTCTGTTCAAACCTGATTTAATGCCAGCTGTAGCTGAAGGTCTGGACAATTTGGAGATTTTGTTTTTTGAAACTTATTTCCTGTTGTTAGCTGTTCTTCCTTTATTTTTTTGTCCTTCTAAAACTGAGAGGCAACTTGGTGGCAATGAAAGGTGACAGTGGTTAGGCAGTGTTGTACTCCCCTTCTCCCAATAGGACATTACAGAGAAAACAAGAGGAGGGATTATTATCCATGGGTAGAGCTAACCTCCATCTGGCAAGTTACATTTGCAGTACCTGTCATGTATATTTCCTTGGCATCCGAGAGTTTTGCAGCTCTAGTGCCATCCACCTGCAATGGTCCATAAATTCACACTGAGGATGTGGGTAGAAATAATGATTATCAGCTCAAAACACCTATGTACTTTACCTAGAATTCAGAAATCCACTTGTTTATTTGATCTCTTTGAGATAGAAATTCTCATCTTTTATTAGTATATATTATTAATGTCATTGATACATTATACTGTAGAACTATATGGAGTTCGACTAAGACTAAATCATAACTTCATCATGTTTCAAGTCAGGGCAGTATTCAGCACTCTTGTGCAAATTTCATTCATAGACGGCAAAGGCTTTAGTAAAAAAATCACTCCAGACCCTATTTTGATGTCCAGGCAGACCCTTTAAAAGAAGAAAAAAAAAAGTACTTGCTGAAAGAGAGGAAGACTGGTTTTTATTTTGATATTGTAAAACTGAATTAATAACTTATTTGGGGTTTTTTTTCCCTTATCATTCATCAATTAATTTTTCACTTTTCTTTGCATGGAAGTGTGGGTCTAGAAAACAACATTTTCTGACTTGAGTTCTGCAGATAAAAGCTATGATAAAACCATAATATGAATTATGGCCTCAAACTTGTCAAAGATGCCAGTGCACAGGAATGGCCATATTATCTGTTACTAGAAAAAAGTTATCGTTATTGGGAAGATTCATGTAAGAAAACCTAGTGGCCAGTTCTAAAATTTATAGAATAATAGAAAGAAGGAGGTGTTTGTGAACATTGATTTACTTTCTGAAAATGCAAACTGATATTTTAACAGAAAATTTACATCACTGAAGAGGGTGTGCATAAGCACTTGTTACTGGAAATTGTGCATGTGTCCTGAAGAAGATACAGAGAAGTGTGGACTGCCCCTAAAGTCTGGTATGGTGTCTGTAGTGGGACTGCATTTTTTTCTGATCACTGCTTGCAGTCATTGTTCATTTAACCAGATCATGTTGTTCCAGGTGCCATTTCTGCTCTATTTAAATGTATCTGGCAAGATTTTCCTTTGCACAGAGCAGTGAAATTTGGGCTGTAGCCAACATGGCAGCATCAGAAAGCCAATTGTAACTTGATTGACCTTGTTTGGCATCAGACTGTATGCAGAAGTTCAGCCATTCCTGGTTCTGGATACAGAATATGCATTCCTACTTGTGTGTAATTTGGGAAAACTCAAAATTCAGTTGATGCTTTTGACATAGTACCAGGTAGAAGGAGTTGACTTAAGCCATCCCTTCAGCATAAATCTTACTGGGCATGGCTGTGATTCTTTTTTTTTGTAGCAAGGGAAACAGGTGGATTTCAGACCTGCTTGCCCAAAGGCTTCAGTCTCTGAGATCAACCTTGTGACCTGCTGGACCATTGTGTATGCATGCTAACAGTAATGAAAACAGCTGTTAACAAGAGTTTTTCATGAAGCACCTTACAAATTGTATTTAAGGGTTGTTTGCTTTCATCACAGATACACAGTTAATTGTACGTTAGCTGCTAATTATTGTTTAATAATGCATAGCTAAGCCAGCAGTAGTCTGGAATAGCAATGAAGGATGCTTTCAACGTGGCCCTGAAGAAAAAAGTAAAACCAAACCAAAACAGGATATAAATAACCAAGGTGCCATTACATCAAGACACCCCTAAAGCTTATATTTAAGGAAAGGTTTTTATATAGCCAAATGATCTCAGTATGACAACTACCTCAACAATGGCCCTTTCTGACATGCAAAATTACATCCACTGATTAATGAGAATCTTCCCCATCTGCATTTCATGGCTGTACTTTGTATGTCACGTTAACATGTGCAAGCTCTTCTCATCCACGGAGATGCTAGGTGGTTTTGTTTTGGGTTTTTTTATTATTATTTTTCTGTCAAGGAACAACAGGTGTATCTGGACAACAGAGAAGCACTGTCCAAACTAAGCTTAAATTAACTCGGTTTAGGCAGTGTTAAATGTTGGCCATATTAACTTGTCAATTGCTTATTGAAAAGCAGGGAATGTTATCTATTGTCTCAGATTAGTTGGTTCACACATGACCTGACTTGATTGATAGGATGTTATTATAATGAAGCTGTCATCAGAGGTACAGGGGTTCATGGGTAGCAAATGAACAGACAATGCAAGTGGGCAACTTCAGTGGCAGAATCAAAGAGATGGAAAAGATTCCGTGTTTGAGACTTAAAGACTTTTTTGCTGAATTTTGCCATTTAGTAGGTCATCCTTCAGATGTAATCTGATCATTCCTTGAAGCTGCCTGCTGGCAGAGCTGGCAGATCAGGACATATGCTTGTGCCTTTGCTGCAGCAGGTCACAGCCTGCACTGCAGCGCCAGCTCCTTTAGAAAAGCAGGTTAAGAGTGCATGCTGGCTCCTGAAATGGAGCTGGGGAGGAATGGACACACAGGGCTTCTCCACTGCCCTTGCTGCAGGGACAGTAACCTCTGGTGGGGATGTTAATGTCTTCAACCACTGCCGCAACAGTAAAGCAGAATGTCAGTCAGAAGCTTTTGTTCTAAACGAGGCTATTTCTTCATATGGCAAAGCTTTTCAATGCCCTTGCAAAGTGTTATTGAAGTTTCTCTGCATGACATTACATTCTGTAGTTCGTAATGAAGACACAGATCCAAGCCTTTTAAAGGAACTTGCTTCAGATAAATATTCTTTTTCCCCTAGGTGCATTTATCTAATAACTTGTTTCTTGGACTGCTCTTCCTTTTGTGACAGTTCTACCATTTTAACGTCCTTCTTGAACCAGTTAAAGATTTTCAGTAGTTGTCAAGGGTTTTCATTAAACTTACCTTTGGTTTTGACCTCATACTGATATCTCACACCCTGTGTTGGCATCCCATGAGAATGGTTCATTCGCTGCTCCTTCAGTACCAAGCTAATATCTTATGGTTTCTGAGGAATTTCTTGCACTTTAAAATAGAAGAACCAAGTGAAACTAGTTACTTGGCAAGGAATGCAAGTTTTTTATTAAAATACACCTTGAGTGGCAGGCACACCTGCCTGGTCCTTTCACTAAGGCTGAGATGCTTGCTGTGCTGTTTAAGGCTTCGGTAAAAATGATTAGCTCACACGTATTTTCCAGGCTTTACTGTGTCATCCCTTTCTGCAGGCCTGGAAAATAAACCATTCATGTCAAACTCTGGATTTTTTCTTCTAAAATAAAAAAAAAGGCTTTCTGAGATGTGGAGCATTTCTGAATGACCTCTGCTGTGCTTTCCAAAGCTGCTCTTCTGTGGAATGTTTATGTGCACTCAGTGGCAGCTGTCTCCCCCACAAAGAATTCACAGTCAATTTGTTCGACTGCCAGGGCTCAGACTTAGCCTTTTCTGTCTCAGCTTGCATATTCTGGTTTTGGTATTTGATTTTTCTCTCCACTATCTTGCCATTACACCACACCACACCACACCACACCATCTTTCTCATTCCTCATGCAGTTAGCTTTTCATAGTTCCTTGCTTCTTCTTCAGTGCTTCCACCTTTTGTTTATTTTAGTGCCTAATACACTGATATAAACTCCCTCAGATGAGTACTTTTATGAGTTTCACGAATGCTAGACGCTCTGAACAGGGTGCACACTTCCATTTTCAGCAAATTTGCAAAGTACAGAGAGGATGAAGCTCTTTCCTGGGACAATGGGAAGTACTTGCCTTGCAGGGCTTAGTCTGAATTTGATCAATGGGTTTAACAGACAGTAGCAGAGCCCATGAAATAGCCAGGAGGTTTCTGAGGACATTGTTACCTTCCCAGTGCACCTGCTCATGAATTTTGTATGTGTGTGCTATATTTCTTTTGGATTCTGTCCCTAGATGTTGATTCCCAAAGCATGAGGAGTAACTGCCTTAAACTACTATCATGGCTAAGACTCCTGCAAGCACTGTTTATGAAAATACTTAATCCTCACAGGATGTTTATTACTCAATTAGCCATGGTAATACAGCAGTACATTTCATAAAATATAAAATACTGGCATTTATTTGTTTAGAATCCATTGCTTTTTTATTTGCCTAGCCTTGGTTCTGTGTTACAAAACTACATAAACAAAACCCTCTGCTTAATTGTACCAGTCCATGAGAACTGGCAGCCTAAAATTCCTTGTATATGGGAGAAGCAGGTCAAGACAGCCTTCATTAATCTCTGTGTTTCTGTCTAGAATGCTCTTAATCAACTTCAAGGTTGAGTCATATGTAACTTCATGACAGTGTAGTCCCATCAGTGACTATAGAGTGGTGACAACCTCTAGCTAGGTATAGCTAGCTATAAATTGAAATAACCTGACTCTCTTCTCTCAAATCAGAATTAAACGAAACATAAATGGTCCAATAACTACACAAGAGAAATAATGAGAATGAATGCTGAAACAAGCTTCTAAACTAGTTGTTATTTTATACTAGCCTGCTACTTTTTCTTTTTATGCACTCCTTTGAGGAGCAATGAGAAACTCAATATCCAGCCTGTAAATGCCCTCTGCCACCTCATGATTGAAGAACTACATGGTGTGGGTTACTCACTGCTGCCCTAAGCTCCTGCTTTTCTGTTGGTAAAGCAGGATTTCATTTCACTCTTGAGATAAAGTCAGACCGTAATTTCTTTGATTACTGCAGAAATGTTTAACTATAATAAACTGGGATCATGAGAATTGTTATCCCTTCACTGCCTGACACTTGCTAGTGAGGACTTCCTTTCTGTAGAGGGGAATGGCTCTTAATGCAGGCAGGCTGAGGTCTGACATTGGCAGCTTGGGTGGAAAACCCCAAATTTGTTCTGGGTTGATGATACTCAGTGGGTGTGTTCGGGTTTTTTCAGTTTGGCTTCTTGTTGTCTTTGTTTTTAGTTTTCAGGAGGACAGAGACTCTTCTGGAGGACAGTTGTTTTTGAACTGACATAAAGGTGTAGAAATTGCCTTGACCTCTCAAAACTTCCTTTTGTTATCACCAGTCTTATTTCTCAGTTGTTCTGAACCACATTGTATTTTCTGTAGTTCTCTGAGCATTTTTTTCAAAGAAGAAGTTTTTGTTTGACATTGTGCTGATTTAATTTTTACCAGTAAATATATAACTTGTGCAGTCTCCTTCTTTAGCACAGTGCAGTAGATAGGGCACCAGAACCAACTGTTTCGACCCAAACTATAGTTATAGAATTCCATTGTATGAAAACCTTATGTGAGTCACTGGGTCAAGTCCCCCAGCTGCTACAGACACCATTTTCTCTGTTATCTTTGATAACATTTTGTTTCCAGACTTTACCTGACATTTCAACAAAATATTGCCCCAGGCACTTAAGCCCCTATGTGCCCAGATTCTTTCTTTATGTGATGTGGCATTAGTAGTTCCTTTTATTTTTCCTTTTGTGAAGTGTTTTCAGATGTATAGCTGAAAAATACAAATTAATTGCTTGTATTAGCACTGTCACTTTATATCTAAAGGATAGATATATCCTGCAGTCAGCTGACACATATTCCAGGAGAACAGTGCAGAATGCTGGCAATAACAACAAATTCCTTTATTTGGGGTGATTTTTTATTTTTATTTTTTTTTAATTTAATGCACCAATAACCCACAAGCAAAGTTAGGAATAATGGGCTGCTTTTGAGACCCTGTAGAAATTAATATTGCCCTTGACAGGACTCTGCTTACTTGCAAATTGAAAATACACTTGTCCTGTCTCATGGTCTCGTGGTAAAATGGGCTCTGTCTGCCCTCAGCCCGGAGCTGCAGACATAAATGAAAACTTGTCACTGCTGGGATCGAAAGTAACCACGGCAGACCATGAGCTGAATGCACTGTGTTCCTATTCTGAGTCGTGCAAAAATTGCTCCCATTTTCTTTTCTGAGTGCTGTCTTCTTCTCCTCCCCAGTACTGTTCTTCCAGATCCTTACACAAGCCAGCACAAACTTGTTAGCGTTTCTGGGACAAGCCTCCACTTCTGACTGCAGAGAAACTGGGGACACCATAGGTCTTTGAGAGCAACTGGGTGCTCCAACAAATGGATATTTCCTGACTCAATTATTCTGGTGCAGGCTTTTCTCTCCATGTGGCTGGAGATGCCTAGAGAGGCTTGATCAGAAATGTCAGTGACCCCACTCAGACTTGAGATTTTTTGTTCTCACTGGAAAACCATTTGTGTTTCTCCCTCCTGCAGTGTCACAGTCACTTCTTTGGATCATCACATTTGTTTACCTTTAATTCAGATGAGTGTTTTAAAAAGAAGGAAAAGCCAGAGCTTTTGGTCAGAGATAAGAATGATAGGTTAAGATTCTCAGCTCTTCATGCTGTCAAACAAAACGTGATATCATTCTTCTAAGGCACATTTTTTACACAGGCAGGCTATATTGCAAACCTTACACTTTTTAATACATTGCTAGAGCAGTATTGCAAACAAATGTGTCACATAATTATAACTGCGGTATTACAGTAAGTCTGTGTCCAGCTGATCTTTTGTCTTTTTGTTCCTAGTACACACTTGTACATTTAAGTTGTTTCTTTGAGCTATGTAAAACTATAATTGCAGATACCAGTACTATGCCAGCATGACATTATGTGGTATCTCATGGTTACCAACAGCTCCTAAATGCTGTTAGTAACTCTTTGAATTGTCAGAACTGAATATAAACACTGGACCAGTGTTTGAGTGGGTGTTGAAAAATGAAGTGAGGTGTATAACTAAATAATATCAGCCTGAATTAAAATATCTCATTCAAAGTTTTAATGGGAATGGGGAGAATTTTTAGTCAATGTCATTTCTTCAGCATTTTATTCTTGTATGACAATGGCTTTCTGACACTTTATAGCGAGTTCTAGTTACCTCTTATCAGCCTTTGCCTGCTCTTATGTCTGGTATCTGCACCATACAGGAAAAGGATTATTGCTCGTCTTAAATTAATTCTTGCAGTACTTTTTAATGCATGGATTATTGTTTGTATCTTAGCTTCTGCAAAAACTTCTCTCTATGGGGCCTTCATTTTAGTCACAGGCTGAAATAAAATTCTCCTTTAACATTGCAGACCTAAAACTTCCGATTACTTTTGTCATCCCATGAAAGCATTGCTCTAAAGATAATTTTACCTCTTGGTTTTCTAATTTTTGCTGCATATGTAAGAAACCCCAAGGCTGGAATGTTGTCTTTCCCCTCTATTTAGATGTGTGTCTCAAAAAGAGACTATTCCCTGCTAGAAAGACCTTAAAGCTGGTTCAGACTTTGAGCATTACAGCAACTTCTAATACTTCCTTGGCTATTATTAGATGTCAAATTTCTGCCTTGCTGGCATATGTAAGCACCAGTGATACTGTGCTCATTGAGATGGAAGGAATATTTAAAAAAAAAAAGATGGTTAACTTTGCTAGTATAAGGGTTTTCCATTTTAACCTCTTGATGGCTTCAACTGTTTCTGTAAATCATGTGAATAAGAAAGAGAACATATTTACTGCCTCTAGATTTCCAGAACACATCCAGTGTAAATCACTAGTGGTTCAGAGTCAATATAATTTGGAAGATTTCTGTGGCTTATGTGAAATGAGTGGGCAGGTTTTCTATTATATGATGCCATAATTTATAGCTGCTTTGTGTACTTGGCTTGGTACTTCAGCTGCTGTAGCCTTTGGTAAACCTACCAATAGTTCAAGTTTTAGCAATGATGGAGAGCATTTTCAGGAACAAGTAACAGTACTGACCTATAGTTGGTAGAATTAATCCTTCACTTGTCCAGTATGACTCTGTAGAACCCCCAGCTGAAAAGATTGATATCTGCCATTTCCTTCTTCAGTTCATGTAAGAGGCTTGAGTTCATATCTTTGTTTTAGAGTCACTTTTTCATAGGCTGAATTTTTAACCCTTTCTGTGGCAAGAATTTCTGAAGTCAGAATACGTGAAGCATCTTCAGATACCATGTCCCTCAGGAAGAGACTCAGCAACCCAGCTGCAGAGGCTGAAGGCTGGCTGGCACAAGTATTACCAGGAATTTCAGGGTTATGTTCTCAAGACAGAAAAATTCTGCCCACATGCCAGTGCAGCTAATAGAAGTTGGGATGAACTTAAAAGCTGGTCTTTCATAACATCTGCTATATCAGTCAGGATGCCATTTTCCACTAGACTTGACATCTGAGCCACTGCTAGAGAAGATTTAATAGTCTTAGTTGGAGTGAACTGGAAAACTCCAGTATCCTGAACTTTCCTTATTAACTAGATGAACCATTCTTTTCAAGAAAAGTTACAAGCCTGGAAATTCAAGTGGAAGTGCAGCTGAAAACAGATCATCTAGGAAGCTGCTGGTTACCTACTTATAGGCCTTTTTTTATACTGTTGCTGCCATGAGTGTCCCAAAGCACATCTGAAATACCCTGGCAAGGAGTAACTCTCCAGAGAACACTCCTTCTGCATGCATAGGCACATTTCTCAGTGAAGGTGCTCTGCACAAGCCCTTGCTGCCATCTCCTGCCTCTGGAGGATGTTTGCCACCAAACCAGCCCAAAGGCAATGACGATCCAGTAACAGTGAAGTGAAGGTTGAAAAAACTTATTTGATAGTTCTGTGCCACTGCTTGTTGCCTGGAATTTTGAGCCAATGGATAATGATTGCGCAGAGGCAGCTCTGCTGCACTAGGACTTCAAGAAATGCTTGGATTAGCCTAGAAATGACATAAATATATGGAAACACTGCCACAGCAACTTGTTTGTTTCAGGTCAAGGCACTGCAAATGCCCCCTAGGTAAACAGACCCAATAAAAACATTGGCTGCCTTGACCTCTGAAGCTAATAAATGGTGTTGCAATCAGTTACACTCCTTTTCTTTCACACATGTTCGCTCATCTTCCTCTTTCTCTCTCTTTTAGTTTATGCATTTCAATGCAAATTCTCTTCATTTATAACTGAGGGGAAAAACACTTTCCATAAAAATCATAATTTTCTATTTTAAACAGATGCATATATTATTAAAGAGAGAATTTTATATGGTCTTTGATTTAATGACTAATGAATTGAGTATTACTGAAATGCACTACACTGTGGATACTGATCCTGTATTTTTAGACAAATAATATCAACATCATAGACAGGAGTTGGCTGATCTAGTTTATTATTTTTAGTTTATTGAAGAATGTCTTGACTGATTCAGTCCTTTGGAGTTCTATCACAATAGCACAGATCTATTAATTTATTGTTTGTTAATACACTGAATTGTTAATAAGAATGCTTTTTGTAGCTTCCAAGTATATTCCACTAGCAATCCCATTTCTGGATGTTAATATATTCTATTTTTTTCTCATTTTCTGATAGATCCCAATATCTAAGGGATAGAGCTATAACCTGAGAAGCTTTCTAACATGAAGAGAAAAGCCTTTAAATCTGAAATCGCTAGCTGAAATATTGTACTCAGGGATAAAATCAAGAGCTTGATCACTGAAATACTCTCAGTGGTCCTTCTTGTATGTGTACACATTGAGAATGTGATCAGAGTGGGCATCAGACTATTTCCCTTAAATGGCACCTTTATGCTGAGGCCAGAGACATAGGACTTTGGGGGAAACAAGCACTCCTAATGAAGGATATTATTTCAACAGAATGGGATTATGACCTTCTGATAGAAAGATATTTGCAATGGGAAATCTTTGGCCTTCAGAGCTGTTGAAATTCACTTTTTTCAGGCCTTTTTAAAGACAGATTTTCTAAAGTCTCAAAAGGGTTGGGATTTTAAAAAAAGATATTTGCAGTTCCAGGGTGATGCTTTTGAAAGCTGAATTGAAGAAAGTGTGCTGTCAACTCTGTGACTTATACAGGTTGTTCATGTACTTCTGTGCAGCTATCAGTGTGGTCATACACAGGAGAGGGAAGATAATGATTTTCCATCAAATGGCCATCCTGTTTTTTGTAACATTGCCAGAACTCTATGGAGTATGGCTTCTGCTGCAGTGCAGAATGATTAATCACTGGCTAGGAAGGAAGTGCCACTTACTCCCTTATTTCCTTGTAGAAATAGCAGAGCTTTGATGTGTCGGTTGATGCCTGCACAACAGGCACTCCCAAATTCTCTGACACAAGGGGATACTCAGTAATGTTGCAGTAGTGGAAAGCTGTGCTTAATTTGCATATGCATTCACATATTTGAGCCATTATGTATTCCTGAAGCATTGTTGTTTTGTGCTCTGCTCTTCTGTAAGAAACAACCTATGAAATCAACACCACTGATACCAGACTTCTGTGAGGACAAGTATGCAGCGTGCAGTAGCTGCAGTGAATCATAACTCTACAGAGGGCCTCTGCTCATCCCAGCTTCCCAAACTCTTTGCTCCCTCATCCTTGTGAATGATGCAGAGCTGCAAGAGGGAAAAGCACTGCCTGTCTCTCACCTCCTCTAATAGCTACTGGTCACTTTGTCACCTTGAAATTTCTTCCTTTCCTGCTTCTCTCTAGCCTACCTCTTACCCAAGATCACTGTTTCTAGGAGAGAAGAACCTAGGAAAAAGGTTATGATCTTCCTGTCTTCCAAAGGAAAATATGTTTTCCAGATGAATAGGTGAGGCTGATGGAGTGGGAGGAAGCCATTGTTCCAGCTATACAGTCATTGCCTTTAAAATACTGCTGTAAGATGCTCAGATATTGCAATAGTGTGGTAAAGAGCTTTCTCACATGGAACAAATTCACTGCCCCTTCCTGTGTATAAGACAGTGACTGTGAACAGAGTGATGATAGAGTTTTATGTGGTTGCTGCTAGACGTGAATACAGGGTACTCGTTCTTAATGAGGTTATCTGATCTGCTCTACTGCAGGACTGAACAGAAGATGAGAGAAACTCCTGCTCTCTCCAGGCACGTGAAGGGGCAGAGTCTTGTAACTAGGAGGACTGACTGATGCTCTGATCTGCTTTGGCAAAGGCTGTGCTACCTATAGATTTTTCTGAACTGCTTAGTAGGAAATTGGAACAGGTGACTTAAGAAGGTGACAGGAGTGTCAGTTATCAATAGGAGTCTTTCAAAAAGACAAACAATTTTCTTGTTCTTTACTATATAGTGATTTCTGCGTTGTGCTCTGCCACAACTTCCATTTTTTGTATTTGACAGCTTACCCTTTTCCTTTAAATACAAAAATCTAAAAGCAGAGGAGCAGTGTTCCCCTATCGTGCATGTCCCCAGTTGCCACTAAGTATTGAAGTCTGCCTTGGACTGAGGCCAGAATAGATGCCTTCAGGCTGGACAGCTTTGAAGCACATGGGAACTAAATAAGTCATGTATGAAAATCAAAGTGTATCAGTTCTGTAGTCAACAAAGAAGCAACCAAAATTAGGAATGCAAGCTCTCCAGAAAACAGAAGGTCAGACTTGGCTTTCTAAATATGGCACACAGTAATCAAAAGATTTATAGCCAACATGTACAATTTCTACTGTTTTCCCCCTAAAGACTCCTTAGGAAGTGTTCATTATTCCCTGAAAGATATCATTTAAAACACTTAGCAGTCTCATGCCTATTTTGAAATTAAGCCTGTTTGGAATATACTGGGAAACTGGAATCATATGCTTCTACTTGTCTTCACAGCTAGGCAAACTGTTTTACACGTACACATATGGAAATGTAAAATACATATAATATGGATCCATATATATATCCATGCATACTCATATATACATATATATCAGTTATTGTAGCACTCAACTGGAAGCCAGATCAAACTGAACCTGTTCTCAGTTCAGCTGTTGCCCTGCTTTGTAATGGTGAATTTGACACTTGAACTCTTAACTTTCTGGTTGTAAAGTATGAAGATGTATCTGTCCTAGGATAATGGTCCATTAAGTTAATGGTCATAAAATACCATAAAATACCTGGAGTTTGAATGAAAATTACAGTAATTTCACGATTATAAGCCGCACATTTTTCATTGAAGAATCCAGCCTACCCCAGTAGTGCAGCTAATCATCTGGTGCGGCTTATCTATGGACAAATCCCAGTGAAATGCCAACCCGGAAGTGAGAGCCAGCCAGGGAGGGTGCCTGGGGCTGCCTTTAAAGGCTTCACTGGTCTATGAAAACTGTTTGCAACTTGAGCACCTGACACCAAACCCATCTGGCAGCGATTCTGTTACTAATTTGTTACTTTGCTACACATTCGTCCTCTCTTAAAAAAAAAAAAAGGTGCGGCTTATATATGGACAAATCCCGTGGTCTACCCAGCTACCAGGAGATGTGGCTTATAATCGTGAAATTACTGTAAGTGCACAGAGGAAAGCAGGGTAGCGTGATGTCAAGTAGGAGAATAGGACGTGGGACTGCCCAGGAACTTCAAAGAGGAAAGTCTTGTAGAACAGCCTTAAACTGAAATGGTTTGTTTCACTGTGGTACATTGTAAAATGCCTTCAGTAGGAGAGCACTAGGAGCAGTGATTGTTCTACTCAAAAAGGCAGGCAAAAAGCAGGGAAATAGTCTAAAAGGATACATGGTGACTATCTGCTGAGATCTTTCTGTGCATTTGTTGGGAACTATTCCAGCTGTTCTGACAGCCTGCCTGAAAGGATCAAAACAACCTGTGTAAGGCAGGCATCGCCAACAGAAGCAGAGAACAATGATCTGTGCCCTTAACTTATCTGAAGCTGTGTTCTAGGAAGCAAGCTTTTTCTCAGTTTCCTAGATAATGAACCATTTTAACCAGGGCTTCTACCTTGATCCACTTGTGATGTGCTTTTGAGGTAGGTTATGTTCTCTTCCCTCCGAGAAGGAAGCAAGTGCAGAAAGCTCAAGTGTTTTGCCTAAGGCTGCACAGTGAATCAGTGCCATGCCACAGGATGAATCCAGAGCATATGACTCAATTCACTTACTGTGACTAGGTGGTGCTCTCTCTGATGGATGCAGTCATTTCAGTTGCTGCTCATGGCTTAAAATAGGGAGCCAAGAGGTATTTTAACTAGGTATTTTAATAGCACTAACTTGATTCCTCAGTGTCATGGACTATTCCCAATTGCCCAAGGCCACTTCTGATGCCTTCAGCATTTTTCTTGCAGCTGTTTTTCTTTTTTTGTTTTTCTCCTTTAAGCAAGTATTGTAGATAATGAGGGTGAAAAGCAGTTCGCAAAACCACCTGCTCAATCTAGACAGATGTTTTATCTGAAACCTCAATTTCTTCAAATTAAGGTCATGGTTCTTGTCATGTCCATCTTTCAAGTCACCTTCTTTGCAGCACACTTTACCATATCTTAGTATTGCTGTCACTTTCAGGCCCAAGCTTCAGGGCTAAAGAGTACCTTTCTTCAGGTCTCTGTTTTCTAGAGCTCTGATTGTTCTTGTTGCTGTGTCCTGGATAGTCTAAAGCTGTTTCCCCTGTAACTTCATAGACTTTATAGGACCCAAATACAGTGTTTAAGGGAAAGATTTATCAACACTGAATACATTGCACAGGAGGCAATAGTAGACCTCTGGTTTGTATTTCTGCAATAAACTATAGCTGTGTAGGTCCTCCTCTTCACAACTGCTGCCAGGCTGATCACTCCTCGTTATAGAGTCAGGCAGGTTTATTCTAAACTACTGTAGAAACTGTGTTTCGTTTATTGCATTGCACCTCCCTATTTTAAATTTTAAAACCATTTTGAAGTAAATTCAGTTTTGTGGAAAATTCCAAATTTGATTAAGAGGAAGATTTTATCTGCCCGTTTTTTATTCTATCTTCGGGATCCTAAATAAATTAAATATTAATAGTAAAAGCAGGACAAATAGACTTAATGTAACTTCCCATTTTCATTCAACTACTGCTAATTATTCTCAGAATATGTTTTTCAATTAGTTTTGTGCCACTGTGTAGAAGTAGGTTTCCCTGTGGTATGTGAAACTCTGCTGAAGGGTTTTCAAGGCATAAAGTTCTGGTTCTACCCTCATCAACAATCCATTGAGAGAACTGGCTGCTTTGACAGAGTCTGAGTTTGAAAAACTCAGTTCCTCTGTTGTTCACCTCCCTGTTGTTTTCCAGGCACTTTGAGTTTGAATATTCTTCCCCTCTTTTCTACCATTTAAATACTGAAGCTGATAATGTCATAGAAAAGTTACAGGATGGTTCATGATCGTGGACTTCTCTCTCTAATACCTCTCAAGTCACTGGCTTCAACACATAAATTGTTTTGGAAGTCCTTAGTTAACTGTCTGCAGTAACAGGCTAATGATTTTTACAGGTGGAATACAATCAGAATGTTTAATAAAATATCCCTATGTTGGTTTGGCAATTAAGGAGGAAAGGGAGAAATTCCGCTCCCTAGACAGCATTAGGGAGTTACTGAATAATTTCTTGGAAGCTGTTCTATGATAGGGGAAACATGCCTCAAACCTTCCCTTGTCAGTAAGACAGATCTGAATAATATAGAGGGAGGGATTGTTAGATTAACAAAAAGGGCTTCAGATAGAATGGAGGAGCAAATCTTTAACTCAAAATGAAAAAGATTCATGAAAATAACTGCTGTAGAACAGCAGCAAAGTTCCCGTTATTTCAATACATATTTACATAGCTCAGTGATTGTGACTTTAGAAAAGTTGGTTGGATTGGTAATTAAATGAATTTACTGTATGAACCAGCACCTAAGTTAATGTAATATGAAAGTGAGAATCCAGGATTGACTGTGATTTTCCAATTTGCCAGTATTAATTCTGTGCCATCCATACAATGGAGATAGTGAAACAAATAAATGGGACTTATTTAGTCTTTCAGAAATTCCTTGTAAGAGCTGATAAGGAAGCAAAGCTGTCAGATAGGAAAAGGTAAATGTCTGTCATGATTTTAAACCAGCAAAGGACAGGAGACCAAAAAGAGAAATGGATGCTTGATTTTCAGGTTAATAAAAAATGGCAGAAGGTTAATGGAAGAGTGTCTCACACTTATGTTTGAGGACCACCGTTTTTATTCAGTCATGTGGAAAAGGGAATTGGCAGTGAAGTTGCAAGATCTGCAGATAATAAGAAATTATTTATGGAAGTCTGTCTTTAAGAAGACAGTGAGAAATTTGAGAGTTCTGATAAAGAAGGTTGTATTGGCAGCAGAACATCATATGAAATCCTTTGTTGACAACTACAAAGTAGTGCCCATTGCAAGGAATGATTTGAATTGTTCATACACATTACTAGGTTCTAAATTAACTGTAACCATTCAGGGAGAAAAAACAAAAACCTAGGGGATATTGCCAGAACCTCAGTAAAAACATCTGCTCATTGCACAGCAGAAGTCAAAAAGCAAGAATTACACTGTGATACAGAAATAATGGGGTAGAAAATTCCACTGATCACGGCATTATATAAAACAGTAGTACATCCTTACCAAGGATGTAGCATTTATTTTTGCTCATAGAATCATGAAATAGTATAACTAAAGGAAGTTCAAAAAACAGCTGCGAATGCTGACAGGAGTAAATTACAGCAGGAAATATTTAGAAGGCTGTAGTTGTCACAAAAAAAAAGGCAAGCAGACACAGGGCAAATTCCTGAATGATTTGGGGAGGAAATACCGAACATTCTTATTTGTCCTTTCCAAAATGGCAAGAACAGGAAGATTTCAGAGGATTTGAAAGGTGATATTTTTGAAGATGATTGAAGAAAATGTGCTTTATTCAAAAGATAATTAATCTATAAAACTAATTACAAAAAAGAGCCTAAACCAAAGAATTTATCAGTGCTCAAAAGAGGATTAAACTAATGTATACTAATGAGAAAGTCCTCAGTAGTATTTTGTAGGACTCCAAAGGAGATTTCAACTTGTTTTAAGGCACTAACAGAAACACACTGTGAAACCGTAGAGAGACAGTAACTGTGGTTCATGGTACCTCATGAAATGGTGGGGGTAGTCTTCTGGAGACAGCTGCTGGCATTTGCTCTGGGGAATGTGTGATACTGGTCTAGGTAGATCACCCATCTCATGTGCTTGGGAATTGCTATCCCGCTAAGAATGACATTAAATTTGGTGAAAGAAAATTTATAAAGCACACTGCAATTTCAGATTAAAGAGTTCTTTTTTGGCTTCCCTCTTCAGATGGAAGTATCTGCTGCTTAGAATGTGAACTCATCAAGTGAGGGGGCATTTCTTATCACTGGAAGGATGTTAGTGTAGCCTGTGTTATATCAGTAATGGTGGTATACCAGATTATAATTACTATTTTAATTAAATATAACCAAGGACAGAATACATCCCTTTATCCTTTCAAATAAAAGAACTTATTGTATTATAGAATAACAAATTCCTATATATAATTCATCACCTTATGTCCATTTTAAGAAGGTTTTGAGCCCAGGAACCCTGATCATGTGCACACAGTCTAAAAAAAAGTCCCCTAATCTTATACATAGCAGCAAGATCAAGTGTACAGGGTATGCCAAAGGTAAGGAGGGGCTGGTAAAAATAAAGTTCTCTCTGTCATGAAATCCCACATGTCATCAAACGGTAAAATACACAGTGGATGATTAACTAAATCCAGACTTCATTTTCATTGTTTACAAGCACCAAAGAAAAGACCAAAAACTGATTAAAAGATCACTTACTAGGAGGACTTTATTTTTACCTTCAAAGTGTGCCCCCAAAAACACTTCCATTGAATAATCCAACACACATACATATTAAAAAATCATGCTAGCTTTCCCTTTAAAATCCAGTAGTACAAAGTCTCCCAATGTTAAGCACACTGAACATAACTAGCTTCACAATTTCATTTTCTTAAGGAGAAATAATGCAGTTATCATTAAGCTCCCTGGGAAACTAGCTTTAATAATATTCTTTGGTTATCAGAGCTATCATTTTTCCTTCAGGCAGAGCTGAGGAAATATGAAGTTAAAACCATCATTGAGCGTGATAATGAAGTCAGTCCATTTCAGTGCAAGACCACAGCAATTCTTTATCACACCAAACGGGTTGTGGGGCTGAAAGCTGTTTCTCTAGTTGGCAGAGTTGCTGAGTTCACAGATAACTATCATTTTCAGAACATATTTTGCTGCATGTGGAAGAGCAAGAATCTAAAAAGTACTCTAAAAACCTTCAAAACCTAAGAGACAGGCATACAATAGATTTTTTCCAAAAGAAAACAGAATTGCACTACCTTTCTAAGCTTCTGCCTACCTAAGATTTTCATTCAAACAGGGAGCTGACTATTTATATTTATACTTGAATTCACATGACTGTCTTTCATTCAACTTGGCACCTTATGTGCACACATTGCACATTCCTGCTCACATTTACCCTTGCACACATAAATGTCTAAATTCTTCATTCACTGGCACCAGAAGAGCTTATCCTTACACACATTTAAAATACAAAGTTTTTCACAGAATCACACAATCAATTAGGTGGCAAAAGGTCATCAAGTCCATCCTGAGACCAAACACTGTCTTGTCAGGTAGAACATGGCACTAAGTACCATGTCCAGTTTTTCCTTAAACATCTCCAGGGATAGTGACTCCACCATCTGGACTGCCCATTCCAATATATAATCACCCTTTCTGTGGAGAATTTCTTCCTAATGTCCAGCGTTAACCTCTACTGGCACAGCTTGAGACTATGTCCTCTTGTCCTGTTGCTGGCTGCTTGGGAGAAGTTACCGATTCCCACCTGGCTACAGCCTCCTTTCAGGTAATTGGAGAGTGTGATATGGTCTCCCCTGACCTCTCCTCTGAGGTCTCCTCCTGAGTCTCCTTTTCTTCAGGCTAAACAACTTGAGCTCCTTCAGCCTTTCATCATAAGACTTGTATTCCAGACTCTTCAGCTTTCCTGCTCTTCCCTTGACCCACTCCAGTGCCTCAGTGTCCTGCCTCCTTCCTTATTCACATGAATTCATGCAGGTATACAAAATGATATTAGATACTTAGTATATAAAT
>VRYO01001269.1:5549641-5564682 GCA_009812075.1 Sialia sialis | reverse complement strand
CGGGAGGTGCGGCTTATAATCAGGTGCAGCTTATAATCGTGAAATTACTGTACCATTTTTTATTCTTAAGTGCTGGTAGGTGGATGAAAACTCCAATGATTCGAAGGTTATATGCCCAATGTGGGAGCTGCAGTTGCTTCCTTGCAAACTTTGCTGCTCACCAAGGCTTGTGTCTCATTGGATTCATTCACAATACTATTTGCCTTGTGAGTTTTGAACACTAAGACCTGAATGGGAAACTGATTTGCCCGTAAAGTGGAGATGAGAGGGATTAGGTCTGCTCCACCAGTACAGTGCAGAAACCAGGGAAAAAGCAGCTGGCCTTATACGAAGGCTGCTTTTGTATCTATTCCCAGTTTTGTATTTATTCCATGAAATTAGATTGTGCTCCATGATCCTTCAGTAGCAGGAAGCAGAATATGTACAAGGATGACCTGTGGGCTGATAATGAAATTAATAATACTGAGAGCGAGGTACTAATACCAAGGCCACTACCAGTTCATCCTCATGGTTAGGTGGTGGGAGATAATTCCTGTTTGTGAAAGTCATATTCCTTTAATTAGAGAATGTCTGTAGTTAAAAAAAAACAAAAACAAAAAGAAAAAACACAATTTGAGTGCATTCAGCAAAGATAACTTTCTTTCTTTAATGTAGTTTTGAGTTTGTGGCAGTGACTGCTGCTCGTCACCTTCTTCATGCACATAAATGCATATTCTGCTGAATTATTCTTACCTACAGCAAACAATAGGTTTTGGAGTTTTGCTTGATGAGGTGGTTTTTTTTTTTTTTTAAGGCAACAGATAAGTTTTTTACCTGAGAAGCAGTTTTTAGGGCTATTGCAGATTCCTAGGGATGGTATCAGCATGATGGCAGTGAAGCAGGTACCTTCATGGGAGTGTTCTGACATGTTCACATAGGGGCTCTTGATTTCCACATTTGCAGACTCCTAATTCAGGTCCCAGTTCAGGAGTAAGGAGCAACTAACATCTAAAATAATACAGTTATGTTTGTTTTGCTGGAAGACACAGAGATACCATTTCTCCAGGGTAAGAGCTGCTTTTGAAAATTTATTCACTGATTAGAAATCTAGCAGGGTGCCTCAGTAGCAAGCTAGCATCTGTCTTCTGGTACCTAGTCTTTAATATTTCCCAAGCTTGAGGGTAAGATGTAAAACTTCCATAAAGGATCATCTAGCATCATTCTACTCATGGAAATATTAAATTCGGATTTTAAAGTTGATCAGCAGCTTAAACATATGAACTCTTAAGGTGTGATTTCATTGCTTTTTATCAGGTATAAGCTAAGGTGTTACTAAGTATCCTGTGTCCTTTTCTACTCATTTCTTCTTTTCAGTAGTTGTTCTGGAGGGCCATTAATTGTAAGCAGAGAAACAGGGAAGCCTTATGAAAGTCGTGTGCATATTATTACTGAAGACAAGACAGGGAAGTTACCTGTCATGAGAGGTGCTAGAAGCAAATTGATCTGTGAATGAAAAAGCTTTCTGGAAATCAGACTCTTCTTAAAATTTTTCCCTGATATGAAGAGACAGAGTAATTGATCAACTTGACTTTTGCCTGAAAATAGTTTAAGGCACTGCTCTCCCACACCACCAGTAACAATGTAGTAAAGATCTCTAATAAGCCTTCATTTTTTGCTCTGTTTCACTACCCTCTTACCCAAGCAAAGGCCAACAGTGACAAAGCAAAGTGAGACAAAGAGATGCCTTAGCAGATTACTGAACTGCAACTGGGGATATCTTCTACTGCATTAACATGGTTTTCACACACGTCCTGCCATGTTAATTGAAAGATCTTTAATTTGCATGTGGGAATTATCTCATTGACTCTCTTTCATGAACCCTCTTTATAATTATGCAAATGGTCCAGCACAAGGGAGAAACAAGTCATTTTATTAACTTCAAAAGCAGTGTATTTAAAATAAAGATGACAAAACTTGCTGATGATTTACCAAGCACTAACAATGCCAGGAAATGTATGTTTAGCCTCTTTAGCAACTGAAGACATCTATTTTATTGCAGATGTTACCTAGATACTTTGCAGATACAAAGGCATTGAATGGCCATCCATTACACAACCCACATTGATGCTTTATCTCACGTCTGATCAAGGTTTCTTCTTAACATCTCCCCAAGGACATTCAGCATGGCTTGCTGTCAAGAGGAAACACTTCATATTCCAAAACAAGCCAATCACTTCATCCAGAGCTGGCTCTCCTCCAGCTTGTTTCTGTGAATTATAGTTTGGCTTGAGTAGCTGCTTCAGCAGCTATCCGAGTTTAGCTGGGAATCACGGTCAGTATGTCATCTTCTAAGACCTCATGCCTTTTCTTTTTCTATTCTTTTTGTTTGTTTGTTTGTTTTTTGGTTGTTTTTTTTTTTTCCTTCTTGGAAACAGCCGCATATGAGTTTGGGGTTAGAGGGTTTGTTAAAAAAAAAAAAAATAGGAAATTTCTTTGTCATGTGGTATTTTTAGTACTCTCAAAAGAGTGCTTTGAAGTATTAGTTTCAATATTTTCAGCCTCATGTAGAGGCTGTGGAGAAAATGCCTTTCTTCTACAATAGTGCACATCTTATGCTTGCCATTCTGCAAGAGCAGAGTGCAGAAATCAGAGAATTGTTAAGGTTGAAAATGACCTCTAAGGTCAGGTCCAACCATTAACTTTGCACCAGCATGTTCACATTGCAGCAGTGTGGAGCCCTGCTCACAAATTATGTGGTAAGAGTCTATATAAGGTTGGCCAAGTTAATTTGCATGGCATGCACTGATTTCAGGGGTTGAAACTCAGGAAGGGATGAGTTGTTGGTGAGTGCATTCCTATGTGTGGGCTTTGATTCTTCGGGAGTTTCACTCATGGTTTCAGTATACCATATATCCAAAACCTCCGATGTCTCATTATATCACCTTAATGGGAAAAGTTTACAGAATGAGAAACCACATAGGTCTATATTTTGGTATATCCTATAGAATATTATTTTTTTTTATTTACTTTGCCTTTTATTGCAGGGGATACCTGAGTCTGTAGTTAAACTTCCATAGTTTAATCTCTTTATAAAGTATAAATCATCTACATTCATGCACCTCCCCTCATCATTACAGTCTGAATTCCTTTCCCTCCAGCCCAGATTAACTTGGTCATGACACTGAGACTGTAGTACAAGATACATTTGTGCTTGCTTTAGAGAACTAACCCAGCTGCAATAATAATATATAAAAATGTATGTGTAATGTGGTACAGTGTAAATACCTGGCCTGGTGATGCAGAACTCATTTTAACCTCTCCCCAGCTATGAGGTCTCAGCAATACACATTCACATCGTTGTAGGAAATCCAGATTGCAGCATGAGGTGTCATACCCTATGTGATTAGCTCATAATTTTTCACTTCTTTCTCTTCACAAATTCCCAAAGAAAATCCTCATTAAAAAAGGAAAAAAATCCTGTCTTTCCTTGCTCATTCTTCCTGTACCCTCTTTGTTTTTTATTTTTATTGTCATTTTATTCTAATTTTTCTAATCCCCTTTACTTGTTAGGCAAAAAGGAAAAAAATCTGCTGAGAAATGTATTTTCCCTTCAGGGTGATGCAGACTTCAAAAGAAAAATCAGTCACTTCAAGAAGAAAAAAAAGTTTAATCATCAAGAGCAATAATTACTTTCTAAATATTAGCATGGCAGATAAGGAGAGCCGAATTGAAATGGAACGTGGGGCTTTCTCACTTATTCAGTATATTTGATTTCTAAGTTTGGAATTTCTAAGGACTTACTCTGTATTGCATCTCCATAATGTAATTATTATAGCTGATAATATATCAAGACAGTTATCAGTTTCTGTCTTTGTGTTTCTTCAGAGATAAAAGATGGCAATTTGAAAAGTAACTGCCTTTTTTTCTCAGCTTGATCTCTTTACTTCCTCCTGTGCTTAAGCAAGGCACACATTTTTTTTCCCAGCCATTTTGTAGATGGTCTGAATTGAATTTCTTCAATAGTATGTTGAGCTGATCCTTAAACATCATTGCATTTAAGCCACTGGAAATCCCTCCCTTAAGAACTGGTGTCAGATTTTTTGGTAGTCTCTGAATGGCAACTGAGTTAAAACTGGTAGCAAACCTGGT
This sequence comes from Sialia sialis, assembly GCA_009812075.1. Lineage (NCBI taxonomy): Eukaryota > Metazoa > Chordata > Aves > Passeriformes > Turdidae > Sialia > Sialia sialis. Next base: position 5,560,554 of record VRYO01001269.1, on the reverse strand, counting down.
TTTCTATCTGACAGAACATAATTATACATATTCCTTTACTTGTGAAAGTAGAGAACTTGCAAACATCTTTGCACAAACATGCCATTGTTTTATTACTGCAGAATTGTTCTTTAAAGTACAGTAATCTCACACTCATAAGCCACACCTGGTTATAAGCCGCACTTCTGGGTAGCTGGGAAGACCATGGAATTTGTCCATAATTAAGCCGCACCAGGTGATAAGCCGCACTTTTTTTTTTTTTTTTCAAGCAAGGATCCAGGTGCAACAAAGTAATGAGTTAGTAACAGAATCGCGCGAGCGCAGGGTTTGGTGTCAGGTGCTCAATTTGCAGTTTTCACAGATCGACGAAGCCTTTCAACGCAGCCTCAGGCACCTCCCCGTGCCGCGGGTCCTGGCACTCCCGCCCCCGGTGATGGCTGCTGTGGCTCCCCGCCTGCTTGACAGCAGCGGCAGCTCCCTGCACCGCTCAAAAGGAGCAGCTCACTGGCAAAGCTGGCGGTGGCTTGGCAGGCTGGCCACGCAAACACGGCAAAGGCAGGCTGCCCACTGGGCAGCGTCTCTGCGGCAGCTCCCTCCCCGGCCGGCTCGCACTTCCAGGTTGGCATTTCATCGAATTTGTCCATAAATAAGCCGCACCTGGTGATTAGCCACACTTCTGGGATCGGCTCGATTCTTCAATGAAATAGATGTGGCTTATCAGTGTGAAATTACTGTATTTTATTTTAAAAAATCAAGTTTGTTTAGTGCTGTTTCTGTGCATCTGCTCATGTTCCAGAATGACTGGAAGGACTTGGCTCTGGTACAGAGAAGGTTTTGAGGGACAAATTGTAAATTGGGAGTCAGTCTCAGTAGAAGGAATATTTCAAAATTTAGCTTCTTTTGTTTGCACACTGAAAGAATAAAAGAGAGATGGTTGCTCTCTGAAAGTGTGTTGTGTTTACAAAGAGGAGTCTGAGATACTACTTATTTAAATGAAAGGGTTGCATGGCCCAAAATGGCTGCTACCCAACTGTGAATAAGCTACAGCTGGAAGTTAAAAATGGGTTTCTATACAAAATGGGAATCATCTGGAGGAAGAAGTCCAGAAGAGTAAGTTTATTCATGGCTTTATTTGATGTAGAGCTGAAGTAGCTAAGTACTGGCTCCTGCACACTTGGAGTTTCCTTTTTGTTCTTCTGTGATTTGTGGGTCTGATGAGTCTGCACCTACTGCCATGTTGGTACTGTACTAATGACAATATCGTAGAGTGACCACTGCTGTCTCAGCTCTACTGAGCTCCAGTGGGATCAGTTGTCAGCTCCTTGGTGGCATAGCTGAGCAGAAAGCTTTTGCACAAGGATGCAACTTACTGATAAACATAAAAGATCTCTTGATCATTTGGCTAATCACATCCTACAAGGTCAAATTTCCCCACTGATTGGGTAAAGAGTCAACAATTCCACTTAAAGTGAAATTTTTCTTTCTGAACCAGAGAAGTAGTCAGTTGTAAGGAAGAGAGGAAACTTTCCCTAAATGCAGCACTCCAGTATGCAGCACTCCAACTCTGCTGGTTGGGTTGAAGTGATAGGCAATCCTATTTTTACTAAATAAGGAAATACTTTATATTCAGGTTTCAATGAGTGTATAGCTCAGCTTCTGAAGGCTAGAAAGAGCAGAAGAAAAATCCTCAACTCTTCAAAGATATCCCTTGAGGCAAAACTGAATACTGACATTGGCTGTTACAGAAATGCATTTAAAATTATCAGTTGGATGTGCTAGTGCAGCTGGATGTCTTGTTCATTGGTATTTGGAGGAGAATTTTGGAGCAATTGGGAATTCAATCAGTGTTGGTCTTCATGGCTCCTTTCCTGCTGTGGTGGGTGAGAGAGTAAAGGGCTTGAAGTTTTATCTTTTGGAAAGTAAGTATGATGTTAGAGATAATTCAGAGTAAAATCTATTTGGGGCTTGGCTAGTCACATTACATGAGAAAAACTTATCTCAATCATTTAGTAAAGATTAAGCAATGTGCTTTAAGTTAAAAATGCACTTAAATGTTATGTAAAGTGCAAAAGCCCCTAAAGAGGAGAAAACAACTAGGTGTCTTGGTAACTCTAGTTACATGAAAAGTAAGCCCAGTGGCCTGCTTCAGTGACCCTCAGCTGCAGAGTTTGTGGTTAAAAATAGAGAGGGAGAAGTGATAGGCAAGGTACTGGACATTTAAGGTGTTGCTGCTAGGCTGTGTGTGTTTTTCCAGGAAAGGAAAACGGAGCAGCTCGTTAAATTATGTCTACTCGGACTCAGAAATGGGACACAAAAGATAATATGAAATTAAGCACTGTATTATTATGGGTCAGGTTTCAACATATGCTACTGACTCAGAAATTTAATTTGATCACTTTCTTCCTTAAAGAAATCAAAATAGTGAATAGTTTCTGGCCTTAAAACCTGGGGCTTTTCTGAGAATATTCCTTGTATTCCTTCAGCCTGATGAGGTTCACTGCAGGTCAGAAAAGAGGAGGACAGTGCAGTGCAGGTTTAAGGTGCTTCCGCCCCTGAACCAGTGTGCAACCAGAAAATCCCCAATGCTGCAATGCTGCTGTTGTGCACATGCAAGACAAAAACTCCTGTCACCTTCTCCCTATATCTAGAATGGGGCTCTGGATATCCAGGGGGATAAGACTACCCCACTCTAGGTAGTGTATAATTTCTTGTGTTTTCCTGTGTGTGATCCAGCTTTGGTTTGAATTAGATGAATGTAATGTACTGTACAGTGATTAAGGATAAACAAACTCACAAACAGAAGGAGAAAGACATTGCTCTCTCTGCAGGGTGAAATACTGAAACAGGCATTATTTTGAACTCAGTCTACCAGTGACATTTTAATTTATGAGCTAAGAATGCAATGATGGCTGGCTGCAAAAATTGATTTTGTGTTCATCTGATTCAACCCATGTCAAAAGTTTGAAAGTAATTATGATAGTGGAGCTGATAGGCAGGCAATTACATTTTTGTTCTCTCTTTTCTTTCTTTTTTTCCTGAAGTTGTTCTTGTCAGAGGGCCCTAGAAGCATAAATATAATCTTTGGTAAAGTTATTTTTTAGACTATTAAGGTGTAATCTCAGTTAATGTTGCACATGCACTAACTGCATTCCTAAATAAAGTCTTTGTTAGCCTATTTGGAAATCTCCAAGGCTAACCAGATTAAGGAATCCATGTTTAGCCAAACAACCCTTTTCTGTCCATACTTCCTCTGCACTTTCATTAGTCTTGGCCATAAGTGGTATTTCCTAAGGCTGTCCTCTGTCCTGCTCTCTGTTCTGTCATGTCTGAGGCTCTCTCACCACAGCAGGCTGCAATTGGGGCACTGCTGGGGGAAGGAAATTCTGCAGGTTCTTGTGCCTATGCTCCTGATGCAGTGAGAAATTTCCCTGCTTTTCACTCTTCAGAAGCAAGGATGTCAAGCCTGGATCCTTTTGTGGGTTCTGCACCCTCCAAAGTATCCAGTGTGTGCTTTGCTGTCATGCATATAATGGATGATATCTCTTAAAATCAGGTGCAAGTAAAAAAAAATTGTTATCCGAAAACTAATACAGTAATTTCATGATTATAAGCCGCACCTGAATATAAGCTGCACTTCCGGGTAGCTGGGAAGACCAGGGGATTTGTCCATATATAAGCCGCACCTGAATATAAGCCGCACTTTTTTTTTTTTTTAACTCCGTGCGGCAGAGGGGGCAGAGCGCTCCGGCCCGGCCCCACACAGCCCGGCTTCCAAGCAGCAGGGGCCGGCCCACCCTCTTGCAGCCCCCGTTGCAGGCGGTCCCCCTGCTCCCGGTGGCTTCTGGTGGCACAGGGGCCGGCCCACCCACTTGCCACTCTGCTTGGGCAGCTCTCACTTCCGGGTTGGCGTTTCACTGGGATTTGTCCATAGATAAGCCGCACCTGAATATAAGCTGCACCACTGGGGTAGGCTGGATTGTTCAATGAAAAAGGTGTGGCATATATTCATGAAATTACTGTACTTTGATATCATTCTATTTTTGAGGTAGTTTTTAAAGGTCATTTGGTGTTGTTCAAGCACAGAATGGAAGCTAATCTTTTAACATCCTAACTCGCCATAAAACTGAGCTGTTATTTCCTTGTCAGCTGTACTAAATATGTTGCTTCTTCGCCTAAACAGCAGTACTTGCAACAAAGTCCCTTTTATCCTGTTTATACTGTAGTATCTAAATAACAGAATCTTGATCTGATTTGAGGCTGTGGGTAAAATCGTTATTGTTAAAATTCAGGTAATAGCTGTTGTATCTTCACATATAAGTTTTATGCTTTCTGATAACGCGTGATTTAAAGAAATGTTTCCTCTGCAAATTTAAAAGCCTGTGTTTGAGTTACAATCAGTATCTCTGTCGGTAGTAGAGAACCACTCAGTTTTCCTCAGTGTCTGAAAGAAGAAGGGGTGGCAGAGAAAAAGAGGAGTAATGTTGAAAGTAGAAGACCAAAGCTCCTGAGCTTCAGTTATACTGCAGGGGAGGGAGAGGCACAGTAGGAGCAGAAAGACTTTCACAGCTTTGGGCTGAAGGTGGAAACACTGAGTAGGAAATGGAGACTAAAGTCTAGAAAACAAATCATAGCACGGGGAGAGATGTAATAGAAGCCTGTGAAAGGTGTCTGTCTCCTTCCAACCTTGTCAATTATCCTTTTATTTCATTCATTCACTCCGGGTGTATTTTTCTCTTTTTGCTGAAGTGGGTGAGAAATTATATTTACTTTAAATGAATGGCAAGGTATGAAATTGTGTAGAGTTGTGTTTTCATTTATGTATTTTATGTTCACATCCTATACAGGATTTAAAGCAACTATGCCTGTAGAAAATTCTAGGTTATACACTTTCAGGTCAATGATTTCTCTTCCTTTTGCAAAGATTTGCCTTATGGTATCTGGTTGATTGGCCTGGCAAGAGTCAATAGCTTCTTCCTCACATTTCTGAAGAGTGCATTTCACATAGAACCAGATTCTGTGGTTACTTGGTTCTGTAGTTACAGGATTTACTAGTCTGCATTCTCTTTGACCTTTCTAACTTTAAACCAGATCAGTTTCCTTAAAAAGATTTCATTACTGATCCCCAGTACAGAGCCCACACCAGGGTGAAATGTCATCTCATCCAAAATTATACAAATGGTTTGAAGAGAAAGGTAATTTTTGGCAAGCATATGCCATACTTTTCCCATTTTTAACTATCTTCTGTGCTACAAAGTACAGCTGCAAGTGATTTTCTTTAAAGCTCAGGTCTATTCTCATATTCTAATTTTATTCAGGCAGCATTTTGACATTATATTTAAGCCTAATTCACTTTACAACATGCCTGATATTAAAGACCATTTACCATTTCAAAATTGATAAGCAAATGGTTATAACAGAGGTCTTTAAAATCAAAATGGATCAGAGAAATTGTGACTAGGCAATGGCTGCTCACAGTTTCTCATGAAACAAAGATTGAGGAGTGAAATAAGTTAGAAGCAGGCTGAGATCAAACAGGAGAAAGTGCTTTTATATGAAATGTGGAATTCACTGCCATATGATATTATAGAAAAAAACATAAATAGATTTCAAAAGCTAGTATGTCAGCATGTGGTTGAAAAGCCCATTAAGAACCATGAAATATAAAATCTATGCGGCACAGACTTGCAGGTATAACCACTACCTAACTGATGTTTGCCACTCCAACTATCATATGTGAGAGAAAAGTACTTGTGCAGGTTTCTCTTGTGATTATGCTTTATCTGTCAGCAAAGATAAATGTCTGATGCCAGCGGCAGGAGTCAAGGCTTCAGTGGAGTTTGAGCTAGCAGGACTGCACTTCTGCTCTGGTTTTACATGTTTTTATAGCACGGTCATTAGAGGTATATCTTTGCATTTGAAGCACTTATATCTGTGACTTAGCATGGACAGATACCAGATATACCTTCAGGCATTTTAAAGAGCCTGAAAGAAGCAAAAATTAAATATGAGACACATAAAGCAAGGAGGCAGTGAACCTCCAGCTCTTTATAAAATTCACAATGCAGGAATTCCCTTCTAAATGGGAAGGCCTTTGTCTGTAAATTGCATCAATATTTCATTAATTAAATTAATTTTTCTTTCTGTATTCCTTTTGTTTTGTGTAATTAGGATATAGTCATTTACAGCCAAACCTCTGTTCAGCTGCTATAAAATATTCATTTCCAGTTGCAGCTGATAATGAAACAGTATCCTGCAGCCCATTCAAACTGTTGCAAGGAGAGGCAAATTACCAAAGGGAAGGGAATAAATTAAAAAAAAAAAAAAAAAAAAAAAAGAGAGAGAACTTAAATATGCTCTATACAAAGTGGTTTCAGGCAAAGGAAAAGGCTGCCAGCTAAAATGCAATTTAGGTAATACATTGGCAAGAAGGTGGGAAGCCAGTGAATAGAACTTAATGAGTTGACAGCTGTCAAGCGCTCCATGGTGTCAGATTGTAGCATTTGTTTCAATCAATTGCACATTCTGGGTTAGTGAGAGACTTAGGTGAAAGGGATATCCTGGGACCAGCCAGGTAATTTGTTCCACTACCTGTGAGGTGCTAAGATTCAAAGCTGCCTGGTAGAGAGGTTACAGAGCTTTACTCTGCACCTGTTGGAAAAGCTGTGCTGAAAGCAAGTTTTGTGTTCTAATGGGCTGAATACTGCTGGGGGCACCATGGCAGGGTTCTTTTCGTAAGGGTCATTGGCTTTTGGTGTTAACCTCTGCTGCCATTCACTTCTACAGATGTGCACTGCAGGCTTTTCCCACTGATGAGAAGAATTTGCAAGAAATTCCTGTCTGCAGGAACCTCAGTTTGTAGGAACTGTGCAGTCACCTACAGTATTTTATTTCATTTCAGAAACTTTAAAGAGAGCAGAAGGTTTCTTATGTCCCTCCTACCTCAGCCCTGCATAGCAGTTTGTTACAGTCCATATGTGAGTTCCATTTTGACAGTGTGAGCTTTTCTGCTCACAGAATATAAAGAACTGGATACAATCAGGGTAGGCTGCCAGGGAAGTGGTTGACTCACCATACCTGGAGCTATATAAATGATGTGTAGATGTGGCACTTAGAGATATGGTTTAGTGATGGAACTGGCAGTGTTAGGTTAATTATTGGACTCAGGGATCTTTAACACCTTTTCCAATCCAAACAATTCTATAATCTTTCTTCAGATGCTTTATACAGCGCTGTCCTCAAGGTACTGTCAGAGCAACTTATAAACACTTGCTTCCAAGAGATACATGTGTATCTTCATTATCTTAAAAATTAAGCCATGGTGTGCTGACACATTCACAGCCCTCTAAAGGGTCATCGCAAATCAGGGGCAGAGGCAGCCTGGCACTCAGCTCTTCTGTGTAATTCTACAGCTGTGTAAAATGGGCAGTCAGACTTGATGAAAATAATGGACCCCATCGACCTGATACTTCTAAATCAAAAGAAATATCACTGACTGCAGTCTTTTACTTGTAAATTCCTGACTTAAGTTATATGCCTACTGATAACTGTGAGACAGTTAATAGCAGCTGCTAATAATTGGAGCCAATTACAGTATTCCTAAGAAACATTTTTGCCATCCTGAAGCATTTCAGAGGAATACAGTACCACGCTCTGGAGTTATGACAACTTCACTGCATGTCCCACAGCACAGAAAAGCACTTTGATTTTACCTGCTGCTGCCAGCCAAAATCCTGATATGGACATAACTATGCCAATTATTGTCAGGTTGGTTTGAAACATTCCTTGGTGGTATAACTCTGCTGGCAGAAATCCTTCTTCAGTCAGCATTGCTGGACCTTAAAGGAGCAGCCCTACCAACCTGCATATGCCCTCATGTCTGTAATGCCAATAACCTCACACTAGTGAGTAGGGCCTACATCTGAAAAATCAGATGCACCACCTTTTAAATTTACTGGTTATTATATCTTGTTTCTGGCTGGGACAAGTGAAGCTGCAATAATGACACCATTGAAAAGGGAATTTTAAGGGAAACTGAACTTGTTTCCTCCCAGGAGAGACCAGGCTGTAGGTGTTAAAGCAATGGAAGATGCAATTTTTTCATAGAACAAAAGTTCTGATTCTTTCTGCTTTTTTAATTTTTACAAAAAAGCAGAAACTGATGTAGCAAGAAACCTATTCAGGGACTGGAATATCTTGAATATGGGGACTTGCTGCATTTTGGCTCCTGGTCAAGCTATTCTTTTCTATGCCTTGCTAAGACTAAGTCTAAATCCTCCATGGGCTAAAACTTGGCTGTCCATATTCTGCAAGACCCGGGTATTTCTTAGTATTACTAAAGGCTTTTAATGGGCATTGCACTAAAATTTTGTTTGTTTGTTTGTTTTCGGGTTTTGTTTTTATGGTTTTTGTTTGTTGTTGTTGTTGTTTTGGTTTGGTTTTATTTTTGTTGTTGTTGGTTTTTTGTTTGTTTGTTTGGGGTTTTGGTTTTTGGGTTTTTTTTGTGATTTTCACTATTGTCAACACTATAATTAGAACATACGAGAGGAGAAATTTCTCAGAGTTCTGCTTTCAACTGCTGTCTCATTCAAATTCTTTACACAGAACTTCTTCATTTCATAGTGGGCATGAATTTCATGCTATCTTTCAGTCCTTACAAGAGGTTATTGATGTTAAAAATGTAACATTACCACAAAACTGACTTGAGAAGCAAGTTTACTGACAGCGAAAGAAGTATTCTTATGGATTTAGAGCTTCAAATCTTCTTTCCTTCTGACAGTGTTCCTTTGGATACTTGTTGCCTAGTATCTCCCAAATTACACTGTGGAAATCTGAAGGACACAAGGAAGAACCTTGCAGTACATGATGCCTTTATAGACAGAATTGCAGAGAAAAAGAAAGCCTCTTCACTGTGTGTGGAGTTGTTTTCCCTCTAAGCAGGTAGAAATATAAGTGATGTCAGCTGGTTCTTGATGGTGCTAAAAGCCTGAATTCCTTTATCTAGCTCTCTGCTCAGTAAGTGCATTCCAGCTGAGCATCTGCAGGGCCATTAAAGCTAACTTTGTTCCTTTTTTAACACAAACACAAAAGATTGATTTGTCTTTACTACAGTTAATCAAACTCACAACAAAACTAAATAAATAAGCAAGGAAAATGGCCTTCTTATCCTTCACAGGGCAAATGTTCTGATTAGGCAGGGGCTGCTGAGAAACCCAGCGGCGATAAGTGTTTATCAGGTTTGTTGTGCATGGGAGTCTGCCTTACCCAACAGCAAAATCTTCTTGCATAACAACCATTTGCAGCTTGGACCGCTTCATGTGCCATTTAAGTGAAGTTCACTTCAGATTTAATGCTCAGGAGCTATTTGTCATGTTCCACTAGCCATGGGGTTAAAGTTTACCTGGTTTCATCAGGACTTGATTGACCGAGTACGTTTTTGAAGCTGATGGATATGTATTTGATGGGGGTAAATCTCTTTCCTTGTTAAAGTTATGATTAGACAAATTTCTGGCTCTGACTTTCTGAAGTTTTCCCCCATGATCCCTAGTGGTGGTGGTAACGATTTCATTTCCCTGATTACTCTTTTATTACATGTTTTTTGCTAACCTGTGGTGTGAAGTCAGTTCCCTGTCCCTCCAGTGAAGATGTTCATTTACTCAAATTTCAAAAGGAAAAAAAAAAAAAGTAATTATAAAAAAGCATGATTTTTAAGCTTAATTAGGTTAGTTATTTGGCAGTTCTATTCCTGGATGAAATAATGTCTAGAATTGTTTAGCTTAATTTTTATTAGATTTTACCATGATAGTGTGAGTATGTTAACAGGTTAATGGTAATATATACCTTTTGTTGAGTAAACAGATGTCTTTGTACTAGTACTGACAATCATTTACATCCTATATTGAGAGAGGAAAGATGGACCACTTTTGTGACATTTTTGTTTATAAACTTCTTATTGTTTATAAATTAAAATTATTCATAGCCTTTTCTTAGCAGGTGTGTTGTATATGTGCCTACATATAGGTATTTATTGGCTATTTTCCTTTGTTAAATGTTGCACTCTCTATTTTATTCAGGGAGCATTCCTAGGTACTGATTGGTACCTAATGGGCCAGGATTTAGTCTGCATTTATTTATTCTACGTTATGTTTATTCTGCATTTAAATGTGTGGGAACTGCCTTCCCCTTGTGAGCTAATGTATGAATCCTGTGAGTAACAGTATTTAAATGCCATTTTCTAAGTGTGGGTTAATGTTTGAAGAGCAAGAGGAATATTTGTCTGGCAAGAATAGTCTAGCGCATTAATGTGAATATTCAAAGATAGTTGTTTATCTTATTGCACTCAGAGGTACTTATAATAATTGCAGAAGTTGTTTTAAGGCACATTTATTCAGAGTGATTGCCTTTATTGTTACTTTATGAATAACATACCCTGTCACATTCGATTTTAAGTGCCACGGTTTGGACCATACCAGGGTATTTTCTCCTTTATGAATTTTACAGTTGTGTGTGCCAATGTAACAATGAGTAAGAGAAATTAGGAGAGAAGCAGGGGAGGAGGTAAAGAACTCCCAGTTTAAAAAAAAAATGATGATGGGCAGCTAGTGTGCAGCCCTAGGGCTGGCTTGCCCATCGCTTCCCGTTGGATGCTGGCAACATTGCTGTGGCTGGCGCTGCTTGGTGCAGCCGGGGCACTGTGCTGCCCCTCTGCCAGCACTCACTGGCCTGCTGCACATCCAGTGTCAGGCTGCACTGCCATCACTGCTTCATATGTGAACATGCTCTTGTTTTCTCCAGGGAATCATGTCTGCTGGGAAAAGATCCCCTGTGTCTTTAGTTTCTCATTAAATCTCATTTGCAAGAGATTATGAGATCTCAGCAGTAGGTGCTGAAGTAATAGGACTACTGATTTAATAGAAAGAGAACTGCTATGGTTTTAT